>VZRR01005733.1:701977-1120049 GCA_013398015.1 Oreocharis arfaki
AAAAAAAAAAGAAAAAAAGGCTAGCGCTGTTCCTGGAATATCCTATGACTTCATGTCGGCATGAGGTGCCAACATGCGCGTGGAATGGAAGAGTAGCAAGAAAAATGACTTCTGCAACTTGGGTGGTATTTTCTACATGAGAAATATCACTCTTTTCTGACTGCCAAGTAGTTTCACTCAGGCTCTAAATTGGTTTTGTATACAGAGAGGAGGTAAGAATTGCATGTGTGTGAACTTGTGTTCCTGCCTTCGTCCTGCCTGATCAGCACGTGTGTCCCTGAGTGTGTGAATAGGCATGCAGTCACTTCTGTCCTGGGATATATGAACACGTGCTCATGCTCTCCATCATGGATCTGCAGGCTTCCTGCTATGATGCTGTGCATGCACGTCACCGTACAAACCCACAACCACATCCAACTCTCTCTCCTCTAAACAGTGGGAACAGACTGTTTTTATTTTGAGCAGAAATCGTGTAACTGGGACATTAAACATGCTTTGATGTTTTTGCTGTTTTTAAAAGTCCTTACTCAGCTGCTGTGTTGTGAAATGTGGCTCTGTGAGAATCTCCTGACTGTGAAATATGAGGTTTTTTGTTTTTTTTTTTTTTGCTGGTCAGCAGTGGGATTTTGTGACCTCCAGCCTATATCTGTACAGTACATCTTGTATGTGTTCGTTAGTGAAACAGCACAGTGCCTCCAGGAAATGCATTCTTTTGCAGTGGGCCATATGGGTAGCTTTGCATTTTTATGATGAAGATGGGAAGATAAGGTTTGTTGCTTACTCTTTTTTTCTTTCTTAAAACTCTTACTGTGTCTTGTCCCTGCATATAGTTGAGGCATCCTAAAAGATGCCTGAGATAAAGCAGAGTTTAGCCCATCTAACAAGCATTTGCAACAGACTATTAAATTTCTTTCTAGAAAGTTTAGAAGGACTACTTTTTAAATCTTGGCACTTGCTAAAAGAAAGAAAAAAATTAATAGCAAACATACTAGCCTAATTTCAACAGGTAGGAAGTTGAAGACTGGAGTAGTTTTCAACCATATCAAGACGGGGTGAAAGCAAATATTAGGAAAAAAAACCCAAATAGTCTTCAATCCAAGTGCATGGAAGCACTCATCCTATGTTTCTGGTGTTCAGAGTTCCTAGGATATCAACTTAAAAATTATGAGCCTCTATTGCTGTAGACATAAAGGAGTGATTTGGGTAGTTACTTCTTCCTACTCAAACACATCCAGGTTCTGGAGGGAGAGAAATGTTCACATTCTAAGCCATTATGTTTCAATAGGAAATGGGGAATTTATGTGGAAACTTGGAGAGTCTTCCTCAATTCAGGGGAAGTAATTACTGCTGTAATAGTGCAGAAGGCTGTTTCTGGCTTGTATCTTATGGATATTGCCAACTGTTGCTTAAAGATCAGCAAAAGGACTACTCCATAGCAGATGATAGAGAGGGGATCATGCCATGTGCCAACACTGAGAGGAAAAGATCTGAGTCCTTCACTGCTGTTCCTCAAGTCTCTTGACTTACAACCACTTGCCCACTTTAAGCATACATCTGTGTAATTATTTGCTCTTTCATTCTTCTCCCTTCAAATACATGCTTTAATGGAGGAACTGCTGCCCCCAAACTAATAATCGGGCTCTCAGTCTCACACTTAAATTTGACTGAATAAGAAGTAGATAAACCCCTTCTTTATTTCCATATCCCTGCTCTCCCATCCATGTTCCAAATGGTATTTTGCTGTCTTTCTCCTTACAGGGGCAGTGCTTAAATCTGTCTCTAGCTACCGGGAAAAATGAGCTTTGTGTGCCTGCATTCTCTCTCTCTGTGTCTCTGTGTCTGCCTCTCTCTCTCTTCGTCCCTCTCCCCCTCCCTCTCTCTTGCTGCTTTCTCTTTTCCCTCTCTCTGCTGCTCTCTCTCTCTGCCACTCTTTCCTCTCTCTCTCTCTCTGGTATATTTTCAAACCATGCATGAAGTGAGCACAGAAAACCAGAACTCGTAGTTCTCCAGGACATCCCTGTTTTCCTCATTGAGAGTGTTTTATTACAGTTGATAATCCAGGACATTTCTCAAGATGTATTCATGAGTTACTTGTACAGCCAAGTACAATGTTCTTCTCTGTGTTTTCTTTAACCCATCCCTGGTTCCATTGTACATCTTTTTCCTTCTGACTGCGGTGGGGCCCCGTATTTCAAGACCTTGTATTGGCAGCCACTGCAACAGAAATCAATATTAAATTTGTGTAGAAACAGTAAGGTTAGAAAGTCCTGTTACAGTAGCAAAATGTAGCCCTTTAACAACCATGCCAAGGGGGACCAAGTAATCATTTTAGCTGGAATCTTGTCTTTATGGAAGCCGATGCATATTCCCCTGCATTCCTTGCACAAGTTACTTGCCAGTGTCCCTGTTCTCAACTTCTGGTCAACTTACGTCTTGAAGAATAATGACTTTGGCATGGAAAATAGAAAAGCATTATGCTGAGGAAAGGATGAGCTAAACTTGATGGTCTTACATCCTAGTCATCCTATACAAATCACAGTTTAAGATTCCCATATTTCATACTTATTGGTAGAGATAATGTTTTTTCTCCATTGTCCTGGAGCCATTTGACATAGTTCCAGTCTAAGGAAAACATCTCCCTTCTTTACCTCTTTTATTTTTTTTTTTTCCAAATTAAAAAGATGGTGGAGAGGACATGCTCTTTCTGACTCCTGTTCAAGGTGCACTTACATCGTGAAGGTTAGAAATACAGTTTTTCACAGCCTTTTTTTGCTAGTTAAAGTGTCTATCTTGCATCTTTAGATATTTTTCTTATCCATAGTATACCCCTAGTGTGTACAGGAGTTCTTTGTCCCTGGAAATGCTTGTCTACAGCTAAGATTACAGTTTATACCAGGCACAATGGAGGAGCCTACCAGCTGTTTCTGAGGGAAGAAACTACATCATTACTATGTGGAACTTAATGGGATTCAGAAGAGTAGAACCAGAGTGCTTTAATTTTTTCAAGAGCAAATTATAGGAAGAAGACTGTGTCTTTCTCAGAACATTATGATCAGTCTGGCAAATGAGAAGAAGTAGCTGAACAGGTCAAAAGGGAAGCCACTGAGTTCAAGTGGTGTTGATGGGAACAAAATAACGGCATCATGAAAATTACTTGGAATTTTATATTGTAGTTGAGTCTGGAGGAATAAGCAGTTTTGGGTCAAGTTCTTGGCTTGTTTACACCTTGCATCCCATTGGAGACCGAGGGCACCTTTGAAATGCTAAGAAAATCCTATTGAAGTCAGATATGTTTTTCTTTGAGTAAGAAAAGAATTTGGCCAGAGGCAGCAAACTTGTAGCTATTTCTTAGCTTTGTGGTAGTGTAAATGTTTTCTGGTTGCCTCAGTCACAAATACATACTGCACTGGAAAGAAAATGGCATTTGAGCAGTATTCCTAAATGTTTTGCCTGCAATGTCTGAGTCAGTGCTGTCTGTACCTGATCAGCTGCAATTTGGTAATGTACCAGTGAGCTGGATCTACCAGTGGATGTTTGCTAAGCTGCAGGAAGAATTCTTCTGGTGAAAGTTGCATCCTGCAGATTCAAGGTTGTGTTACATTCACACAAAGGCAGGAGACATTCAGAAGCACTGAAGTACAATGAATTTTGTTGTAGTCTGATGGGGTTTTTCTTGGGACTTTTTTCTTGTTGTTTTTATTTTTTTTTTCTTTCAGCTCACTGCTTCACCCCAATCCTCTGCCCCTGAAAAAAACCCCAAAAGAACCAAAATCAACCCTGGCTTGACTTCTTGGATCTTGTTTCTTTATTCCCATTTGTAGTCTGTGGTGCCCCACACTAAAAGAATTGCCCTTTTCTCTATAACTGAGCAGTCCTACCACACCACTATACTTAAGAAATTCTGTAATGCTTTCATTGCTGGAGAAATGCTAGGTTTTGGAGAAGGACATGAAAAAGCTCTTGGGGGTCAAACTGTCTTTGCTGCTGTTCAGTGTAGTGGAGATCACAGGATATGATTATTATTATCCCTTCTGAAATCTCTCCTGTGCAAGACAACAAAACAATGAAAATAAACCCCTAGTTTTCTGCATTACCTGGTTAATTTAAAGTAAATTGTTGGTCCAAAAATTAAGCTGATCTTGAAAACCGAACACTTAGGTTCTCTTCATAACTCTTCAAATACTGCTTAGTATAGGTGTAGTTTTATGGTTTCTAATTCTCTTTCTTTATCTGTGAATTAGGAGAAAGAGGACTCTTTTAATCATGACCTGAGACTAAATTCACTGATATTAGTAAAACATTTACTAATCCTTGGTAAGGAGGGTCAAGGAGTAAGGTAATGTGAATGGTTATCAAACATGAACTGGTGGCTGTCTTTGGCATGGAAGACATCTCCTGCCTGTTGTAAATGGGAGTCCGAAAAAAATACATTATACCCTGCAGTGACAAGTCTGTTTCTATCTCCATGAGAAAGAGTGAATAAGAGGTTCTTAGGTGAGATTCTTCAGTTTTGTGCTCTGTAAGAGGTGATTTTTGATGATCATGATGGTCCATTCTGACGTTCATCTAACAGGAATATCTTTGTCAGGTGCTGGGTAGTGTGACCTGTGCATTTATCCATAAAGCATGAAAGTTGGAGCTGCACTTGTGTATGAAACAAATCGTCACCTGAGCACTAAGGAGAGCACCACTTGCAGTAGGCCTTTAGTACTGAAGTGAGGAGGGAGAATGGCCTTTTGCAAGGGGGTCTAATGCAGAAGGGGGAAGTACAGCCACTTTTCTGTACCTGGTTTTTCTCTGCCATCTTTTTTAGTGCTTAGATTCTTGGAATGGATGACCTTATGGCACAAACCCCTGTCTGTATAGATGTTGTAACCAATAAATAGCAGTGCTAATCTGGTTTGGTGAATTCAGAGCCTTGTACTTTGTATGGTTTGAGATTGTTCATCCCATTATCCATGAGTTCATTCTGATACCATTCAGTGTTTTGAGAAGGTGTTGCTATGACTATGTGATCATAATCAATGGGTCCAAAGGCAAACTCACCCCCCCTGAGGTGAGTACAGTACAACTGAGAATGCAGAGCAAGCGTTGGAGAATGTATTTAAGGTCAGAGAATTTTTGATACTTTCTCTGGGCCTTGTGCCTGGCCAGAGAAGATGTAGTCAATGCAGATCTGCCTATTATTCTTTGTAGCCAAGCTCCAGTGAGGAGCTAAAGGAGAAGCTGCTACTGCTCCGAGGAACTTTCTGTATAAACAAACTGAGGATCTGATACAGAATTTGTGGGAACAGTACTAACTTAAGAAGTAAAAGCAGGACTGGGGTTTTTTTCTGTGCATGAGATATTACCACTGTTTTACTGCTTGGAGGAGAAAAGGTCTCATGCTTGGAGCCTTGTCCAAGTGGGAATTCAGGCTGGACAATGCATTACTGGGAGTTCCCCAAACACTTCTTAGCTAGGAAGACTGTCCTGGTGTGTAACTGTTCCAGCGCACTGCCTTGGTGGAAGGGAGGGTTAAGCTCCAACGTAAACACTTGAGCTTTGTTTCTTGGGAAAAAAATGTGTTTCATTCATTACTGGATTGCAATTTACCCCTAAGCTCAGTAGAAATGTGGAAGTGAATATTGTCTCAGTCTCTTTTCTCAGGGCTGAAGGCAGACATGCCAAATGGATCCCCACCCTGTCTCCTCAAACATACAGCCCTCTCTCTGACTATAGAAGCCAGGCACAAATGAAGCCTGAGTAGTTTGGCTCTGGACTGTGCAATGGGGCAATGGCCTGCACGCAAAAGCATATCTCCATACAGGGGTAACCTTAAGATATAATGCTGCCTCTGCTCTCTCTGCATGTTCTTTTGAATGTCCTTCCATCAGGCACAGATGATGGTCAGGGATGACAGGATACAGGAAAGCAGTGAGATTTTCTGCTTGTCTTTGAAGCTGTACCTATTCTGCTGGTGACATTATTTACTTGCTCTGTGCTTGCCTTGGAGTTTTAGGATGTCTGCAGCAATGAGCTTTTGAATTGTCTGTGTACCTGTCAATAGTGGTGAAGCCAGAACTTCAGTGGTTAGCATGGAAGCATATGAAAGGCAATGAACTGCTGAAATACTTCAGCTTGCACTCGTGCAGAGGAATCCACCAGAGGAGTGTGTGTAGGATGCCTTGTGTAGGCTGGCTAGAAAGTAATTAAATAAGGCATATTCCCATTTGAAAACTTAAAGAAATACAAGGAAGGGCACCAGATGTTGTTTCTGCTAACACATGCTGAACAACAGTGAATCCAACTGCAGCTTTGCCTATGCCATCTGCCATGCATTTTAAGAAATTAGAGGGTCCTGGACTACCATTGCTCTTCCAGCACATGTAATCTAACTGAGAGGAAAAATAATGCTTGTTTAATCAGTCAGTGCATGGACCCCTGGTGCACCTATCTTTGCCTGTGTCTCTACTCTAATACCATCATTTAGCACTGTTTTTTGGACAAATTATTCTATTTGCTCTTCTGTGCAACATCTCAGTCCATAAAACAAGCTGAAGAATGTTAACAAGGGGTGCTTTTCTGACAGCTGTGTGATATGCTGCTATCTTGCATGTGAAGAATATTCATGGTGTCCTCCAAAGTTTGTGTAGACACAATCCATGTGCGTTGTGAAGACACAAGGGAATTATGTTATAAGCCTGGCTTTCCATGAAAAGTAGGATCTAAGTCCAGTCATAACTTCTGCTTTGCTGGCTTTATGCTCCTCTCTGACTTGCACTCTCATAACTGAAGGAGATCTTAACTGGAAGTCTAAGAAGTTCTGGGGTACCACTAAAGGAGCTGTAGACTGAGAAGAGAGGGAGGCAAATATGTGGAAGAATGGAAAAACACATTTTGGTTTTAACACACTGATTTTGTTTTGAAATTCGACCAGAATGCCAATAGGTGTGTTCCTGGATGTCCTCTGTTCAGACACAGACAAGCATGGCACTAATCAGAAAGCACTGGTAGGTGTTCTCTGTGCTATATAAAAATGCATTAGAATAACTCTTCTATTTACTTTGTGTGAATGTAGGAAGCACAAAATTTTTCCCTTCCATCTTGCAGAAAGTTTGGGGTTGGATAGTCCAGGATTACTTGTTTAGGCAGCTGGAGAGAAGTGCACGTGGCTTTGGCACATGCATGTGAGATGTATCTTACAGTGCTGCTGGCCACGGAAATTTCTGTGGGTAAATAAGATTTCTGTCTCAAGGGCTGTCCATATGGCCCCTTTCATCAGCACTAATTCCACTTAGATTAACTGCACAGCACGAATATGGGTCAAAGCCTGGATTGTTGGGAGAATGAGTTCCCGCTTGCAAACTGCTTCCCACAGAAGTACTTGTTGGCAGCTGAGATCATAATGCTCACACTCCTCACAATAACCCACTTTGAAATGTATTTAGAGAGGGGTCTTGGCAGTCTGCTTGCTGCTTTTTCCTACAAAGTGCAGGCCTTGGTTTGTAATCCCACTCAGCACGTCAAGGCCTTATCTATGGGCCGTCGTCTTCTCTGACTTTATCTAGCACGAGGCAGGGCATCTGCGCTTGGACTAGCAATACTATCCACTTCAGGTAATGTTTTCCCCCTCAGCCTTTAACAAGAGGAGAGGAACTCTGTTGGAAATACTGCATTGTTTACTATAGAATTAAACCTACTGGATTGTTCCTGCTAACATCATGTCCTGACTGCAAGTGGTGAAAGGAGATCAAGAGACACAAGGGGAAGAAGGAACAGGTCTCACCGTGTCCCTGGCTCACATGTGTCCATGGTTACACTGAAACTAGCTGTAGCTAGTTCCGTTGTTTCCTGTTGTATCAGGACACCTTATTCCCAAATTCACTCATTCACAAAGAGAAATGCCTTTCACCCACACCTGGACGTGCATTAAGCACAGGCTACCCTAAGCAATGAGAAATATATGTTAGAGACCAGAACCTACCCACGCTGGAGTGAGTACAGAAGATTATTTCAGTGCCACTAGCCTTCCCATGTTTTTCACCACTCTTTCCTTCTGCTCTGGATAGACAAACTATTGACGATTGTTCAGGAAATAAGTCATCATGACAGAGAAAACTGTCCCTTTAGGTGCTGATGGGGGACTGCAAGGACAGGTAAGTAACACGCATAGTTTCGATGTCAAGAGACTTAGTTTTGTTAGGAGATTTGCATGCCTGTTTCTGGGGCTAATACTGCAGTACAGAAATGAGGGATACAGTGAAATTTTATTCACTGGAGCTAAGGGCCTCATGGGTACAGAACACAAGGCAGATGTTTGCTTCTTGCCTCTGCTACTGACCTGAGTTTTGACAACTTTTGCAATCAGATTCTGCATGCATGTATAGTGTCCACCTTTGTAGATTAAAAATATTTTGTAGATTAAAGTATTTATCAAGCACCCTAAAATGAAAGTGGACAGAGCAAAGGTAGATGCAGTTTTGAGTAGATGGTGAATCCCTCACCTTTTTCCTGGCCTTATGGTCTTATGTCAGTGTGAGGCATCCTCTCATCCATTTAGTAACACAAGGCAGGGTGTTCACTATGAAAGTACACGGGCTTCAATGTGCATCCTAACTTTAAGCAGTGCAGACAGAAATCAACATACCTGAGGAAATTTTGTTTAATTATTTTAGTACATGCATAAATGATGATAGCTGCTTGTGCTGGACACAGTCATATTTGCAAAGGCATTCCTGGCACTTGTAAGAAATTTGGTTCAGAGTTGTTCTAAAATTCTGAATGATTTGCATGGCCTAGAAGATGAACAGTCTTATAAAATGATGTATTTCCTGTGCATGGTTGTAAAACACTTTAGGATCATTAAATAACAAATATTTTTGGGCTAGATTGTTTTGCTTTCTTTATGAGAGTGTACTTTTTTGGAAGCCTTTTACTGCTGTTTTGAGACCACCATACTAGGAACTTTCTTTAGTCTTTTCCCATTTCTTCCTCTTCTAAATGCAGAGAGCACAAAATATTCTTCTGGCATTTGAGCTGCAGTTATTTTGAGTGGCTACAAACAGAGGGAAATGTGTTTCTGTGGTAGTTACTGCAGAGAAAGAATTTTGCTGAAATGTCTCTCCCCCAACGCCCTTCGGTGGCTGCAGAAAAGAAGCCAGTGTTTGAGGCCCCAGCTCTGTGCATCTGCTGGATCAGTTTAAGGCCAATTTCCCCCCCTCCCCCTGCCCCTCTTTCCATTAGCAAACTAGATATAAAACAGAAGCCATTGGATAAATAGGAAAAATGTGTAGCAGAGGAAGCCCTTGTGATTAGGGAGCTGTTAACCAGTTATTTCATGTCCGGCTTTCAGTGTATTTATAAAAATGATGCTATTCAGTGACACGTCGAATTACTATAAATGGTATTGGCTCAGTTGCTTTCTCATGGAAGCCAACTTGCAATTTATTTTTAACTTGGGCCCACTGATTATTTTTAAAGTTAGTGTAGTATTTGTTAAAGATGCTAAAGTGGCAGGCAAAGCGTGGGCAATATACGTCAAATTTGTGCACAGCCTGTCTTGCCAGTGCACTCCAGAGTCCTGTGGAACCTCGTTAGGAGAGGGCAGCTCGGTCAGTGTCTGCCCATTTGCTGCCTGGCTCTTCTGGGGAGAGGGCTGATTGATGTGATTTGTGGCAGCTGCAGTGCTTGGTTTTGTGATGTGGAAGCTTGTCCATTAGGAGCTGGCCCAAGACCCAGTAAACCCCTCCTCCCTCTCTTTTTTCCATCGATCGCCAGCAGCCGTCACATCATTACATGCATTTATAATGTCCTTGTCGAGACTTCACTGTGTGCACATGGTTTAAATCAACAGCTTCCCAAAGAGGGGGAGCAAAAGTACCAGAACTCCCTACCTGCCTCCAACAATGTGCTTGTAAACTTCAGGGATAGGGAGAAAGAAAAATACAGCTCATGGAGAAGTGCCAGGAGGTTCTGAGTCTGCAGTTCACGCTATGCTTTGGACAAAGACATGAGTCTTGCATCATGGTCTAAATGTGGTGAGGCCTAGGCTTCCACACAATTGTTCTGGAACAAATTTCACAGAACAGAAAATCTTCTTCACAGCAGTGGGACCTGAGGCAGATTCTCAAAGCTGATGTTGTCATACTAAGGCATCTGTCAGGTTTGGTCCACTTGATGAATGGTGGCTAATAACTGATACCTAGAAGTGTGGGAGGAGATCATTGCAAGCCTGGAACATGGGTCTTACCTCCCTTTCTTTATTTAGGGAGTAAATTGCAGCTCTTACCACACTTTCTGGAGTTTCCAAATACTCTTCAGGGCTATCAGTCTTAGTAAATGAGGTATCTGTGGGACTAAAGCATTCTACAGAACTGTCTTAAAAGACGGCTCTGGTCAAGGTTGCGACTTGAAGATGAGAATCTTACACAAGTGCTAGGGAGCCATTTCCATGCTGATTCAATCCCAAAGAGCAAGCATTTATTCCAACAGCACAATCTTCTGGTTTCCAGTTATATACCCCCAAGAATCAGTACCTAAACAGTAACTCTACTATGCATAAAGTGGCAACATTTGAAATCTAGATTGAACTGATACTTCAATGAAATATTATTCAGCAGAGTTTTTTTGCACTGGCACAAATAGAGTATACAAGCTTGGTATATCTTTCCCTTCTTTGTTTTCTCTGATTCTGAGAGATCCGGTGCATCACAGAAAATGTTGCTTTCAAAGCATTCAGCCTGTCCTTGGTAGCCATCCAATCTGTGTGTCTTGAGAGATCCTTCATAATAATATTTACATTTGATATTCTAATTGGAATGGAGAAAGCAGCATTTGTTTGTGCATTGCTGGGGTGTGAAGTAGAGAGTTTTTAATCATACCACAGGACAGCCTTTTTGCTAACAGGCTGTTTTCTAGTCTGGAAATTTTATAACCTACTTAGAAATAAGTGTCCCTTGGCTGAGGTTTAATAGCAGATGCATTCGTGATGTCTCTTCTGATTATTCAAGTATTGCTACTTAAGTAGGTGAAATATAATTAAGAATAATTGAAATTAATTAGTTTTGAATCTTCTTTGGTTTTACTGCTGCCATAGTTGACAGCAGAATTTAGTCCTTGCAACCATCTAACTAGGAAATGGCTTTGCCTTGTCCACATTTCAATTTAATCATCTGGCAGATAGAGGAATTATTATGTTACTTTGAACTTCTATTAGAAAAAAAATAAAATCCTTTTCTGTGATCCAGTACCCCTTCCCTGCTTGTTGTGTTTATTTCCTTACTGGTTAATTCCTTGTTTAGAAACTTAAAAATTGTAAAGACCCTTACAGTGTGTTCACTGCTTTCAGGGACTGTCTCACTAGAAGGCGTCGTCTGGTAGGTAGTGGAAGTATAAGGAAGAGGAAATAAGATAAAGTAAAAAGTCAGACCATACTTGGTTCAGCATCCTGGTCACAGCCCAGCATGGTTGCGCTGGAATCCTGCTGATGGAATGTCCTGACATGATGGTGTTTATTTCTGCCACAGCCCTGAAATGTAAACAGGACATCGTTGGATGCTAATTCAAGGGACTGGAAATGACTGAGGATCCTGGACTACTGGGCTATTGGTAGGACACAAGGAAGTGAGTTTTACAGGAGGATTGGCACATGGCACTAGCAGTGCACAGGACCACACGTCAGAGGAGGTGTTTTGAGGAAGGGTATCTGACGTATGTTTGTGGGGAGGAACAAAACACAGCCGTAGTATCAAGTGCATCAAAATATGCAGAAACTTGCAGGACATTTGGCATGTTAGGATGCTCTGTGCATCCCATACCTATGGGATGAAAGATAGAGAGTTTGCCTTCAGCTTGAAATAGATACAGAATAAATGGCAGGTGATCATCAAGGGATTTATTTTCCTCTGTACCTTATAATGGGATGGTGAATTCACCTGAGGGACAGGAAAGTACAAGAGAAGTGGCCATGTTACACCTCTTGCTCCAGCCTCCGAGCCCAGAGGGCATGGATGGGAAGTAGCGCAGTCAGGGAAATGTTGGTTTAAGTGGTTTAATGCACTAGAAAGTTGGCTGTGCTTCTTTTAGGCAGACCCAAATAAATGAATGGGTACTGAATTCCAGTCGTGGCTCCCTCCCCCAGGAAATGGAAATAGGCACATACGACTTGTGCAGGATGCTGCCTGCTGAGCTGTGTTTGGGGAAGAGGGAGAGGAGCCACGACAAAGCTATCACCGTGTTCTGTGAGGCACTTGAGACTCACATTGCTGGAAAGAGGCTTGCACCCCACTTTTATCCTCTTAGAAGACTTTGACTCTTGACGACCAGCTGCTAATGCCTCCTCTGTAGCACCACGTGTAGCAGCGAAGACAGAACTGTGTTGTAATGAATATAAAGGGGGTTCTTTATTGAGGTTGCTAAATGCATACAGACCCTGTAATTCACGCCGGCGCTCTGGCTTCCAGACTGGCTGCCTGGTGTTGCCACACAAGGTCTCCCTAAGTCTTGGTCTGGCGACTGTAGCAACAAAAGGACTGACTAAAGAGAGATTCAAGTTTTCTGTGCTGTGAGTGTTGCTCACTGAGGTTTTTTTTTTGTAATAACACACTCTGCTGGATGCATTTTGCAGCAAGGCATATTTTTATGTTTGGTATCTTCCGGCTGTTTTCACGAGCATCTTGCTGGCACGGTTGCCAGTGTTGATACCTTTTTAGTGAAGTGCTTTGAGCCTCTGCTATGCTGCTTGGGCTGGGCTTCCATCCGGATCAGAAATTGGAAATTTATTACTTGGAACTGGTTTTTAAATGTGAAACTGACACCAGTTTCTTATTACCTACCAAGCCCTGAGGGCAGACTAACATTCCTGACGCTGCTGTAGGTGTTAATGGTTTCATCAACTCAAGAAGCACGGAGCCCTGAACTCTGCTCTTGGCAGCTAGTAAAGAAGGGAAACTGACTTTCAAATATTTTGTTTTTAAAGTTGTTGTGGTTTTTTTATGATGTTTACATTAGCAAACTGGAATTTGTGAGACAGACTTTTTTTTTTGTTGACTACTTAGTTCTTAGAAATCAAATTGATAGTAAAGCCTCAGTAGGCTGCTGGAACTGGTCTTGCCAAGCACCTCTGAAGATGCAAAAGAACAAGAATCTGTGAGTGGGCCTACTGTGGGTGTAGGCCTATGAGTTTCATTTACTTGGTATGTTTTCTCTGCCTCAAAGTAATCAGGAAGGATATTATTATGCAGATACCAGGATTTTTTTCTATATTGCTTTCAGTTGCATGCAAATAGCTCAAAAGCCTTGCTCCAAATCTGGAGAGATTCCAAGATGTGGTTTTTTGTTTTGTTTTTAAAATAGTTTCTGTCTTGTGCTGTTCAGGAAGATGGCATTGTGAGCAAGGATGAAGATTTAAAATATGAATTAACTGGCATTACTCTGGGCTCTGCCACATGCTTGCTGAATGATCTTGAGCAGACCATCATTTTATTCATACCTGTATTGTGATATCCTTGTATCCTGCCAGGTTGCCATGAGAAATAACTTCTGTTTTAAACTTGACTAACTCCTTTGATCCAAGAGCGAACTGTATTTCAAGTCACCGTTGTATATGTGACAGACTGCTGCAGAGGTCATAAATGGAACATTACGGAATTTAGCGTTGATTAATCCCAGGTATTGGTGGATGAGACTCAAAAGCTTATCCCGTAATTATTTATAGAGGTGCTTAAAAGGTGACTTGTTGATCACTATTTATAATTAGCTATACAGAGAACATTTGGTGATAGCGTTTTCGATCTAGAAAAAGTAAGTCAGGGCCCAGACTCTGAGAATTGAAACTTGGCAGATGAAACAGTTTCTAAAGTGAGACGCAGTTTACTGAGAGTTGTGGTAGATTTTCTACTGCTGGAAATCTTTAAATCAAATGAGATGCCTATTGAAAAGTTATATTCTGCTTCAGGCAGGAATTAATTTATAGCAATCTTGTGGCTTGTGCTATGCATGAAGTCAGACTAGCTGATTGGTACAACCCTTTCAGCTTTATAGTTCATAAGATATTTTTTTTTATCAAATTGGTGAGTGTAAGTCTCACTGAGGCCAGTGGAAGCCAAATAAACCCGAGGCCAGGGTTTTACACTGTCGCCTTTCACATCCTTCATGCTTCCAGCCTGTATTCACTTGTTACCCAGCTAACTTACAGAAATATCTTCTTGTGTTTCTTTTATCTCCTTAGCACTGTGTGGTTATCACTTTGCTACCATTCTGCAGTACTTCCCACGCATGTCTTAAAATTGTGGGATGTTTCTTTTTTTGCTCTGTTTGTTTGTTTGTCTGTCTCTTGAAAAGGGATTTGGAAAGTGATAAAGTCTGAGCAGATCTTAAAGGCAGCATATCAGGTTATGGATACAACTGGACGTTCCTGCTCTGCTATCCCTCTGGCAATCATTGATATAGAGCATTCATTTGTATTTGTATTTGTAGTTACATTGTTTTAATTTTTCTCCCCAAGCACTGTAGCATTCAAAACTGCTCAGCAAAAGAAAGGATCCCTGGCTTCCGAGTTGCTCCCCATGTTATGTCAGAGAGAGAGATTTGCCTTTGATTTCCCACATGTATGTTGTGGTACAAGGCAATGATCCCAGTGGTCTTGTTTATTCTGTCTCCTGCTGTGTGCTGTGCTCCCTGTTCAGAGTGGAGGACACAGCTCCGGGGCAAAGGAGAACTTCCATGTCCTTGGCCAAACTAGCAGCTCAGTTATTGCTGTTGCTGAAGGACTGTGGCTGGTGGTAGCCTACAGGTGTTGGAGAGGACTTGGCTTTGCAAGCTACTGTTCTCAAAAGACAGACGACCTTAGGAACTGTTCACCTTACTGAGGTGGGTGGTTAGACTTTGGAAAGAGCTCAGTATGTCTCGTGCAAATTTTTTCCATTGAGATTTTCTCATTGAAAAGGTCTGTTCTCAGAATTGCCAAATTTTGAAAAAAACCACAGATTTTCCTGAATATTTCCACATTCTTGTGAGAGCTGGATATTTCAAAATATTCGATAAATCATGCCAGAAACATGTATTTATTTGTAACTGTTTCTTTCTCCTTTTTTTAATGCTGTTGAATGCAATGCAATCAATGGTGATAGATTTTTCTAAATTCTTTATTGCATTAATTTCTTCTTTTTTTTTTTGTTCAGTAGAAGGGGAAAATATTGGTGAAAGTGGAAATGTCTTTGTTTTTACTTTTCTTAAAAAAAACATACCTCAAAAGGCATCCCCAACACTAGAATAGTTTGCTCTTGCTTTTAAAATTACTCTTTTTTTTCTTTTTCAGGACAATTATTTTTCTTTTTAACCAGATCTGTTCAATAAGCTGCACTATTCTGGATACTTGCTCCCTGTTTTTCATTGAAATTAAAAGCTGGGTAGTTTTGTGAAAATCTGTCCTTGAGGCAAGAGCCAAAGTCTCTAAATTCTAATTATCGAAATTCAAGTATGTCTTGTGCACACATGGCAAGTGAAGTTTGCAGATTGTACGTATAGTTCTCTTTTTGCAAGCGGCAGTGGTGAAGAGTGCTAGGCTGCAGTGCAGACTGGTAAGTGCATTTAGGGAAAGGATCTCCTGCATGTCCTCTAAATAGTAAAATGTTCCCTTTATGGCATACAGATGAACAGAAAAAGTATCAACGAATTGAGATGTTCTCTTCAATTAATCCCCATTTTGAATGAATGCCTTGAAGGGCCACATGTGCCTTGAAGAGGCCAGGCTAGCTGTCTTTGCAGGCATCACTGCAGGCCAGCCTTTTGAACAGTTGTACTAAATTCTTCTTAGTCCTTGAAGAGTAGCTCATTGAAGCTTGGATGAGGCTGGATAAGCTCATCTACTGCATGTGATAGGCCTGGCCCCACAAGGGATGTTGGGCAATTTTGCTGGAAGTAATCTCATGCACAGCATCTCCTGGGTGTAGTGTGGCAGGTGAGTGTCCTGAAGAGACCAGGCAGCTGTATGGTAAAGATGGCCTGAAGAGAGAGAACACCCAGCTCACAGTCCTTGGAGGCTGCGTTGTTTTTCTGGTGTAGGGTTGCACGCGGTTCTAGTTTAGGACAACCCAAAATGTAAGTGTTGCTTTTGGTTTTCCCCTGTTTTTTTCAGTCTTCTGAGATAAAAATCAAGCTGTCTTGAGGGGGAACCCTTCTGATTTTGAAGCAGTGTGAAAAAGACCTCACCCGAGGACTCTGCTGGAGGCTTGTCTGAAAGACAATGTGTGCAGCGCAGGAGGATGGCAAGTCAGGGCCAAGTGTACTCTCGCTTGGCACATGGTATTTTGATGAACAGGAGAGTGTGTTTGATTTCAGGATCCCATGAGAGCAGCTTTATCTGTAGCATTGGTGCATTAGTGTGGGTGTTAATAACCTTTCCTTCAGACCTGGCAGGTAGGAGTGCCTGATGTGCTTTGGGAGAGCCACAGGCAAGAGAATGTAGTTAGAAAGTAGTACAGGATGGGGAGTGTAAAAGAGTGAAGATGAGCTGCTGGCTACTGGATAACTCTCAGCATCATGGCCTCTCTAGCCAGGTTTCTGTGGAGACAGTCCCTGGGACATAAACTGTCAGATGTTTGGGGAGCTATATGCTGCAGAGCAGGAAATCTTTCAAATTCCTTATCTTCCACACCACAGGCTCAGGAGAAGTCCTGCCAAGACAGATTGCACCAAGGCCTCAGGGAACAGGGCTTGATCTCGGAGAAAGGAGTTTTCCAGGGCTTTGCTTGCAAAAAATTGAATTCAACTACTTTCTAAGCATTCGCCCTGAAAAGCTTCTGAAGGGCAAATACTAGGTGGTAGTGGTTAGCAGTGCTGCTGTGGCTAAAATCCCATGTCATTCCCACAGAAATCAGTGGTCAAACATCCGCTGACTTCATTGGAAGCAGCTGAGACATACAAAGGGAAAAATTCTGTAAAGCCCTAAACTTCTGGAGAATTCAAATCAAACAGAAGAATTTTTTTTTGTTTGTTTTGCTTTGTTTTTTTTGGATCATCACCAGTAAAAAAGACTTATTCTCAAGCAGGGGAGTAATAAGATTGTAGACTAGAATGTCTAGGGAATGTCTTGGAGCAAGCCAGTGCAACAGCAATGGCTATTCCCTTACCTGGTATGGGAACCAGTAGATGTACAAGTCCACTGTGTTTGTCACTGTCACCACCAGTGTTAATGCAGGGACAGGGTCTATGTTGTGGGTAGGGCTAGAAGTGGGAAACAGTAGTTCGGTGTTACCGGTCAAGAGCTTTTCTTTGAGGCTGCTTCTACTTGCATTAAATTGTTTGGGGATTCACGACTTCTAATGTTAATGACAAAACTGTGCTGTCATTAATATTTCACTTTGAAAAAGGATGGGGCACCGCAGTAATGATTTGTGAAGACCTCCTACAAATATGAGGAGTCTTTTTTTTCAGCTGCCTGACGCCCTGTCTGTGAATTTTTGTGCTGTGAGAACATATAATGAGTTTGCCTATGGGAAAATGTGCTGGTATTTTTATTTCTAACACATCTCTTCTGTGCATGGTTCTTTGTTCTGCAGCTTGTTCTTGTCTGTCATTAGCAGACATTGGCATAAGAGAGAATTTCTGCAATATTCTGTTGTCATGCAAGCAGTCTAGGTCTGTACACGGGGTAAATTCCCTAAACAATTACATGGAGCAGCAAATGCTGGCAAGGGGGCTTGTCTGGTAAGAGGCCTTTTGAGAAATTTGACTCTTTGCTTCAGAAAGGTGCACTCTTTTCAGTGGTGCCCAGTGACAGAATGAGGCAATGAGCATAAATTGAAGCCCTGGGAACTCCATCTGAACACAAGGACCATTTTTCCTGTGAGGGTGTCTGAACACTGGTCCTGAGCAATTTGCTCTAGCTGACCCTGCTTGAGCAAGGAGATGGATTAGGCACTCTTCAGAGGCTCTTTTCAGCTGCTGAGATCAGTATTGCAGCGTTTTCTTAAGAACTGGCTACCCTCCTGGCCCAGCCTTATCTCAAAAGGAGCAGCAGGAGTCATGAGTATGTATTGTTACATCTAGACTGTGAACCACTTCCTAGTGCTTTCCCTTTCCTCAGCTTCACCAGGTGTGTGGTGTGTGCCTCTTGGCTTTTGACCGTGGTAAAATTTTCAGCGTGTGGCTTCTGGGTCCAGGAAGTTGGGTCTTCCTTCAAAAGGATTCCTGGTACTACACATTGGTTCTAAGCATCCTCTTTAATCCCTTCCTCAAGATAGAAACTTTGCCTTTTTCTCAAAGGGGATATTTTGACTGGTTATTTCACACTTTCCTTTTCTTCCTCTCCTTTTTTTTCCCCTCTACCATTTACTCAGAACTGGTTTATCTGCTTCTGAAGGAAAGGTGGGTCATGGCGTACCCAGCTGCTGCCCTGCTCCAAGTGTTGTTTGGTTAGCCTCTTAAAGAAAACATGCTGTCTTAAAGAAAACTTGTCAGATCTTTATTGTTAACTTGGAAGTTGTTTGGTTTTAGTTTTAGAGTGTTTGCAAAGAAAAGACTCTTTTTGTAAGTGTGTGAAAGAAGCACTCTTTCTTGAGAAAGACAGACACATAAATTTCCTTCAGTGAGGCTAAAGGCAATGTTTTAATCTTTTGTCTTCCCTTCAGCCTTCCCCTTCCCTCCCCCAACCACTTTTCTTCCATGTATTTCCTAGAGATTGGCCTCTACTACCTGGTAAAAGAATGTGGACTTGTAAATTTTGATACCTTTCAGACATGGACAGAATAAAATGTGTTGTTTGGGATTTTAATGTCCTGTTAATGGAAAAACAGGGATGGAAGCATTGGAGCCTTGTGAGATGGGGCTCTGTGGGGAATGTAATACTTGAAAGAACCCTGACCTTTGTTTCATCTAACTCAGGCTTTGAGGACTACAAGATGCTCCAGCTATTCTGCTGAGCTTGTTTCAAAACTCTCAAGTTTCAATACCACCAACTTTTGGATCTTACAAGCTAAAGAAGTCAGTCAATTTAGCAGCCTTGTACAGATTCCCTCCCCACTTGGGAGTACTTGGGAAGCTGCACTGATGAAGGAAGGTGGAACACAGCCAAGCAGGAGACGATTCAGTACAGAGGGATGTACATGCACGTCATTATTCTTTTCTGCACTGGATAAATTCTATTTTCTTTAAGGAGTGCTGAGATGCAGGTGGTATGGAAAGGGAAAAAGAAGCCTGGACCTTTGAGATGGACTTGTTTAAGGAAAATTTTAGCACTGTGACCCTAGTGGGGTTGTGCATCCAAAATGCTGGAGGAGAGCCATAAAACAAACCAGCATAAAATAAACTTGCTGTACATGTTTTCATACTTACATCCCGAGCTACTTTTGGTGTGTTTATCAAAACATTGTGGGCTTTTGGGTCTGCCTGATGGTGGGAACAAGAACAAGGAAGTGAGGGAAATATATATATATATGTGGGCTACAATAGAGCTTTGTTTCAGGCACTCTGTCTTTAAATCTCCTTACTGAAGTTTTTCCTTGGCTAGAAGAAGATAGGAAAGAAGTCTTGCAAAAACCTGTGCTCTCAATGTTTTGATAAAACTAGTGGAAGGCAATTTCTTCTGTCTGAATATTTCTGAGTTGCTTTATCTAGAGGCGACAGAGAGCTTGAACTAAGGTGGAAAATTTTGCTGCAATGGCAGTCAGTGAAGTTCGAAAGAGGGGGCAGGAGGCTGGTCTGAGGCTGATGCATTGTTTTCAGATAGTGAAGGAAGACTTGCATGGAAGTTGTGTATTTTACTCTTTTAGAACTTCATTGGGGGTGGTGTGTGTTTGGTTTTGAAAGCCTGGACACATTTACTGTGAAGAAATGCCTTGTGCTGAAAACTAGGGATATGTTATCAAAAGAGTGGAAGAAGCTTAGAATTTTGACTCATATTTCAGTAGTTGAAGTTAAAGTATATGTTCTACTATCCGAAAGTGCTATCCATTTTTTATCATGGTTATTCATGAGTTACTTGTGAGACCTCAACCAACCAGCAGAATAGCAGGACATTGTTTTACTATTCACCGATAGTCTGAGAGTGCCTTGGGTTAGGAATGCCTGCATATTGTTTGTGGATGGCTGATGCTAAACATCTGAAAAGGCTGGTGAGCAGCTCCTGAATGTTGGTGTGTTGGCATTATCTTACTTCCATGGAGTTGTCTCAGAAGTGATAGGCAGCTGAGATCCAAAGTTATAGCTAGTGAAGACAATCTACAAATAGAAGGAAGAAAATAACATAAAATGTTTCTTTGAAGCCAACTAAGAGGCATGCAGAACAGTGACATAACTCAACAACTCTTCCCTTCATGGAGGGGGAGGAAAATCTGTTTTCTCCTCTGTGTCTTGCCTTAGTTATCCCCTCCAGAGCCAGTGCTGCTTATCTAATGCTGCTCTGTGATACACTGAAAACCCACATTTAGGTCTTTGCTGGCGGTGGTGATGGGGGTGCAGAAGGGAGGGAGCTGAAGGTTGTTGCAGAGCAGTCCATGATGCTCAGCTCTGCACTCTGGCCCTAGCTGGTGCAGGTGCAGAAGCTCTGCTCAGGGCCAAGAGAGAAAAGCTTTGACTTTGTACACAGCTCTAGAGCAGCTTCTGCTTGGTGGTGCCAGAAGCAGTGACAACTCTGCTCTCAATATCTTTCTAATTCGGGGCAAACTGGTTGAGCTGTTACACAGAGCGTGGAAGAGTACTCCTGGGTAAGGAAAAATTAAGGCAAAACATGGCAATACAGCTGAAACATAAAACTGCTTCTGACATATAGAATACATTGCTTTTCTGAATCTCTAGTCAGGAGACTTTCAGAGTTAGGACTAAAGTTAAAAACTGGCCCCTGCTGAAGTTTGTATACGAATTGGAATACATTCCTCAGGAGTCAGGAAATGATGATTTAGATGCTCTGGATGCTTTGGATTGACTTTGCTAAATTCAGCTCAAAAGGCCTTTGGAGGAAATAAAATATTTTGGGAGGCTAAAAAAAATAAATCTCAGGTGCCCGTCTGGCACAATTTCAGTATGGGCCATTTCACCAGAAATTAACTGAGTCTGAGTTCTGCTTGGAAGAGTCAATCTCTTGTTCTACGAAGTTGAGTGTTTCCATCAGAATAAATAGGAGTCTGTTACACCCATGAAGAGGAAACGATATAGGGAGTGTATGTTGTTCACTCATCTGAGAAATGAAAGGCTCTTGTGAAGTCTCCATAACCTAATTTGAATAGTATGTTCACCCTTTTTACTGCCTTGATAAGATGAAATTACTGCCTTCATAAGATGAATAGATTTTTGAGTATGCCTTCCGAAGTCCTTCTGAAGAGAAGGATAAAATGCTTCTTTTTTTTCCTTTTTTTTCCCTTTACCCTTTTCTTTCTTTTTCTGCTGACTTTGCCTACATAAATATGATTTTTGGGGGATTCCCTAGCAAAAAATATCTGAAATACTTTATATTATACAATATAAACCCCTTAGTTAGTATCTGATAAAAAAAGAAAGACATTTCCTCTGGAGTAATCTCAGCCTAAATATTTGAAGAACTGAGTACAAAGACATAAATTTATTTTCTTGACTGAACTATTGGCTCATTGACCCACTGGCATTACCTCCACACCAAGGTCCTTCCACAGCATGCAACTTGCTGTAGTACACCCACAGAGCACAGCATCCCTCCAGCTAGAAAGCTGATCTTTCCTCTTGCCTTTTGCTCTATATCCCATGATAAGTGGTTTCCCCTCTCTTCAGTTATTTAGTAATTCAAGCTCAAATTTTGGTCCTTAGAGGCAGTCCCTCCAACTTAGAGAGATGCTTTTTTTGGTCCGGAGTGGCTGGTTAGAAGGCATAGAGAGAGCTCATTTCCAAGATACTCTGAGTATTGGTTTCTCTCTATCAAATGAACAAGACAGAACTCCTTCTCCAGGTGAATCAAGTCACAGCATTAAAGTGGGGGTTTGGGGTTTTGTTTTGTTTTCGTTAGGACATCCTCTTTCACATGGAGGTTTCTGAGGTGCTGTGAAAATCACTTTTTAAAGGGCACTTCTTCTATGAACAGCTTTCAGGGAAGCTGATGACTTGGTGGTCACATGCTAGGATCTGGTGATAGTGAGGCGTTCACCATGTCATCAGAATATTGCAATTTAAGTGGAGGTGAACTCTTACTGTAGGAGTGCTCTGGTAGATACTGGAAATGTGTCCCACAATATTGATATGGATATGAAATGTGCTGTGGGAATTCAGAAGAGTTTATGCTGCTATTAGTAGACCCTGTAGGAGATGAATTGTTTCCTTATCATGCATGACCTCCTAAAAATGTAGAAAATTTTTGCCTGTGTTTGAGATCTCAGCATGAACACGATAGTAAGACCTTGTGGACTCCCTCCTGTCTAAAGAACTGGATTTTTTCTTGCAAACAAAACAACGTTCCTTAAAATTACTTCCCACACCAACTCCCCTCTCTAGACGTGCATTTCTTAATTTGTTTAATTCTGGGGTTATCCCAGTGGGGCTTTTTGTGATTAATAGCTGATGATACTGTAAACCCAGCAGTAAGAACATTTCCTGGGCAGTAGCCATGCTTCTTACAGGCTGTGTTTGACTGATGTTAGGGTATGGACAGGACAAGCACTAGGGAAGAGTTCACCCAGAAGAGTATCTCATTGATAGGGACTCAGTGTTTGCTTTATGCCTCTGCTCGTTTATCTTTTCAGCGATTTGGAGATGGATACACTTCTCTGTACAATTTTATCTGTTTTAAGCATTCACTACTGTAGTGTGATAAACCCTTTGCTTATAATGTGAATGACTGGGAGAAGGGTAGGAAGTGAAACATGAGGATTCCACAGTATTAGTGCCGTTTTTGTCTTGTATTTACTGGTCCAACAGCCAATAGTTAAAATTTAGTGCTAGGCTGTCAGCTTGTGTGCAAATCGTTGGGTTACATATAAAGTTTTTCTTCTTGGATTTGCCATGTAGACCAAATATATAGTTAGTCTTGATGTTTCAGAGCTTCTGACATATTGCTGTTCCCTGTTATTTTGCTGGCAAAGGTTTTATGAAGATTGAGATTGTTTCCTTGTTCAAATGGGTTTCTGGGCAGGAGAAGGGGCAAGTGATGCTCCTTCTTGTTACTGGAAAGATTTTGGTACTGGTTGGCTGTGGCTCTTGTTCAGTGAGTAGAAAATAGGGATAACAGCAATTTCAGCCTTTCTTGCAGTGGGATGTGTTCTTGCATATGATCAGGGCAGCAGAGCCAAGATCTCAACTTGTATAAGCCAATGTACGACTGCTTACTGTCTTTGTTTGTATGTATTCCATCCATAAATTTAAGATATAAAATGAACAAAAAACATTGATTTAAGTAAGTTTTAAATACACGCTTTCCAAAGGGTGAGACAAGACAAACTGCAGTAGGTGATTATTTGGATAAAACCTTCATTTGATAAGTCAGTGCTGTACAAAATTAGAGATGACAAGCAGTGATATTGGTACATGTTCTGCAAAGACATATGTCACTGGACACAGTAATATTTGCAGCCCTCAGGGGATAAACATGTTTCTTCTCTGATAGAGGGTAGATTTCTCTTCTGTTTGTATACAATGGGCCTTCATTTTGAATCATGTCTGAGGACTATGAATCCAGATCAAGTGGTGGTTTAGAGGCAGGGTTGGTTGTTTTGTTGGATTTTTAGAGGGTTTTTTCCAGTTGTGTGCAGCTGTGGTGTGGAGCTGAGGAAATTTTATACTGCAATCTGGTTTTCTGTGGAGTATGCTCCAAGCTTTGTCAACAAGCTACAAGGAGGTTGGGCTCAGAAGCTGAAAGAACTTGCTGTATTTTCAGGCAGGCTGTTGACTTGTAGACACTTAGGAGTCCGGAGATGACTACCCAAACATTTGCTGCAGCTTCTCGGCAGTTTTCTTTGGGTATCTGAGCATACATTTAAAAATGACCTATCCTTGGGAAAGGACAATGTGTTAGAGGTCACTTACAGTTCCAGGAAGTCTTCCCTGGATATACTTCAGAACTTAAACTTTTCCTAATCGTGAGCCGTAAAGGGCCTTGATGCGGACATGGCCTCTTCCCATGAGAATCTGGGCGACTAGGACTAGCTATTGGCAGTTCCAGGATGGCAGGAGGGAGGGTTGACAGTTGGCACAGGCACTGCACCCTTGTGTACCAAATGCTCCAGACCACAAGGGTAGGCATCGCTTTGTAGAGAAGAACCTCACATTTGTGCATTTTAGGGGGGTTCTCCCTGTTCCTCCTTTTGCTCCTCTCTTTTTGACATAGTGCTCCCAGCCAGCATACCCACTGAGCATGCAAGGAAGGTGGCTGGTTTTAGGTTGCACTCTCTTTTCAGGCCCTAATACCTGATCACTACCTGTGTCACTCAGAGCATCAGCTCTGTAAAATTTGACCAAAATATAGAGGAGGCCTTGTTCACTTTAATGCAATGAAACGCTTGACAGACCCAAAAGCAGTACGTCATGGCTTTGAAACTAGTCTTCAGTGTTGGGGTAAAGTCTCTTCTTGAAAATATTTCAGCAGCCAGAAAATATATTTTATCTGGATGCCACTTAAAAATACACACAGAGAACAACCCAAAGTCTTTGAGCAAAACTCTTTCCAAATATCCATTCTTCATGAAGACACGTTAGGTTAAAAGTTCAGCAGTTTAACCAAGCTTCTGGCTTGGAGTTCAAACCTACTTGCGTAATGTTGAGGTTTCAGGGCATTGAACCCAGAGTATCCCTGGTCAGAATGTTGAACAAAAATAAAAATGCTGGAATAAAATGCCATATATGACCTTTTCTTAACTTGATTTTCTACAGGGAATTTATTTTTGGTGCCAAATTGACAACTCTGCAATCTGAGTAGTTTGAAAAATAGGTATTTAAAATCAATGACATTTTGACTCTGTCTGTGCCTTGACCTATGGGAACCATCTCCAAGATGGAGTGAGCATAAAAGCCCCGAGACCTGCTCCCTTTGTGACTGCATCTAGTGGCTGTTTCTTCCATTAGTGAATCACTAAAGAAAGCTTCTGACTATCATCCACGTCGGTGACTTTTCAGTCTATGGAACTGAACTGAGAGCCACCATTTTTATTACATACGGGTTTGCAGGGACACGTGGAAGCACACTGTGCTGTGGCTGGGGCACTAAGCAAGACAGTGGCAGCGCTGCGGCCTGGAACCTGGCTTTCCCAGGTGGCATTGATGGACACTGGTTTTGAAGAGATTCAGTGCCATCCACAGAAACCAGGCAAAAGTCCAAATGATCTCTTTGAGTTTTTTCCCGGTTATACCCATTTACTATAAAGACTGAATTGCTTTTTCCATAATGTGAAGTTTAGGAGAATTTTACCAGTGCAGGTAATTGATTTACCTGCCAATAGTGAGGACAGCACTTGTACACCTACATCCTTGGTTAGTTTCCAGTGATTATAATCAAGGCATATTTATAGTCCAGTTGAGTTTTAACATCCCGAAG
The DNA here is from genome assembly GCA_013398015.1 of Oreocharis arfaki. Classification (NCBI taxonomy): domain Eukaryota; kingdom Metazoa; phylum Chordata; class Aves; order Passeriformes; family Paramythiidae; genus Oreocharis; species Oreocharis arfaki. The sequence goes on from VZRR01005733.1 coordinate 727,443, forward strand.
TGGCCCTGATCAGAGTGTTAGAATGGAAATCAATTTCTTTGTGCTATGATGACATGAGACAACAGATGGAATTTTATTCTGCTAATTGTCTGAGTAAGAAAACAGCATTTCACATGGAAATAAGCTGGAGTTCGGGGGGATGTAATTGGACCTTTACAATTTGTTTGTTTTTCTTGGAGCACCCTGGCAGTTCTTACAGAGTATTTCTCTCTCAGTAGAGGCACTCTAATGCCCTCAGCTGCTTATTTTGTCTGGAAAATTCAAGCACCCAGGATAACGATGACAACAACGGCAACATTTTGACTCCCAAATCCCTTGGCAAAATAGTTGCATCATGTCTGGAAATAATTGGGCAATGACAGAATGGAAAAATTACAATGACTCAAACAAGACAGGGATGCTCTTAGTAAAGGGGTTTTGTGTGTTCATTCTTCTGAACATGGCAGTTATTAGCGCTACTGGGAAACTCTGGATTGACTTCCTTTGTAACTAAACCCCACTCATCCCAACAGAAATATTGGAGAGATTTTAAGTTCCTGGACCAAGCTTTAGTACTAATCTAAAGTACTAATCTGTGTTACTAGTATTCCTGGTCTTCTGGCATAGAGGATAGAGTGGGACACCTTGTTCTACAGATCACTCAGTCCTTGGCTTCTTTCCTGAGGTGATCAAAAACGTTGCTCTGGGGTATGGATGTTTCATCCTCGGACCTGGTCTTATGGATAGAACTGACAGACATTACTGGGTACAGTCAGTGTCATACAATGCCTTTAAAGGCATTTCATACCCTAAACCTGTAAAAGGCACAGGACTTCATCTTCCTGTAGAGGAAAATAGTTGTCTTCTGCATTGAAGCTGAAGAAGTGACTTACTGGCTGTCAGTGTGTATGTCAGTGTGTATGTCTGCTTAACCAATGTTATCATGATCTATTTAATCTTCAGTCTATGATTTCTTATACTGAATAAAGGCTTCATCTTGCACTCCAACTCCTAAGGCACTTTTTTCTGTGAAATTGCATCACTGCATTGTACCCATCACCAAAAAAATAGTGAAGCAAATTGAGAGTCTGACTTGGGCTCTGCGGTCTAGATCTGTAGCTTCTAGAAAAGGAAGCTCAGACCCACTCTGTTGAGTAGCACAGACAAAAACTGGGATTATAGCCTTGTCCTAAATTCATGGCCCTAGAATTACAATACAATTTTGTCAAGCCCTAAAGATACTATTTTCAGGATCTGAATTATTTCAAAAGTAAAATCTGGGAATTGTAGGGAGAGTTTGAAAATACTTGCTTCTTCATTGTCTAATCCTCAGTCAGAATTGGGTCTTGGAGTGCTGTCTGTGGGCTTTGTGGTATTTTTTTCCTGTATTTTCTTTTATGCAGTGTATTTCCCATTGGCACTTACAGCCACAGCACTTTGATTAACAATGACATTATAAACCAACCCATCTAGTGAAGCTAATGCTGTGGTAGGGGAAATCACTGCATGAATTCCATTATTTCATAAGGGATAAATTTCTCCATGCTGGATTTGTGGACACTGCTAAATGCTGTCTCTACAGCAGCATCATTACTGGTGGGTGAACCTGTTGAGTCCTGGCCAGGTTCCAGCCAGGTGATTATGTTTTTGCTGGCCTATTGCTTTTTTTTCTGTTTATATTGTACCACAGTCTATTTGACACTGTAAAATAACTGGTTTAAGCAGGTGAGTAAGACCCTACGCTGGAGAATACAACCTCAGTGCCACATGAAAGACAATAAAGTGAAATACAACCAAAACCAAAATGTACACAAAGTGTGGCACAGTTTTGCAGTTTGTGTCATGCAGTAGGTGTCTCTTTCAAAGTATTTTTCTCTTCAATACCTGCTTAAAAAAAAAAGTATTATAGTGCGAGGCATAGGAATTGGCTACAGGAAGCCATTTCAATTCCAACAGTTGTAATGGAAAAAAAGGAGATATTGCAATGAAACAGTGAAAAACTAGAGAATAAAACGAAAACTGGTAGGAAAGAAGAAAAAAGGGAGAACTAAGTCTACAAAAGAGCAGATTTTTCTTTTAATGTGAGGGAATGGGTAATCTTTGGTGAGGTATATTAGTACAACAAATGTGATTCATGGTGAAGAAGATAAGAAAATTGATCTTGATAGCAGTGACCTCCTGATTCAGAAAGAAGTGGAGGGTATCTGTAACTATTACTGAAATTTTAGTACTGCAACACCAGAGAACTTAGAAGTAATTTGGGGGGGCGGGTGGGAAGTGGTAAGGAGAGAAGGACAGGACTCCACACTCAGACCAGAAAGGTTCATTATATTTAGGCAGTATGCTATGTTCATTCCACCACCATGGTGGTTTGAATTGCTGGCAAGCATGCCTAAGTGTGGAATTGATGAAATAGAATGAAGATTTGTGTTACAATCAGACACTGAGGAGATGAAGGACATACTTATTGTGGATAAACAGGCTGTGAATTTTACTGGTTTTGTTTGCAGTCTGAGCTGTGGTGGTCACATCGCCATTCAGAAATGTTGAAGATGCATAGATTCACTTGTGTATAAATGAGATGCAAAAATATAATTAAGGCTCAGCATTTGGTGTCTAGGAGAACGGATTAGTTTTGACTGTTCCCTTTTCTGTGTAAAGTCATAGTTATAGGAAACTAGTACATTTGCAAAAATAAAATAACTTCCTAGCAAGTAAAAGAGTGAATGGATTGTTTGGTTGGCTCAGCTAAGTATAGAAAATTATAAATCTGTACTTCATTAAAGGGTGGAAAAAAAAGGCATAAAAAACCATATAACTGTTACTAGCCAGATTCATGACGCTGACTTTAACTGTTTTGTTGCTCTCTTCACTTCGTATTTTGAATCTTGACTGTTCTTTTGAAATTTTTTTCCTATGAATACAATTTGGATAGATTAATGATTAGGAGGAACACAAGGAACCTGCAGGCATTTTTTTTTCTGTTTTCTTTTGTTTGGTTTTTGGTTTTGTTTGTTTATTTTTCTGTAGAGTTATTTTTCCCCTCATTCTTAGGTGAAGGCAGAGAAAGTGTTGCAAATTAGTATTTCAGAAAAGAAGTCTCTTACAGTTCTTAGGGTTTTTTTTGTTGTTGTTGGGTGTTGATAAGTTGGTATTAGGTGAGTTGTAGTGGATTTGTGGGCATTAACAGACTAGCATTAGTGGTAATTAGTCACCCAGCACATCCTGAGCATCCTTAAAGTATTAAAAATAAAGAGATTTTTGACAGACACGTTGCAGTAAGTAGGTTCATGGATGTAGTTACACCTGTCAGCCTCCAAATAGTCCTTGTCTTTTCTCTTATCTCAGGACTTATTTCTGAGGCAAATAAATGAATAAAAATTAAATAACTATTAATATATACAATACTATTTATGTAATAACAGACAATCTTTAGGTCTGTGGAACGCTTTGAAATTATCAAAGCATTCATCTCATCTTTAATGGGAAGGTGTGTAAAACAAACCAGACATGAGTTCCTGGACTGTCTTGCAAAGTCCTCATAAACACCAAGAGCTCTGCACTCTCATTTTGATGTGTTGTGGAAAGAAAATCCATGAACTGGCTTCAAAATGCAGAGCATGATTTGACTTGCCCTCTCTCCCATGGTGGAAACTTAAGTGTGGGCCATGGCTAATTGGGATTGAGTAGCCATTGCCGCACAGGACCCTGCTTGTTTCCAGATCACTTCCAGTGATCTGTTGATCTGTTTTGGGTCCGATGCCTTCCTGTCCAATGCAGCAGGCAGGTGTGACCTTCAGGAAGTATTACCTTCCCTGAAAAAGAAAGTTTTAACTTTGTGGGTTTTAAATGGTTTTTTGTTGCTGTTTTGTGTGCTGGAGACCAGGAGGCTCATTAGGACAGTGGCAAATCAAAACCAAAGGAGTTGGGTTACTATTAAACGTGCAACAAATGGATTGTTTGTCTGCCTCCTTTCCCCATCCCCCATGCTGCAATTGCCATATAGTGCATCTGACATCTGTCACATTACATGTGACATACATGGAAAATTCCCATGGTAATTGAAAAATGCCACGAAGCTCATCATTTCGCCATCTGTGTACTGAAGGAGCAACGTGGTCCAGGGAACTGAGCATAGGATCAGTACAAAGCTCTTTCTCTTCATCCAGTGTGTATATCTAGAAAGTTTTGAGCATGGTGCTTATTTTCTCCATTTCATCATCAATAAGTGACCATGTAGGGAGCTGTTTTAATACTAGGAAGATCTCATGGTTTATTATTTAGTAGTTGAATAATACAGAGTTTTAACTTGGATTTGGGGGTTGGGTGAGTTGGTTTATGTTCTAAACCAATCTGAATTCAGATTTCTTTCTACATAAGTGATCACATTTATACGTTTTATGCTGCCTACAGAGAAAGATAGATAAATTACAGAGAAATTGAAATTATTGACTTTGATTCCTTTCCTGTTAGCATAAGCTAGTGTGGGCAGTGATTCTTCATCATGCATTTTGTCCCATGCTTCCCATTTGGGGGAGAGCTGTGGCTACATCAACTGATGCTGTGTGTCTATTGATGATCAGTGGAGATTCAACTCCGAAAGTGTTTACCATCAATGCTTCCTTATGTTGTGAACTGGTTTTGCATGATTGTGTGTGTTTAGTTAACCCACTGAGATCTCTTTCTTCCCTTTTTCTGAAGGTGGTGATAAAAAAGTAGTTTTCTCTATTTTAGTCACTGTTATGTTTTGGCTGTTAAGTGTGTTGAAGGACAGAACAGTGAGACAAAAACTACAATAATCAGCTTTCTTGCTGATTAAGAGAGCAGGAGAGCTGCTGGCAGAGCAGTTGTTTCAGGTGTCTTACTGTTAGTGTAGCATTGTTTATTTAGTGTATGTTGGCAGGAAAATTACAGTCTCTGAGATGAGAATGAAGAGTGAGACTTAAAGCAATTTAGAAAGCAATCGAAAGAGGATCCTTGTGTGCAGTTAGCATGGATCTGATCTCATGTGGCTAGAACTTCTGATAAGGCTTGGAAAAATTGCATTAGCTAAATTATGTTTGGTCACTGGGCCAAATGGTTTAGGAATGAACACGTACGCCCTGACAGAGGAAGAGGACGTTGTTATAATTAGACCTTGGGCAAAGTTCCAGGCTGTGACTCCTGACCTGAGCCGAACCACAGATGGGGCTGGGAAGCAGGAGAGGGATTGCTGTGAGGAGTGGGTGTGTGGTTAGCTGTTGAAATGGCAGCAACTTGTTTGTGTTGTGCAAAAGGGCAAAACAGTAGAACTGACAAGAGCTGTGGGAGGGAGTTATCTGTAATAGTGGGATTCTCTCCAGAGAGAGATTTCCTATCGATTCTCACTGGGAGTATATATATAGAAATACATAATTGCACGTATTTCATTTTTACTTGCCAGAAGCTGCGAGGCAATAGAGCTTTTATTAGAAGAAAACCCCTCACCTTTTGTCATTTTCGTAAGTTTTTATGTCAGCTTTGCTATCAGTTACCACTCAGAAAAATGAAAGTTGCTCTTTTCTTAATTTTCTTTTTTGTCTCCCACCCTCTTCATTGTTTGGAAGCACTTTTTTCCCAGATTTGATTTTTGACAAAGGAAAGGCAAAAGAGAGAGAAAAGAAAGGAAAATGTTATTAACTTGGAGGTAATTAGAAAATGTTTATTTTGTTGATCATCAACAAAAATCAAAAAGTTTTAGTTAGTTATTAAATAGCATAAACAGTGCAACTTACAGGATTCTGAAGTACATCTACTTAACTGGCAGGCTTAATCTTTAGAGAGACAGTGCTCCAACATAGAAATTTCTTTCATTCATTCATTCATTCATTCATTCATTCATTCAGTGATTCAATTCTAAAATACCTGTGCTAGATTCCTCTGTAGCAGTCCTCAATTGTTCTTATTTTGAAAGCATCTAGACACCTCACTGTCTTGGGGACTGTCAAACCAGGACACTCACCTATCAACACAATTACAGTGCTGAAGCAATACAGAAGTGTTATTTTACCCATCTCTGTCAGTATGAATTTCATGCCTGCTTCCCATAGATGGACCTGGAAAGTGCCAGTGTTAAGAGTATGAGTTGTGCGATGGAACAATGCTTCGTGAAAGCGAGCTTATTGTCCTCATGAGCTCTGCACACTTTTGCAGGGTAAAAAACTAAGCAGCCTTGAGTTGCCCAAGTGGGGATCCCAAAGAACTGCAGATTCTGTAAAAAAATTACAGTAACAAACATTAGCTTGTGTATTTCTCAGCATTATGGATGAACAAATCCTGGAGACCAACAACCTCTTAGATGAACCTGCTTAAGATGAAAGCCAAATCATGAAGTTTCAGTGCAGGACAACCTGTGGTAGCCAGACCAGGGCAGTACTTACCTTGTAGAAAATGTTGAGCTTCACATCCATTCACATAGTACTCATTTCCTGGTAAGGTGCCTCTTTTGGCGAAGTTTATACCAAAGTCTTGATCTGAGCTCATAAAGGAAGATGTTATGGTCCTATCACTTCGATGTCTCAGTCAGTTTTTGCAAGGAGGATTCATTCTCCATGCCCTAGACAATGCTGGTCCTTTGATGGTTGGTGGGAAAGCCTTTTTACAGTGGGCCAGATCTTGGTTACAGCTGAATTGATGCAAATGTATTTGTATTGCATGTAAATCAGGTCTGTCTCATTGAACTGAGTTCCTTCTGAAGAAAAGTTTTGTCAAACTAATTGGTTCTAATCTCAGTCGTGACCAGATTGCCATGAAGGGCATTGCACTTGGAGTAATAATACTCGAGAAGATGGTCTGTAGTGTACAAGTTTAACTTCTGAGGCTCTCTTGTGAAATCTTTTAGCAACTGAATCTCTTAAGTGTCCACTACTGAGAGGAAACAAAAATTACCATGCACTTCATTGTGATAGATTTGAGGGCATTTTGGTTTTGCTGACTGAAGCTGTCAAAGACCAGTTCAGTTGACCTTTGGCATCTCCTAGTGAGAACCCAATGTTTTTATGAATGGGCTTTTGAATCTAGCAACATCCTGTCCTAGTGAATCCTGCTGGGACATACGCTTGCAGAGCTGGCATGGAGAGCAAAGCAAAGTGGGCATGCCAGAAGACAGTACTTTTTACCAGCTTGCTTTCCTTTCAGCTATGTGAGAGTTGCAGGTGATGCCCCTCCGATGCATAAGAGAATGTGCTAGGTAAATTAATCCCAGCACAGAGTAGGGCAGGTGATTCCTGCCAAGCACATAGTGCCAAAGAGTGGAGGTTTGGATGCTTTGGGCTTTTTTTTTTTTTTGTTGCTGTTTGTTGCTTAGATTTTTCTTAAGTGAGCATGCCAACTTCTGCACAAAACATCCCTGGAGAACTTCTGGCTGTGCTCTCTATGTTAAGGCCCACTATGCAACCGCTGTCCCGAAGGTGCTTTTCCTTGCGCAGCTACTTAGTCTCTATGAGAGCTCAAAGCAGCCTTGTTCTGGCAAGCAAACAGACCAACGCATTGTGGGGCAGGTTAGGGCAGCAGCTGCTCTGATGACAAAGCTCAGCTGTGTTGTTGCTGATACAGCATCCAGCATCCTGTGGTTTGGTTCACCTGCCACCTCCCTCCTGCTCCCCTGCCGTGTGCCCAGGGAGACCGGCTTCACAACAAGCTTTAATATTTACTCTCTAAGTATATGGCTTATTCTGCAGATTAAGTGAAAAAGTGAAGTCCTTAAAAATATAACACAAATAAGCCCCTGAGCTGTCAAACAACAAGCCCCTTAAAAGGGCAAAATATGTGGCTCTCTGTGCACTGCACAGATCCCTCCTTTCAAACTGCTGGCAGGAAACTTCCTGTTTGGATGGGCTGCTCACAAACGGTGTTGTGTGGTAGTGAAATCAGTCACTCCCCAGCTTCTCCTTCAGACCTCCTTTTGCCTCCCTTTATACTCCTGGTACCAGAGCCCCTCAAGCCTGGGTCCTGTCAAGATGGGATCTGGCAGCTCAAATGTAAATCTGAAAGCATGCATTAGCACTGTGCTGTTTCTTCCCTGAATACATAAAGCAGCCCAAACTAGTTATGTGTGTTTGAAAATGGGATGGACAAAACTGTCCTACTGTGACAGTCCCGGGCATGAAGGAATAAGTGAATGTTTGGTAGTCTGGCTCTGCAGTGGTGGAAAATTGATGTCATTGTTTCATTGGTTTTTTTTATTTTGTTCAAACGGGATGCCTTTGGAAGATTCTTCCGTGTATTTGGGGTAAATACTCCCATACATGCTTTTTTCCTTCTGATAGTTTCTTTCCTTTCTTGTAGTAGTAAGAGAAAGGCCAATATCAACATTCCGTGGTAGCGTTCAGTCTTGGCTGCTGAGCATTGCTGATAAATCTACCTGCTGGGAAATTCCCCACTGAGTCTGTAAAACCTTTTCAGAAAAACTGGGAGAAGTAATTCTACACTGCCATGGAAGAACATGTTAATACCATACGAAGGCCTAGCTACCTTCTCTAGCTTGAGTCTTTATTTTGCTGTTTTGGGTGTCAGATCCTTCTGTCCTCTTCCAGCTGTTACTCCAGTGACAGGCATTGTAACCGCATAGAGCTGCACAGATTCAACAGTCTTGTTTATCTCTAATGTCTGTTGGCTTTGTTTTGTTTTTTTCCCTACAGAACATGATCAGAAGATAGCATCATTCACCATGATCATGGCCCCCCGGAAGAGGAATCGTCATGCGTTGGGGTTTCTTTGTTGTTTCGGAGGTAGCGACCTCCCTGAAATCAACCTCAAGGACAATAACCCCCTCCAATTCCTTGAGTTTTCTGTCCCAATCCCACCAGCAGAAGAGCTCAATGCCAGATTCGCCGAACTTGTCGTAAGTTTCTGCTGACAGATTGATATATTTACAAGGTGCATGAACTCTTCCATTTAAAGGAGGAGTAAGAGGACTTNTCACTCCCCAGCTTCTCCTTCAGACCTCCTTTTGCCTCCCTTTATACTCCTGGTACCAGAGCCCCTCAAGCCTGGGTCCTGTCAAGATGGGATCTGGCAGCTCAAATGTAAATCTGAAAGCATGCATTAGCACTGTGCTGTTTCTTCCCTGAATACATAAAGCAGCCCAAACTAGTTATGTGTGTTTGAAAATGGGATGGACGAAACTGTCCTACTGTGACAGTCCCGGGTATGAAGGAATAAGTGAATGTTTGGTAGTCTGGCTCTGCAGTGGTGGAAAATTGATGTCATTGTTTCATTGGTTTTTTTTATTTTGTTCAAACGGGATGCCTTTGGAAGATTCTTCCGTGTATTTGGGGTAAATACTCCCATACATGCTTTTTTCCTTCTGATAGTTTCTTTCCTTTCTTGTAGTAGTAAGAGAAAGGCCAATATCAACATTCCGTGGTAGCGTTCAGTCTTGGCTGCTGAGCATTGCTGATAAATCTACCTGCTGGGAAATTCCCCACTGAGTCTGTAAAACCTTTTCAGAAAAACTGGGAGAAGTGATTCTACACTGCCATGGAAGAACATGTTAATACCATACGAAGGCCTAGCTACCTTCTCTAGCTTGAGTCTTTATTTTGCTGTTTTGGGTGTCAGATCCTTCTGTCCTCTTCCAGCTGTTACTCCAGTGACAGGCATTGTAACCGCATAGAGCTGCACAGATTCAACAGTCTTGTTTATCTCTAATGTCTGTTGGCTTTGTTTTGTTTTTTTCCCTACAGAACATGATCAGAAGATAGCATCATTCACCATGATCATGGCCCCCCGGAAGAGGAATCGTCATGCGTTGGGGTTTCTTTGTTGTTTCGGAGGTAGCGACCTCCCTGAAATCAACCTCAAGGACAATAACCCCCTCCAATTCCTTGAGTTTTCTGTCCCAATCCCACCAGCAGAAGAGCTCAATGCCAGATTCGCCGAACTTGTCGTAAGTTTCTGCTGACAGATTGATATATTTACAAGGTGCATGAACTCTTCCATTTAAAGGAGGAGTAAGAGGACTTAGGGGATTTATTAGAGAGCTTCTATTGAAGCTTTTAAAAAAACCTTTTCATTCTTTTATGACTGGTTACTTGGTAGGAGAAAGGTTGCAAGCAACCACTTGATAGTGGCACTGGGTATAAGTATGAAAAAATGTTTAAATGTGCTTATTTATTCCCACAGCACTATGCAATTCTCCAAGTGTAGGATTGGGTGTATGAGAAGGAATCTCTCGAGTTCTCTAGAGAGATCTGACAGTCAATTTCATGTTTACAGCTTTGGCATAAAATCTGCTGTATAATATAATACAGTGGAAAATCTTAGGGTTTGCAGATCTATAAAATAAGGACTATTTGGTTTTGTTGATGAGTAGATTTCTGCTGGTGAGATATAAGAATCAGGTGACCATGCTAATTATGTTTCATCACATAGCTGCCTTTGAACCATGAAATGGTGCTGTTGCAGCAACAGCCGTAAACAGGAAGAGAAGGAATTATTTCAGATGAACTTTGTTGTTTGCTTTTGTGGTAAATGTTGCAGACTCCAGGAGCCAGACACTTGCTTTTCATGCCTGGCATCAAATGACTTCACTGTCTTTGTCTTCTTGTTCAGCCTGAATGCAAAACATAGGCAGAGGTCATAGGGCTGGGTTGTTTTGCAAACTGTGTTGTAAAGATGATGCCCATTTGATGCAGCTGATTAGGTTTCTCATTGCCATTCTGAGACTGGAGCTTATGTAAAGTGAGATATCTGTGTATATATGCCTGAGGAGTGCAACTGAGGTGAGGCATAGAGCAGAAAATATTGGATCTCAGCATCAGAGGAATTTACCAATAGTCTTTCTACATTACACTTATAACATTAGCCCAATAAATTCTTGTCCATGACCATAGCTTTGAAATGCTATAGCAATGAAAATAACCATGTAATTTGCATATGCAATTGGAGGTTAATATATGGACAACTATAGTATGTCATACCAAATACAGGGACAGCTGCAGTTTGTCAGATCAGTGGTATGGCAACCTAGCCCAGGCTCCAGTTTAAAGATGGGGTCCAAAGCAGATGGCTAGGGAAAAATATAAGGTGTTGGAGACTATAGGTTGTGGCCATAGAGTGGTCTTTTCCAGGATACTCTCCAACCCTCTAACGGTTTTCAGCTCGAGGACTTCCTCAGTCAAAAGTTACGTTCTGTGTACATAGTGAATTGGTAGGGATTTCTTTTCCATTAACTGTTTTCACTTCCCCAGCACCCATTAGCTGTCAGTATTCTGTGGCAAGGGCACAGAAAGGAATCAAAAGGATTTGCAGCTGTTTCAGGAAGAATAATGTGTGCAGCAGGAGAGAGTCTACTTGCGTCGAGCTAATTCGCAAATGGGGAATCTCCTCTTACGGAAATATTTCACAAAATTTGGGTCTATATTTAGGTCAGTTTGCTTTTTATGTGAGACTACTTGAGCTCCTCTTAGAAAATGCAGCTGTCTGACTGTGGAGAATACCACGTGGTGACAGGTATCTCTCAAGAGTAAGAGTGTAATCTGTAATCTGCTCTGCTGGCAATTTATTTCTGGATGCTGCTTAACTATTGGTTTTCACATGCAAAGCTTGAACTGCTGTATCAAAGTTCATCTCTCTCCAATACCCAGATCCATCGAAGCATTCAATCCAGCCTTCCTGGAGACGTCACCAACAGATGTGCTTTGCTCCTGAACTTGGCTTGCTAAACCTTGAACTTGTTTACCTTTGGGTCATAGTGAAAGCCCTGCTTGGGTTGCTGCTGGGCTTTTGCTTACTGGGAAGGGTATCAGTTTTATGAGGAGTTTGAGAGTTTGTGGTGGTATTAATGATGCTTTTAACTTCTAGTTTTATGTCTGGCAAATACTGGTGTTCCATGTGCTTGCCTGTGGCAAAATAGCTCACAGCTGCCTTATGGAAGTCTATTAAATGGTATAATTTAGAGTGTTTCTGGTGCAAAATTTAATGACAAGTATATGTGATGATCTGTAAAAATTTTTGGCCCCAGTAGTTTGAGAGTTGTTGGTTTATGCTATAACTTATTAAATGTGCTGACAACTTGTAACTGGCATATGCATTTTGAACAAATGAAGCCATTGAAATCAAAACAGATCATATTCAGTTCTTATATTTAACGATAGCACACTAGCCATCATTGCATGAGAAGTGAGCTGGGAGAGAAAAGTGCTATTTTTCAGAAGGTTGATGGTGTACATCACACATTTTTATAAGGCAGTCAGGTAGGACGGCAGTGGATGTCCATAGGAGTTCTTGATTAGACAGGTAGCATGAGAGCAGTTAAGGGCTTTATGTGTTTCCAGAGCCTGGGCTGGAAACTGGGCTGGCAAAATGCAGAATTTGCCTAGAAGGGCTAGTTTGTCCACAGGTCTGGATTAATGCATGTTCTATGGGACACTGAAATAAAACAGGCTACATCTGTATTGACAGCTCAGATGAGATTTTAATTGGATTAGAAAGATTCAGTCTGTAAATGCACCGGTGTAAATCAGCGACCTGGAAGTGCCTGAGAGAGCTCTGTGCTGTGTGCTAGCTCCCTGCTGCTTATCCATTAGGGTCTAGTCTGGGTGCACTTGTATTATATAAAAACCAGATTTGAGTGTAAAGCCTTTTGACCCAAATCCCCAAGTGAAATGATGACACCAACATCATCTGAGATCTGTAGTGAGAAGAGCATTTGTGTTAGCTCCCTGAAGCAGGCCCAGGGGGTATAGCCTCATCTTGCCATCTGCTCTGCAAAGGATATAATGAAACATTGGTGTGGTTGAATGAATTTTTTAAAGCCTTATTTTTTCCCTTGTTGTAGTTAAAATCTGGGGCATTTTCCCATGTAAGAGTTAATGGCAAGAAAAGCTAGGTATAGCTGTGCTGGAGAAGTCTCCATTGTGATGAATTTTCCAATCCAGTAAATATTCAGTATGTTTCTACCTCCCTTTCTGAGGAAAACTGGCATTTTGAGGACCAGGAGCACGTCCTCTTCTCCTGTTCTTGTGCTACTTAAACTAGTACCAAGAAAAACGAATTTGGAGATGTCCATTTTTCAAGGGGAAGAAATTAGGAATGTGTTGGGATTCTTTATTTGTGATGGGCTCACATGACCCGTTCCAAGCTTTCAAACTTGCTTGTGTAGTCTCCAGACTGAGGCAGATACAGTGTGAACTGCTCTGTTTGGGAGATGCACCCAGACCATCCAACCATGTAATGGCAGCTGCCTGACTGGACTCTGACCAAGGCAGTGACTGAGATGATAAGCTGATGCTGATTTCAGCTGAAATGCATGCTCTCGTTGCCACGCAACCAGAAAAACAATTCTAGGATGGATCCTTAGGTTTTGTGTTGCTTGAAGCTGGATGCTGTGTTTATGCCTTTTCTGATCAATTAGAAAATGAAAACAGAAGGAGTTAGTCCTGATAGGTCCTAAATTCTATCTTGAGTTATTCCACTGGGAACATGTGCAGAGAGTAGGTCTGAACGAAGAGCACGGCTTACGGTGATTTGGAATGATTTGCTTTGTGCTAAGACAGGAGATGTTGTACCAGCTCTCAGGACATCTCCTGGCAGTGACTGCCTTGGGATTAAAGCAGTGGTAACAGTGCAGGTAAGCCCTTAACAGAGCCTAGATGCACAAAATACAAAGTGAACAAAAATATTTGTGACCACGAGTTTAGCCCCTCAAAAGGCTGCTTTTGTGAAGGAGGACAGAACAGCTGGCTTTAGCATCTCCCCTTCCATTAGCAGGCAGAGAGAGAAGCTCTAGAAAACAGGGTGTGGACTGGTCCTGTACCTCACAAATTGTGAAACTGGCCCTACCTGACCATTGAGGCTGATGTGACCTCTATCACTTATGCTTCCATTCTGCCATGTAGTGGTAAAGTGCTGCTGCAGGTGGTGGTCTGTTGGTGGGCTCCAAAATGATTTTGTGCCTGCTGGCAAAAGTATCTGTGCTAGACACATATTTTAACTTGTATAGATTTATTGACTGAACAGGAACTGCAGAAGAATCTGGAAGAATTATTGTAAGGCAAAGGGAAATAATTTTTTTTTGTGGAACAGTTTCTCCACGTCCTTGTTCATATTTGTTAGCAGCAGTGTATTCTTGTCACACTGGATTTTGGAACTTTCTGCTTATTGTTAGAATCCTGGGCTCTTCTTGGTGGTTAAGGCTGGTGTGCTGCTTGACACTAAAGATTTTGCCATCTAGATCTCTTATACCAGCAACCTGATCTCAGACTGGAACTCAGACCATACCAAGAAGGGCGACTTAAATGCTGGCAATTCAGAAAAAACCAGAAAACTGTGAAGAATGCTAGCACGGAGGAAAGAGCAGTGTAAAGAGCTTGTGCTTTTGTTGTTTCTCTTTTTATTTCGTTAGTGACTGTGAGATGGTCATGGTATTTGACAAGGTGGAGTGCAAGATTCTGTATTTTAAGATGCAAGGTTCTTGGAGAAGAAATGGAGTTGTCTTTTGAGTTTACGTTTTCAAAGTTGTTTGTGTCATTATATCCTCCAAACTTGAATGAGTTACCTTTAGTACATTAAATTCTTATACTGGGGAAGATTTAAGAAATGCTTACTGTTCTACTTTTGTGGTCTTATCTGCCCTTGAAGCATTCTCACATTTAGCTCAGGTGGGATATTGACTGGAATTCCATGTCATGGTTTGTTTGTCTTATGTTGCGTTTGAACCCATTCCATTTTCAGTTTGGAGGTTTTTTTCCTTCCTTTTTTTCTTTTTTTTAAAAATTTTTTCGCTGAGTCCCTAAGGAAAGGGTTTTGTTGACTTTATAGGTTCACAAAAGGTTTTTGTCCATAATCCTATTTACCATCCTCACAGGCTTTTCCAGGACAAAACTTAATAAGTACTTTTGGCATAAAATCTAAAGGTCCATTATTTACAGTTGAGGAGCAGCATAAATACTTATGCACACTCTCTATTTGAAAAATTTATAATTATCTAGCAACTGTTTTAGCCTGCCTTTAAACTTCTTCTTGTCCATTGAATTGCTGAGAGAGGTAGGTTGCTGCTTGGGTGAGGCAGCATACACTCTTCTCTCTCTCCTTCTCTGGATCTAGCATTCTGATCCTATTGCAAACCCCCAGATTTTGTAGAGAAGATGCATGTGGAACTGCTGTGTATTCCTGAATGATAAGACCACAGGAAATCAAGCCCATATTTCCCCTGTAATATTGCCTGAGTGCAATAAAATGAAGATGGAAGCGAGTGCTGAATCAAGGTCTCTGTCTTTCCCTCAGCCCATGCTGGGAGCCATGACTGAAACTGTAACCGTGGTTTATGTCTGGAGTGCTCTGCAACAGCGACCACAAGAACATGGAACTGTGTCCCTTCTTGGCACAACCCTAAATTCAACTCTTGGTCTTTCATCTCATCTCATCACCTCTGATTTCGTTATATTTAGTAATGGCTGCCACAGCATCAGAGTTGGCTCACTTTCTGAATTAAAGTCGAACTAGCCCAGGAATCTGGCTGGAAAAAATGGCAGTGACTATGTTAGTAAAGAGAAGAGAGAAAATAAGAATCATGTTGATTCCTTCTCCTTCAATCTCCTTGAATAAGAGCTGTATAGAGGAATTCCCATGAAGATGAAAAATATGAGGATATGTAGCGGGAGAGTCCAAGCAGCAGAGGCAGCAACTCTGTATCCTCTGAATAGTCTGATAACTTCTGTAACCATGGCTAGAACTTTTCAATGCCCTGGGTCACCTGAGGAAGGAGGCTATCTACAGCAAGACACCTGCTGCTTTATTGTACCTTTTGCTCCTGCCTTTTTTCTTGGGTCTCACTTGGTTTTTTTGCACTTTCTGCTAATCCTTTCCTAAGTAAATCTGTGTCTTCATCTTGTTCTGAAATAGAACTATGGAAGTAGTGTGATGTTTGCTGCTGTTCTGTATGTTACTGTGCTCTCTTGGTTTCTCAACACACCAGGCTAGTATTTGTGAGCACTTTAGTGCCAGAATGCTGAAAGGAGTTGATCAGTGTTCTCTGAGTACGTGAGCCATCCACATGACTGATATCTATGCTAGTTCTCTCAGCACAGAGGCACAGGAACAGTGGGGTCACCATAGACATATTTCTATTAGCATTGGATGAAGTGACCAGTAGCATAAAGTTTGGGAAAATTCTGCTCTTTGCTTACGCTGTGAAATCTCTCTACATCTGTTCCCTCTCTGCCTTAAAAGAGAGTAAAATTCTGTGATTATTGTCTCATCTCCCAGTGGAGAAAAAGTTGATGAGAAAAGGAAGGAAAACAGTTTTATGTTGAAAGAAAGCAAGGTAAAGCATGGAAGTACCTGAGAATTCATTTATTTATTTCGTCAAAGGAAGCAAAACAATTTCTGAGCAAGGCATCAGTTTAGCACTCTCTGGATAACATACCTTCAACAGCCACAGGGAGATGAGATCCAAACCTAAAAAACTGTCCTAGTGGTTCCCACTGCAAACAGCTGACTTAGAAGCAGCAAGTTCTCTTCATGCCTAGTTCTCCCTTGCAGACCATTTAGTGTAATGGATGCAACATAAACCTCAGATGAAAACTAGGCTTCACCACATTGAATAAGTACTCCCATATATCTCCTGTCTCATTCAAGCTTGCCAAGTCCTAGCTGTGGCAGTGTTCCTGAGACCCCTTTTTTGGCTCTGCAACCTTCAAGAGTATTTATGTGGTAAAAAGTACAAGAAATGCTTCCATTGTGATCTTTCATGTGAATATAGACAATATAAGTCAGTGTATGTAGGAAAAAGAGGGCATCAGCTGTGTTTCTATGTGTTTGCTGCTGGGCTTGAAGAAAAAAGTTCCCATTTCACCTCCAGCTTTCTTGTAATTTTTCTGGGAAGCAGAGATGCAGAGTTGCCTATTCTGTCTCTTGGCTCTCAGTATGGAGCAACATCTTTCCAGAAAAGTATCCTCTGTATCTGAAGAGTATTTAAGTCTTAGTTTCTCATTGAAAGGTTGTGACTTAGAAAGACGTGCATGTTACCTCCTTGCTTCAACCCCCAAACATGTGTCATGTGTATCGATAACCGTATTTATTCTCATTAAAATTCAGGCACGTTACCAAGATCTGAGTGTTTTGTTTCGAATTGTTAGTCTTTGGAGTCATTCTATCCCAATGCTGGATTCACTTGAGTACAGGGATTTACTTACTGTGGCCCTTGTCCTGCATGTAAATCATTGTTTCAGACTATGCCTCTGACCGGCAGCTTTGAATTGTTGCCCAATGCAAATTTCTATGCAACCACAATTTAAAAATCCCTCTATTCAGTTTTGCCCATAAGAGGAGGTTATTTAATTCCCTGTGCCCATCCCTCATCCCTTCTGTGCTTGTCTGTAATTAATTAATCTACCTAATCTGTCCGGACGTGTAATGCCAAGTGCAATCGACAGCTGGAGAGGTCCTTCATTTTTATTTGTATTTGATGAGCTCAGACTTCAGCAAACTAGGAGGCTTTGCTGGCCTTGGCTCAGTGGAAACTCCCCACCCCAGTTATTACTTCCTTTCTTGCACTTAATGAGGATGGACCAGTGGAGGTTGCAAGAAAATGCTGCTGATGAGACCAAGGCAGAATTTTCCTGGCAAGAGGCTCATGTCCAGTAAGAATCCTTGGCATCACCCTCTGCATAGAAGATGCTGTATCTGAAAGCAGAAAAAAAGCAAAGCTTTGAGGCAGCAAATCATTTCCCTTGCTGATGGTGTCCAGGCCACAAAAACTGTCCTTTCTCTTGGGTTAGTTTATAGTTGTCAGATCAATATTTTTCATGCACTCAGATGCACTTGTCTTCTCTTATAGTAATGGCAAATGAACTGGGTGGTTTAAGATTTCTGTTCTGGTGCTGAGGCTTGGGAGGTAAAAGCTCTTCATGGTATCAAAATCTGTCTAGGTAGGCACAGAGTTCCTTTACGTCCAGCAATAGTTCTTCAGTCCAAGATTGTACAAACTCAGGATACCTCTTTTCTTTTTAGTTTTCCACCCAGGGGATACCTTTCTTCTTTTTCTTCCTGCTCTGCAGAGAGACTTTTTCAGTATGTTGAGTCTGCTTTACATGTGTCCTAGATGCAATACATGTGTACATTCACTGATTTTAATGCACTTATCACTACAGGAAGCTTTCTGTAGTTATTCGAGTCCAAATCCATAAGAGGTATTGTATTATAGGCTTTGTGGCAGAGACAGCTTTCGCTTTCAGGTGCTCAGCTACATGTGGATTTCTATGATAGGACAGGCTTATGGCACTGAGTGCAGCACCAGCACTTTCTCACTTTAGGCTTCCTTCCAGTAGGTGCAGCTGGCTGGCAGCTCCCAGCTCCCTGACCAGCTGTGTAAGAAGCAGCAGTCACTATGCCGCAGATGTGTGAGACACAGATGCTGTGAGAGGAGCATGAGATGGGAGCCAGGTCTCACACTCCATGTCTGAAATCAGTAGGGTTGTGTAAACAAAGGTAAATCCAGACCTGGTCTTACGTACAAGATTTTGGATGTGAAGAAGCGGGGGGTGTTACCAAAGTACCTGTGTAGTTTTAAGGATTTTCTACAGATATACATTGTGTTTTAGATCTTGTTGCTATACTCTAAAGCTTATGGACCAATGTACCCAATGTCAACCAGCTCAGTTCCACTGAAGACAGTTGTGGAGTTACAGTATTCTCCATTGACTCCATTGTGTGGTGTTTTCTGTGTCTGTGGTGGTTGTTGGCTTCTGAATATCCCAAGAAGAGCATACTGACTGCCTTTCTGGAAAGTGGGAAGGGTCGTGGTCATGGTTGGAATACTTGAAGGGAATGTTTGAGTGTGTTCTGAGAATGATTTACTTACAGTAGACATGAAACACCTGAGAAAGATCTCACAGGACTACATATTTTTAACAGAGTAATGCTGTTGTTCCATGGGAACATGCAGGGAAATGTATGAAGTACATCTAGGGCAAAAGAGGAGAAGTACTGGATTTTGGGAGCACAACAGATATGTAGCTTGGGATGCAGAAGGAAGTGAAAGAACAGATCTACCACTAGAGGATAGAAGTGATAAGTTGTCAATCTTATGTCTTTGCTCTACTGAATCCTTGGGAGCTGTCATGATATCCTAACCCTGAAATCATGGATAGGGTGGATATGCTTAATGTTCAGAAATCTTGTGTCCATGTGTTTCTAGCACCTTTATCACCTGATTAGATAATACTGTCGTGTTTTAGCATAGCTGCAAGTGTCAGGCAGCATAACATAAAAAGAAAAAAATAACATAAAGCTTTACTCTGACCTTTCTCCTTAGTATGGTATAATTAATATTTGAATGGTTTTTGTGTTCCACTATGATTATAACAAAGAGTCAGCAACTTTCTGGATTAAGCCTGAAGGCTGCTGAAGTGATAAAACACTGAGATGATATTGATAGTAGGAGTCATACTTGCTAGCTGGAAGGATCAGATTTACTTATCTTTATTTCAGCTTTCTGGAGCTTTTCCAGCTATACTTGGATACATATAGAATAGACAATTTTCTACCCTCCTCCTAGAATTGAACCACCATTCTCGTATATTTCCTGCCACTTTGCCTGCTGACTTAGAGACTGAGCTCTCTGCTGTAGAAATAGCATGAACAGCAGCAGTACAGGGATGTCCTATTGCCCCAACATTTTAGAATGGCTTCTCTGAGTATGATTCCTGCCCTTCTGCAATTTCTATCCTTTAATTCTCTTTATTAGTGTCTTATGTTTTTCAGAGTTGTATTTGATGGCTTAGAAATCTATTAGTAAGACCTCATCCCTCACCTTCTGGAGAGAATATTTGAATCTAGATTTGGTCTGCTAAGGAAAGGTGAGAGACTGTTATAAATCAGATAAGAAAGGTAACATGGGATGAGAAGTTGCCACCTGGAAATGCATCTGTGAGAAACGACGAGGGGAAAGTACTGTGTTTCAAAGACCATGTTGGCCAGATTGTAACTGGACAGGAGATTGTGATAAGGAGGAACAGTGTCTTCCAAACTGTTGAAGAAAAGACACAACAAATGGAGTACCTGTGGTGCTGAAGGGAGAGTGAAGACCCATTGCAAAGATGGAGGTGATACGGGATGAATGCTAGGCCAAGATGATCTTTTGGCTGTGCCTTTGGAGTGAATGGACTTGCACCGTGATGAAGGGATGTTGAATGACAGATGTCTATTTCTTCTGCAGCTCATAGAGGGAGGGCTGAATCTGAGATGCTGTAGGAGGTATGTTTTGATACTTAGCCTGATGTCAGCAAGAAAGGGGAAGCCAGATCCCTCTGACAATGAAGACCTTATAAAATTTGTAATAATTTATAATAATTCCTCACCTGAAGCTGGGAAAGCAGTGACGTTTTCCAGTGAAGAGAAAAGGTCAGAAAACAGGATGAGATATAAGTGTATTGCTGGGTAGTAGTTATCCCTAGGGAGGTAGACTGTAGCTGGGGTTTAATAGGAACTGTTAACAAAATAAGATAATTGAATGGAGAAGAAGATAAAAATCATGAAGTATCATCTGTTTAATATGTTGACTAAGATTAGTTTCTGTAGTTGCTCACCTAGTAACAATTTATATCAGATATAATCATTGCTCAGATAGTGTATCATACAGCCTGAAGGAGAGTGGGGGAAAAGGGTTTGTAATTGTCATGTCTCTGTGGATAGGTGGATTCTGTCTTCAAAAAGTACTCAAGGTTGTTTATCATTCAGGGGGCCTGTTAAGGTGATTTGGGATTGCTCTTCTGATGTTGGAGGGAAACGGTCTCTTCTTGTCATTTACCTGGTGTGCAAGACTCCAAAGTGGGGAACACAAGGTGTTAACAGGTGAGGTGGATGGAGTAGCACCTTTTCAGGTCAGCAGTTTCCTGGCACCTTCCTCCACACTCAGTAAGGGGAAGCTTTTGGTGTCACTAAATACAGGAGAGGTCCTTCTGTTCATCCTTCAGCACCAGGTGGGAGCAGCACATGGAAAGCAAGTGTCAGAAGGTACTTTTTCTGTCACTCATCACACCAGACTGCTTCCACAGCTGCTCTGTTTTGTGTTTTTTATTCTGAGGAAGTACAGACAGATGCTTTCCACCTGGCACTGGAACAGCACTAACCCAGAGCTTTTAACTTTAGGTTGAAAACCTAAAGACTTTAGACCTTGTTGTCTCTAAGCTTGATGGGAGGAAAACTTTTCAGGAGCCTTGTATTTTCCTAGTGACCCCTGCAAGTTTACACAACTGAATTCATGCGTTTGTGAGTTTGTTTCCCTTGTGTGACACAGGGAATAGTAATGCTTCTTAAGCCAGTGTTAATAGAGAATTGTAGCCAGATTGAAAAGGTGCTGAAAAGATGAAGCACATGCACGTTATAGGCAGTACAGGAGTCTTCCAGTGGCAAATTTGTACTGTATTTGAAGAACTTGGGGGCAAATCTCTATGCCTCTTGCCATAGACATTGCCCTGCTCTTATCTACTTGTTCTTTTTTGGGGAAGAATCTCATGCAAGACTCTACTGCTTTCCTGTAGACCCAGTGGTGTATGCAAAAAGGCCCTAGTCAACATTTGTATATTCTATGAACTTTTGCATTAAAAACACTTAAGGGCGTCTTCTAATTTTGCAGTTTCCCATCATTTGTTGACCACATAAAGGGCAAGACTGCCCACACTAACAACCTTTGGAAAAGGTTAGCAGCATGCACAACAGTGTTATGCAATGGTTTACTAGGTGGGGGCTTGAAGAACAACTTCTCCGAAGGAAATTACAAGGGGAAAGCAGATTGCAGTTTTGCAGTTTGGAAGGTGAGAAGCGAGATCCCTGAGTCATGGAAAATCCATTGGGATTGCTTTAGTGGCTGTGTTTCAGCATTCTATCTTGAATAGAGAGGAACAGCTGCACGAGTTTGTTGGTTGGTGTGAAGTTGTTGGCTTATACATTAGTGATGTGGGAGAACTTTTGGATTAGAAGTGCTTAACCATATAGTAAATGCAATTATGATTTGTTGTCAGGAGACAATGCAAGGCACACGCTCATTCTTCTCTTATTTTTTTTGCTGTATTTTGTGAAAATTTCTTATAATTTCTTTAGTAGAGACATTGAGAGGAAAACATCTTAGCTGGTGTTTTCTTAAGCCCAGTGATGTCAGTGCAGTAGTTTCTGTTCTGATTATCAGAATACTTGAGCAATGAGACAGGACAGGGTGTGAGTGAATAACCAAATATACTGTCATGCCTTCAACTCACTGTTTGACAATGGAAATACTCTGTTTATGCAAGGGAAGAGAATTGTGGAATTTTCCTCCACTTTAACTCAGAGGACATAACAGAAGCCTCATATGTGGATGATATTCTAGCTGGTCTGGCCTGATTAGTAGTAAATGAAGATCTTCTGTTTATTGAAGTAGAAGTTAACAAATAGTGAAAAGGAGGCTGATAAACTTCCCAGTCTATTCTATGTCTGAAATCTCTGCTGTAGATTGTAGAGCGAGTCACTGTTAGAGATGGTTAAGCTGAGAGGTTTAGTCTGTTACAATTTAAAAGAGGTTATTTAATTAGTATTTTCCACTGGTGTATGTCCTCTCAATTTAATGGAGTTAGGGGGCATTCTGATTTCTGGTTTGCACTACGAAATTTGGAGTAATAACTCAGAGGGCAGGCAAAGAACTAACGCTAGCTTCTGGTTTTGCTTTTATCTGTGTAGACCTGAACTTCTGCCAAAAATTATGTTGATTTACTGAAGTTCCTTTGAGTTTACCCTGCATATAAGCTTGAGCATGTGTTTCTAAGCTGCACAACCAAAGCTCAACAAGATGTTAATTTTGCTCATTAGATTCTTAACCAACCTCTCAGTTCCTCCTGCCCTTTTACGTAATATTTTATCAGAGATTTAAAGGTCAGCCAAGTTCTGACTTACCCTTATTTTCCTCTATAGGGGCATATGGCAAATAGGATGCACACAAGAGGATAAAGCTGGTAGGGAGGAGTAGGTGGCACTGACACCCCTGGAAATTCATCCTGCCTTTGGCACAGCGGCATCGATCCCCAGCCCACATTTTGAAGGTTGAGCCAGCAGGACTGTGTTTGGGCAGGAAGCGATCAGAGAGGTGTGTGCCTGTGTGCTTTGGCACAGTCCAAACTGTGAATTGCTCCAGCCTAGGAACCTCCTCTGAACTCATTAGTACTAAAACAGAACAGAGAGGACTTTGTAGGGAGGGAGAGGGTGGGGAAGCCGGAAAGGTAGCAGTTTAGACGGCAGTTTCCTAATAACCTTTCCCACAGCTACCTTCCAGTACAGGGTCTCAGCTAGAGGACCTTGGCATGAAAAACAAACCCTGGCACAGGGAGGGGGAAGGGAGGGAGGAAATGAGGGGAGGGCTAGGAAAGGAAATAAGAGGCGGAAAATGGGCACTGTGCTGAAACAGCAGATTTTATTTTTATTTAGTGTTATACATGCTGATACTAGAAGCTCTGTTTGAGAGAAGTATTTAGTACCATGTATATAATCAGAATGTGGAGGTAAATTTGGCACTTGTACTAGAGGTCTTGTAACCTGTCACAGTGAAAAAAATTATCGAGGAGAGGTATAACAGCTTGAGTTCTGTTCGGAGTTTTCATTTAATTGACTGAGTGGTGAAATGCAGAGCACATCTATTAGGAAATTATCATAATTGTGATCCAAGAAGCTCCCAGATTGCTTATGCCCTGCTATGCTCTCCCTCCAGCAGATATTGGAGTGGTTGAAGTCCCCCAGAAGGACCAGGGTTTGTGACTGTGAGGCTGCTCCTGTCTGCCTACAGAAGGGCTTCCTGGTCAGGCAGCCCACAGCAGACTCCCCTGTAATGTTGCTTGTGCCTGTCCTCCCTTTAATCCTGACCCATTAGCTCTTGGTCAGCTCCTCATCCATCCCCAGGTGGAACTCACTGCGCTCCTGCTGGTCGTTGGCATAGAGGGCACCACTGCCTCCTCGCTTTCTCTGCCTGACCTGTGTTCTGTGCCGGTGTTGTTCCATTCCAACTCATAGGAGCCATCCTACCACACCTCTGTGATGCCAGTGAGATCAAAGCCCTGCAGGCGTGTGCACATCTCAGACTCCTCTTGTTTATTCCCCATGCTGCATGATGCCTGGAGGCATTTTAGTAGGGTCTCTGATGACTCCGAGTTCGTGGCAGCAGTGCTTGGAATACTTTTTTGCTGCTCTCCAGGTGCTGTCCTGCTGACATGTGATCCCTGTCCAGTATATGGGCATCTATTGCTGGCACTGACATCAAATTGGTACGAATGGACGGATTGAGGATCCCCTTCCCCAGCAACTTTAATTTAAAGCCCTTTTCGCCATCTTGGCAGCATGATAACTGAAGATGCTCTTCCCCTTCTCTGACAGATGGACCTTGTCAGCTGCAGCAAACCAGGTTTCTCAAAATGAATCCCATGGTCTAAGTAGCCAAACACATGGCTATGGCAGTCCTGTAGCCATTAGCTGATTTACCAGATTTGACTGGCTCTTTCAAACCCTTTCCCTTTGACCAGGAGAACTGACAAAGCTACCTGCCCTCCAGAGTCCTTTACCACAGCTTCCAGAGCTCTGTAGTCCTTCTGCATGCTCCTCAGACTGCTCCTGGTCATATCACTTGAGCCCACTTGAAACAACAGCAATGGATAAGAGTCAGTAAACTGTACGAGGCTTGGTCGTCTCTCAGGGGTATCCCCAGGATGAGCCCCCAGTAAGCAGCACACCTCTCTAGAGTGTGTCACTAGGCACGTATCCATACTGTGGATATGTTCAAAGATAAGCTTAAAGTAAGGTGGAAAAATTGTGTGAAAAAATGATGGCACTCAATGCAGACAGTTAAAACTCCTTTTAATAGCAAGTCTGGTAATTCAGGTTGGAAAGTAGCCAGGTACACTTTTTCAAAGAAAAAACTAGGGATCATAGTTGAGCATGAGTGAACGTAAGTCATGCATGTTTTGAGGGTTTTTTATAAAAAAAGAAAGGTCATTGACTATATGGAATATGTGGAGTATATAACCAGAAGTGCAGTCTGGAAGATGCATGAAATAAACTTTGCACTCAGCTGTGGTAAGGTCTCAGCTGGAACACTGTCCCCACTTTTGAACAGTGCAATTCAAGAAAGATGTACTTTGACCGGGTGGAGGCCAGAAGTCAATTAGAAGAGGAATGAGAGATCCAGAGGACATAGCCTCTAGGAAAGACTGAAAGAAATGGGTTTGTTTAGCCTCAAGAAAGGAGGCTGAGGAGGGACCTTGCAAGAGTCTTCAACAGCCTCAAAAACTGTTATCAAGAGGAAGGAAAAAAATCTGCTTATCACGTTAGTGGTTGATAGGGCCGGAAGTAATAGGCTTAAATTGCAGCAGCAGGAATTTAGATTAGACATGAGCCTGACTATTCAGTTTCCATCCCTGTCCCACCCATTGGGGTCATTTAAATTCACTGATGTGGACATGCAGCCCACCTTAACAGAAAAAGCAGTGATGATAGACAGCTGTTTTACATTATTGTCCTCATATGCCCGTCCATATCCATGGAATGTCCCTGTTGCTTGACCTATGTTATAGCCCTGCATATGAGAGTGCATGTCTGAGTCCTGATCTTTTTCTCTCTCTAAACACCTGTGTGTATTGTTGCATAAAGAGGTACTGCTTTTCCTCATTCTTTCTCTTTCTGTTTGGCCCAGCAGATTGTTGTCTCATGCATGGGGTTTGCCTGTGAAGGACTGAAAAATGAACAGCAGATGCTGTTTCAAGTGTCCTGTGAGAGGGGATTGCCACAACAGGCCTTTCTGGTTATGTGTATTTGTGTGCTGTCAAGTCACAGAGAACTTTGAGGAGTAGGAGACGGACAGGATTTAGCTCTTTTCCAGGGAACAAGGAAGCAATTAACCAATGATTAAGAAGGGAAAAAGAAAGCAGTATAATGAAGGGTGTGTTTGGGGGTGAGAGGGAGGCCTGTTAGTTGACTTTCTGTGTGAAGAATTTCTCGACCAAAAAGCAGTGCCCTTGATGGATGAAAGTCTTACACTACTGCTAAGCCTTAAGAATGAGTAACTTCTGTGTTGGCAGGGTAGAGGAGAAACACATCTTTCAGTATGTAAACATCAGGTGCTTTCTGTCTTGTACTGTTGTGACTGAGAATCAAGAGATTTGGGCCCCTAGTACTGAAGGCGTTTTAAAGCTGCAACTTTTTGAAAAAGCAAGGAGGAAAAAAGAGTGTAATGGGAATCGCAGCCTTTTGTTTGTCTGCTTCTCTGCTTTACAGTCAGATCCGTGGCAGTAGCTGAAATGTAAACATTGCTTCCTCTGCCAACAGGCTGTGCTAGCAATTCATGCGTGCACAGTGGTTTCCCAATGCACAAATGTAATGATAAAACATTGTGGGCATGGGCAGATGTTATGTGATGTGCCTTATGTGCATAGTTCTTGTGTGTGTAAGTGGCATACATATCTGCTCATACACGAACTGTGTGTATGCCAATACATGGGAACTCACTGATGTTTTGCTTTGATGTACCTAATTCATATCAATTGTAAAACTGATCAAAATGTTACATGCCTCTCACAGTGTGCTGCTTCTGTGTGCTTTACAAAGGCTGCTTTTAATTCAAAGGGTTAGGATGAGATGGAAGAGCTTGAGGGGAGGGACTTGCTTGTTTTGAGGCTCTTTTTGCTTTTTCTTCATGGGTTATCTGTGGACTTAGCTCATATATCAGGTGCCCAAGTGGGAGCTTTTGACCAGTGTGTTTCACCTGGAGATGTGCTGGCTGTGTGGGTGGTAATGCTGGTGTCTGATCAAAGACTTTTGTACCGTTCATTGCTCCTGTTTGTACTGGAGTGTATGTGGTTTGTGCAGTGAAAAAAACCTCACTCACTGACAGTTCAGACAGGTGGTCTTTCAGAATGTGTCATTGACCTCCTCAGCATTGGAAATGAGCATCCTTCCAGGAGGCTACCTCTTACATGTCAGCCTGGGGAGCTGGAATGAACGTAACAGTGGAAGGAAAACTGTAGGGGAACAATCCTATACTGTCCCCTGGAGGTAGACACAGTGATTAAATAGGGGAAGTTCATCTCTTCTGTTTGAAGGATTCATAAGTTCTTTGCAAAGAGACTGAGATCTGAGTAAAGATTATTTTGATTCATTACTTTATTCATTCACTTATCTCTGAAGCAGCTTTTTGGACAACTGCCTGTGAACTTATGATGAGAGCATTTCTGCTACTCCCTTTTTGGTGGACACAGCTTGAATGTGAACCACCAGGCTAACCTGCTTGTTATTTGCCAATGGAAGCTGGCATAGGCAGCATGAACAGAAATATAGATGTTCCTGGGGCTTTTGCTAATGTGAAAATGTAGCTTTCAGTCATGTGTTAGCAATGTGGTCCTACTTGGTCCATTTTTTAAAAGGGTAGAAATTATGCTGGATAGGATTCTCTATTCAAAAGGCTTGTAGTGTGCTGCTGACAGTCTTGCCCCGAGCTCTTTCCACTTCTTCTCTTTCTTCTGAAGTCCCAGGCATGTCAGTGCATTTTATCCCATGTTTGCTTGAGCTGCACTTCAGCATTGAATAGTCCACCATCAACTATCCCCTCCAAGTGATTACACATGAACATGAACCTTCTCTGCGGCCTGCCAGTGGATGCTGGACAGGATCCCATGGTGTGTCATAGTCATTGTTTACTTTGTACAAGATTTAAACAAATTCATTCAGAGCATCAGGCTGTTGGCTGTGCTGAGCCACTTGGGAGCATTGGTGGAACTGGAATGTGGCCTCTTTGGGGACATGGTGACAGACATCCACATAAATGACCTTGGGGAACCTGAAGCAGCAGCTATCGTACTATATGGGGAATTTATACTGGCAGCAGTGCATTATAATTAATTTTGTAACTTGGGTGGATTTGAGGCTGTTAAGAGACTGAGAGAGAATGATTGAGGAGGTGGATGAGGGAGAGTGCATTTGCACTTGACAGGTGAAAAAGGTCAAGCAATGAGAAAAAGATTAGCGAGGGGAAAAAGAAAAGGTAGATGTGTACAGGAGAGAGAAAAAAGGAGTGGGAATATGAACAAGATGCGAGGTAAGAGCAGTGCATTAAACTACAATTCATACAGTGCAAGGTATAATATGAAAATGAACGTACCCTTGGAATCTAATTTTTTGAAGTGAGCATTGCAAGCAAGTTATTAAAATAAGTAGTCTTCAAAGCTTGACGCTCATCATTGAGTGTATAAGGGCATCTGGATATAATTCCCACTATCTCAGTTTGCCCCATTGGATGAATCAAAAAAAGCCATTAAGAATAATGCTGGTGTGATGAAGCAAACTGCTCAAAAAAATATTGCAAATACTGGGGTTATCACCATCCTGAAAGGGGTATTAACTCACCTGTAACACAAAATCAGCCAGATTGTTTGAGTCAGGGACTTGGGAAGTGTTTGACCATCTACAGAACCGTCTCTGTGGTTTTGTGTTTTGCAGGGTTTCACTCAGCCTTCTGTAACTTTTGGTGCTGGTTATAGGTCAGATAACTGCTGCTCTCATCTGTTCTGGATGTTTTTAAGTTTTCATTTTGAGTTTTACAAAGGAGAGTAGAGTTTCTGGGGAGCTTTGCTAGTTTGTGCCGTGTGAAGATCTGGTTCCCACGGAGCCTGTTAATGCCAAGATTTAGCTGTCCTTTTGCTTCAGTACCCATCAAGTAAGCGAGTACCTATTGGTTAAAAAAATCAGTGAAATAGAGCTGTAATCAGGCAGTCAAAATAGGCATCTCTGAACAGTGGAAGTGTTGAAGCCTATTTGCCTATGTATTATGTCTTAGTGTCGGATTCTGTTCTGTAAACTAGAGATTGATTTCATGTCAAAGCTATTCCATTTGAGGATGATAAAAACATTTCATTTTTTAATAATGCTTTAATAATTGCCTGAATATGTTTCTAGGCAGAAATAAACTTAAAAACATCAGAATATGCTTTTATATGTCATTAGCGTCTCAGTCGTAAGAATAGCAATTAGATGTGAAACACAGGCCTGGGGAAGATGCTTATAGACAGGATATTCTCATAAGAGCTCTGTAAGTAAGAGAAACTGTGACCTACAGGTAAAAATTAAAAGTGTAATGCAACTCTCTGTAGCTGAAATTATAAGAAATTGGTAAAACAAGACAGTTATCCAACTGAACATAAGAAAATAAGCAAAACTCCTCTTCCTTCTGGCAAAATATTTGTTATGCCCATATTAATCAAGTTATTGCCTGCAGTAAACATATCATATGACGATTCTGGGTTTCATAATGCTGGAAATACTATGCATGACTCATTAAACATTCATGAAGATGAAACAAAACATCAACAACAACAAAACAACCCACCAGCCTGCAAAGGATGGTTGGTTGTTTTGGTTTGTTGGGTTTTGTGTTTTAAGAAATGAAGCAGCTGTCTGACCTTAAGTCAGTGTGAAACTCCCCAGTAACCAGTGAGTCCAGCAGCCAATGGACCTGGGACAAGTAGAATGAGAAACTGGAACTGAGGATGTCTCCTCCCGTGAGTGTCCAAATATCCCGGGAGAACCAAGTTTGGGGCTCTTGGCCTCCATGATTCTGACTTCAAATCAAGGGATGCTGGAGTCCAGAAGCTGTGGTTCTCTGTGTACTTATGGCCTTGAGGTTTCTCCTTTAGAGAGGCAGGCATGTTGGCAGGTGATTTGGTGGGTGTCTCTCCAAGTGAACCACTCTTCTACATTACCGAAATCTTACTTGTTCTCTTTATTTATTTCACTTTGTGTCACTAGACAAAGTACTGCCCTGTCTAGGTGAGAAATGCTTTTCTGGAGCTTTGAGTATCATTACTGAGCTGCCCAACATCAAATCCAGCTTTCATGCTTTGATGAACGTTCCCAAAAACAAGGGACATAATGTGGTTTTAAATCCTGCAAAATACTGGATTTATGTTTCCTACCCATTCCTCCTTCTTGTTCCGTTTCTTTCTCTCTGTCTCTTATTTCCTTGGGTTGGAGCCATTTTGAATGGAGGCCATCTTCTCTTTTGGCCTGAGAAGTGGACTGGAAGTATTTGAACCTCAAATCCAGTTCCAGTTCTGTTTCAATGTTTTATCATTGAAATTCAGTCTGTGTAAGTAAATAAAATGCCCACAAGAAAGTGAAATTAACTGAATTAACCACCATTAGATAAAATAAAATACGAAATAAATAAAGGAGAGAAATGTATGCCCTATTAACTGGGGATACTTTACATCTTCGTCGGTCCAGACTGGCAAATATCCTTTTAATCTGTGTTTCATGCAACGTCAAGCAGTTTTAAGAGCCAGGAGGCTGAGCTCCATTGAGCGGGGTCACACTGGCATGCCTTGCTGGAACCAAGTTTCCCATCCAAGGTGTAGAAGGGGACTTGCTACGTTTCTGTTGGAAAACTTGCACAGGTGCTGGAGGAGGGAGTTTTCCCTGCTTTGTTCTGACCGACCCTTTTTTTCTTTCCCTTTACATTTGCTCCCTGGGCATTCAGTCGCATTGGCTTCCTTAGTCTGGCTCCATCCCCAGTCTTGATGACTGCATTCAGTTTGTCGTTCTTCCCCTTTCCTGCCGAATTTGGCAATTCCTTTCTTTTTTAGTAGCCACTTGCCATCACTGAGCTAACTCTGCAGTCTGAATTTCTTTATGCTGATAGATCTGCTTCTGTCATTGGGTCAGAATGACCTGCTCATGAACCAAATTACCCTCCTGAAGTTTGTTCTTTCTGTTGTTCCTCCTGCTTCCCTCCAAGGCAGCAGGTTTCCTTATGTGCCGTCTGTCACGATCCTGAGTCAGAACAGAAAAAAAGCCTGCGTAATTCAGGGTCTTCTTTCTTAGCTAGATACATGGTTTTCCTGTGCAGCCACAGTGATCTTTTGTTCATCTATTAGAGAATGGGAGTGGGAGAGGTAAAATGATTTGGAGAGTTCCACAAGAAGGTCTCATGTCTCTTGTATTTTGCAGGGATTTATTGGGTTTTTTTGTAGGGTAAGTTTTGGTTGATGGTATAGGTGGATGAGGACATGCAGGCCTCTTAAGTTCTTCCCACTCATTTCTCCTTCTCAGTGAAGGAGCACACTTACTGCACACTAACTTCAGGAAAGGGAGTTGAGGAGCTTGACTGCTGCTTTTTGTTCTGGAGATGTTTCTTGCCCTGCTGAATATCCATGCTTCCTGCTTGCCCATCTGACCTGGGGGTTGGAACCCAGCATTTTACCTCCTAAAAAACACAAACAGTAACTTTCGAAATGGAGGGTAAGCCATTTTCCATGTGCTGTTTTCCAGGCAGGAGTGTTTGGGTCCACCTCTGGTGTCCTGTTATCCCTGGAAACCCTGAACAGTTTCCTTGTTACTATGCTACCTGAGCTAATGTGATGACTTCTAAAGTTCTTTTGGTTTCCTCTAACCTCTCGAGTCACAGTAATGTGGGATGCACTATTTTCCCTCTGGATCTTCCATCCTTTTAAACTAACTTTCTAGGCCTCTGTCCTGAAAAGCATGTCATATTATCAGGATGCAAAATTATGTGACTGGAAGTTTCATATTTTTATTGTCCCATTGAAAGCAGATTTATCTTTATATCCCTAATACTGCCAGTATCCAGGGCAGTGTCTAGAAGCTGCGGTGTCAGAATCCTGTCCTTGGGGTGGTTTTAGTCAATAGGTGCATTCTTTTGATGAAATCGTCTTGAACTGTATTGATTGAGATCTCCATTCCGTTTAGTGAACAGCTTCTGTGCAGAGCTTCTGCTGCTTGTCTGATCTGCCAGCAGACTCCAGAAAGAGCACTACGGATTAGAAAACCGAGTTAGTTTCACTGTATTAAAAAAAAAAAACATTCATTAAGCAGGTCGATAAAACAATTATATTTTTTCCTAAGAAGTCAGCTGACCCCAGACAGCTCTTGTGTATTCTGGCCTCTGTGGTGGTTCTTCCAAACCTGGCATTTCTGATTCCCTGTCTGCCCCTCCTTTCCCTTCCACATGCTTGACCTCTAACAGCATTCCTTTG
Source organism: Oreocharis arfaki (assembly GCA_013398015.1). Taxonomy (NCBI): domain Eukaryota; kingdom Metazoa; phylum Chordata; class Aves; order Passeriformes; family Paramythiidae; genus Oreocharis; species Oreocharis arfaki. The sequence goes on from VZRR01005733.1 coordinate 759,437, forward strand.
CTTGTCTTAAGGCCTTACATGTAGTTTCACTCTCCCTCTCCCCCCAAGAATGTGATCCTGGCCTGAGTTTTCTAATTGTGTATAGCAAGGATAAAACTCCTTGCCTTGCTTGGCTGCCCCCTTGTTTGGAAACTCACACTAAACATTTCCACATGGTTTGCACTCTTTTTGCGCAGCTAATTTTTTTTTTCCCTTTAAACTTCTTCTTGTTTAAAATAACCCTCCAGCTTCTTCTACCTTGGGCTGCTGGCACTGACCTTGCCTTGTTACTGTTTGCATTTCTTTTGTACCTTTTTGCAGCTTAAATCTCTATGGGCTTTTAAATCTGTCAGCAGCCGCTACCAGGCTCAGTGTGCAATTTTGCTCACTGTTTTCACAAGTTTCCCAGCCCTGAACGCTTTCCAAATGAGCCATTGTTGGGCTGAGTTAAAGAGGTATTGTCTCTGCTTGGACAAGGTTAGTGTGGGTGCCAGAATCTGTGTGTGCAGCATTTTAGTGCCACAATGTCATCTTGATATTGGACCCCTGGACACTTCCTTCTCCAAATATTTCAAATATACCGGGAAAAAACCCCAAACCCCTGCCAAACCTGATTCATTGAAACATTAATGTAAGATTTTCTTTGTATTACTGAAACTCTAATTTAGACATCTTCATCTGCCTCTGCTCATGCAGTCTGCTTGCTCTGAAGACCATTCTTTCTTGTTTAATTCCCTTTATTAGCATCTAAAATTGGCAGCGTTGATTGGAGCCTGGTTCTGGTCAGTACTGAATTTACACAGAGGAAGTAGCAATCTCTGGTTTGATAGTTTTAGAGACATGTATACGAAAAGAGTCTATTGTTATTCACCTTTTACAGAGGAATAACTGAATTTGGCAGTCAGTTCCAGATCACAGCATTATCCTTCGTTTTACTAATGTAAGCTTGTCTCAGCTATGAGAGAGTATGCTCTGCTGAGCTCACTTAACAGAGACTGAATGTGCTGCCTCTGATCAACCCGATGTGACACTGTGGAGTTATGTCCTTTATGTCTGAAATGCTGGGTGTCTTTGATGGGGACTGTGTGGTTTAGAGGACAAACATCTGGAAAAACATTTCAACCTGTAGGTTGCTGGTGAGAGACAACTATCTCACGGCCTTTGTCTGAAAGACAGAGAAATTCAACTATTTCCTTTCTATGGGAGAGCAATTTGGTACTGCCGGCCAGGAAAAAAAGATGTATCAAACTTTAGCCTTTCTCATAAGGAGTAAGGAAGTATCATAAAGAATGTCTCTGTCACATTATCCAGTGCTTTGAGTTTTTTCACTTTATCCCTTTCATGTGATCCTTCCCATCCTTGACTGATCATTAGTAATGGAAGTTTGACATGGGAGTTGTTCAGGCTGCCTCTCCTAATAGGTTATGTTCTGACAGGGAGAACTCAAGGTAGCAAGGAAATCATCATGAAACCAATAATCTTTGGAGTCTTTGGGAGCCGCTAAGGCCTCTTGATTGAAGGCTAGTCAAACATGCTTGGTCCAGAAGCCTCTCAACTTATTAGAAGTTACCAATGCAGCTGTTGACTGGTTTTTTTTCTGTTTTTCTTTTTCACAATCTCCAGGATGAATTGGATCTCACAGACAAGAACAGAGAGGCTATGTTTGCACTCCCTCCTGAGAAGAAATGGCAGATTTACTGCAGCAAAAAGAAGGTACTACTGTTGTCTTCATTGGAGTAGCTCACCAATAAATTCTGTGTGGATGTTCATAATTGAATCTTGATTTGAGCCTTTTGTTTATCTGCTATTTACTCAAGAACATGAATAAGTGATGGAAGTTTTGTCAGCATGGATATGGCACAATTTTCTGATAAGTAATGTATGCACATGTGATTTCTGAAGAGAACATTAACGTCTTAAAATAGTACACTGTCTCATTTAGAATCTTTTACATGTTTGGGATTTTTTTTTGTTTTATTGTTTGTTTGGGGTTTGTGGGGGTTTCGGGGGGTTTGTTTGTTTCTTCTTTGAGCTGAAAGAACAACTATCATAGAAATGCATTAAGGATTTTTTAAAAACTTTTTTTAGATTGCTTAAAATAGAAAAAGTATTGCTGGAGTCTTTCAGGATGTCTTCAGATACCTATACAATACACAATAGTGATGTCTAAAAACTTGGTAGTTCAGGTTCTTCCAGCATTTGTAGGAGATGTTCCACATGGCACTGGAAAGCGAGGAGCACCTGCTCATATCACTTTCCATGTAACACTTCTCCATTCAAGGTATTAAATTTCTGACAAACCAGTAAAGGGGCAATAAATCAGAGGCTGATGGATCACACTGATATTTTGTCGCTGGCAGAATGATGGCCAAGTGAATGGATAAATTGTATCATTGCTGTGAAACTTCTAAACAAGGAATTTCTGAAGTAATGGTGCATTGGAAAAGTTTTGCTGCTCTAGGAAACACACAGTTGGAAATGAAGATTCCCCAATAGCATGAATTTATTGGCCGTAAGTGTTAGGAGGAAAAAGGTGTGGTGGGTTTGTTGGTTAGTTTTATTTCTCAAGTGTGCAAGTCATGCTATGAGAGCATCAGTCTTTAAACATAAGTCTGCATAACAGAAGGTGGAAGAGGAGGTTTAGATTTCAATACTGAACATGACAGGCTAAAATCTTGCTCATGGTCCTTCTGAAGGCCGTGTTGGCTGCCTTTTTTCTTCCAAGTGGGGGCAGTGAGCTTTCTTACTGTATAATTAAAGAAAACCAGTCCAATCAGGGTGTTTTGCCTTTTTGTTTGTTTGGTTGTTTTTTTTTTTAACTTCACACCAGGCAGTTAATATAAATCAATTAATTACAGTGACTCTGAGCTAGCAATAGCTCAGAGCTAGCAATAGTGCACAAGAGCAGTCTAGGCTCTGTTGTCTTCAATGCTGTCTCCTTTCCATTCTCCTGCTGGTACACAGTGCTTGCAAGTGGAAGGAGGGTACAGGCTGCTTTGGTTAATGTCTGCTTTACAATTTAGCTGGCCATCTCAGCTGGCTTTTTTAGCTCTGGTTGGAGAGGATCTATTTGTAGCCGTCTTAGAGACATCTCTCCTCCTGGACCAGTCAGCCTTGGCAGGAAGATTCATGCTTTAATGTATTTAATATGTTGGTTTGATTCACTCATTACATCGGGGATTTTGTTTTTGTTGGGGTTTTTTTTTTGTTTGTTTTCCCCTGTATTCTACAACATCTACAACAGTGGATTTGCTATAAGAATCTTAAAGACTTCCAAAGTTAAAGAAGCTGCATACTGGAAAGTCTTTATTATGCATTTATAGTGCAACCTCAGTTAGCTGAACTCCAGCTATCCAAAATGATGTGCTCACTGGAATGGGATACCATTGCCAGATGTCTATTCATTGCACTGTAGATACTTTCAATTATTTGAAACCTTAACTGTCCAATGTTATTCATTGTTTCCCTCACAGGCAGTCAGATGATTGGTGATGACATCTCTCTCTAGCCTACTACCTAATCCACCTATCATCATTGTTTTGCAGTGACAGAGAGGCTTATTCCAGGATTCCCTTTAAAGCAAAGCCCCCTTTTCCATGAAGAATTTGCAATCTAATTTTAGCCACAAAGGGTCCAATATTTCACTTGGCAGAACACTTCCAGCTACCCTGAACAAGCCCTCAGAGGGCTCTGTCTTGCTGATGTTGGGTTCTTTGAGTTTCCTGGGAAGCAGGGGCCCTGTGCTTTGAGATATGGCAAGTGGAAGCACTTTGAACTAGAAGGTCAAGAAGTGCAGATGGAGGCAACTGTTCACAATTGTTAATCACAGGTGTCTTTTCTAGTCTAAAAGTATTGGAAAGTCAGAGCTTCCTAATTTGCTCTAAAGGCGGTGAGATTAGTGGGCTGCCTTAAATAAACAAATGTCACTTGCAAAAATGAAGATTAGCCATTGTTGTAGACACATTTATCTTGGCAGTCGGATGATAGATGTAATCTTCTATGGTACTTGATTCCAATGTGGTGGCAGAAAGTCACTATTGTATTAAAAAATTCATTCCACCTGTTCCTGATATCAAGCCTTTCTGAAGAAACAGAGGAAGACAGGTATGTCTGTGCACTGAAGGTTGTATGCCAGGGGCACAGCTTGCCAGTCAGCAGTCCACAGTAATCAAAACTGAAGCGAAATTTCATGGTTGTGAGTGATACCTACAGAGTAGCATTCATACAATATTTCATCAAGCATATTATATGCTTGCTTTGGTCACTTTTGACTATTCTGGGTTCATGTCTGAAATCATTAGCATTAAAAACAAATCAGCAATTATTTGACCTAAAAGAGTAGCTCTAGCTAGCAGCTCTAGTGAATGCTTTGCTCTTATTTGTGGAATAGCTATTTGCAAGGAATAAAGGCTGTTCTGTTGGAAAGTGTTAATGTCTTCTCAATCTCAGCTGTTGTCTACCTTGCCATTAATCAGTACAGGGTGGACAATGAGAAATGCAGTTGCACTGATTTGCATCAGAAGAATCATTGATTAGTCACCACTGATGGCACCCTGACCCTCTACCCAAACCACAGTACACGTTTTAGATTGCCTCCTCCTCTGTAGTAGGAGCTTCCACTGATATTATTAGGTAAAGCCATATGTAGAAAATACAAATTATAACATTCTCCCTCAGTTCAGGTACTTTATTCGGTTTTGTTTAGAATAATCTTCATGTCTCACCATAAGCTGAAATTTAGACTTACATAAAACACCTCTGTGACCCCTCTCTCTAGATTTCCTTCCAGTTATAAGTGGCAGGAATTGGATCAACCACTAGACCAAGATTTCAGATGTACTTATTTGCAAATTTCCAGTGTCAAAGTTCAGAAAACCAGTGTTCTTCAGTGCTGTTTTACCAGGAGCTGATACTAACATACATAATCTCATTAAATACCAATCAAATAATTAAATGGAATGAAAAAGTTGTCAGCTGAATTGCCTCCCCTGTAAACAAGCTCATATTGGGATCTCAAAAATGGTAGAAAATGCAGGTATTGCACTGCTTTGGCACACGTTGCTTTGCATGCAGCCTGTGTCTGTAAGAACGAGGCCTCATTGTGCCGGCCATCCCTTATTGCCTTCTGAACAGCCCTACAAGCTGTTAGACTTATTGCTATTTGAAAGCAAGTCGAGTTGTTTTCTTTTTATAGCCTTTCCTGCCTCCAGAGACTAATTTGTAAGCCTTTGGCTGAACAGATTTTAGCAGTAAGCGCACACATTTTGCAGAGTTAAACAAGTTAGGGTTTTTTTCACTTCTGTCTTTCTTTGAGCAAAAACATTGGTCGCAAATTATTTTCCAGAGTAGAGTCAGACTGGACTAGCTGTATCATACAGCTTCTTTCCAATCAAACAAAAAACCCAACAAATCCAAATAACATGTTGAGATCTCCTAAATATCTCAGTGTTACCTTGTGCTCTTGTGATTTTAGTGGTATCCTAGGATAGTTGCTTTGAGTTGATTGTGCTTTATCTACTCAAGTGAGATTGTTTGAACTCAAGTAGTGAGGTAATAAGGAGCACACTGAAACTTTCTGGAACTAGGCATTCATGGTACCTGAAATGAAGTAAATACTTATAATCCATAAATTTATTCTACTTTTTCTATAATGGGAAAGAGATTCTCCACAATAGCAAAACAGGATATAAAAATTCTGAGGAAAATTTACCTGAACCTTAATCTGTAACAGCCAATATGCAGAAAATATGAGAATATCCTTCATGACACCATCCTCTGCAATTATTTTTTAAAATATCTATTAATTATGTTTTTCATCTACCTGATGACTAAAAAAACAAGTAAACTGAATACAAAAGTAAGAGTCAGGAAACTCCTTGGTTCCAAAAGTCTTTGATTTAAATTGTTTTATAGTTTCGAAGAGCTGTCATCGTTATATTTATGCATTAATGTATTTCTCTCTACCTGAAATAAAGAATAGGTAATTAGGAAACTTTTTGGAAATTTTTTTGCCATGGCATCCTCTCATACCTTTTCCCTGCACTATTTACACATGCCTTGGCCCCTTTTCCTTTTCTTTTTTTTTTAAAGATACATTCTGAAATAACTTATTTTCAGTTCATGCACTGTTCATTCTTTTTCTTTACTGTACTTATCTGTCTTCTTAGATGTTCTTGTAGTAAAGTTTCTAGTTTGGGTGAGCTCGCTGCAAGGAACAGGAAGGACAGAGTAGAGAGCATTTTGTGCATTACACAATCATTAAGGAGACCAAGTCCTTTGGACTGAGGTCACAGGTCAGTGCTGAACCACTGAGGCTGCAGTCCAGGTGCAGAGTGCCCCAGATGCCCTCCTAGAGAAGATTTACACCTCTCTCACAAAGCAGCAACATCACTTACTTACCTTTGTTCAGCCTCAGACAGTTCCTCTGTGCCCATCTCTCCACTCTGTTGAGGTCCCTCTGGGGTATCAGCCACTCCTCCAAGATTTGTGTCATCAGTGAGCTTGCTGAGGAGGCATCTGCTCCTTCATCCAGGTCATTGATGAACATGTAAAGCAATACTGGGCCCAGTATTGAATCTTGGGGGACATCACTAGTAAAAGGCCGCTAACTAGACCCTGGACCACTAGATCCCTCTGAGATCTGCCATTTAGCCAGTTCTGAGGTATTCAGGGGCTGACAGATATTCCATAAAGAAGAGAGGAAATGGATCTTCATCTGGTCTCATTTAGTGATACAATATGCCAGATGAAGATCACACCATTGTGTTGCCTGAGTGTGGGTTTTTGGTTTTGTATTGTCTGTTCTGAGCTACGAAAGGCTTTGGGGTTCATCCTTTCTCTATGAAGACTGCCAAGCACATGGTTCTCCCATAATAAATGAAGTGGGTGGTTTGAAGTTGTATTGTTTTCAATTCTATCTTCTTGCATTATTTTTTCCTCTTTGAAATACTCTTGGAGTCTGGTATTGATTTGGAATATTAAACTGTTTTGGTTATGGATTTATAGCTTTAAGGAGCATTTAATGTGTCCCTTATAAGTTCCTTTCTTTAGCGCTGTTGTTCCATATGCTGTATCTGGGAGCAGCAGACATGAACACACAAGATGGTTTGCTGCAGTATTCGAGAAGCCATTTGTAAGGAGTCGCAGTTTGATGAGTCTTGGATGTGACTTCATGGAAGATTTTCTTGCGGCTCTGCATGAAGTGTTGAAGAGGAGTGTGGGTGGATGTGGGGATGGATACTTTTACTCTCTGTTCCCTGGGATGTCTGGAACACACACGGTAACCCTCACAGCACGTGTGACAGCCTAACAGCAAAAGCAGTTGGTGTGCAGTAGGAGGCTGAAGAAGCTGTGTGGGATTTTGAGTGCTTAGTGTAAGCAATCCCACAATTAGCGGTATTGATGGCTGATCGATGGCGGTGTCTCATGAGCACAGGGCAAAGGCCAGCAAAGCCACACTGGATACGAAGAATCTTCTGAAGTCTTTGGTACATCACCAAATTGTTTCTCTTCCTACCAGTGCTTTGGCAGTTTGTGACTGAAGTTCAGCTTCAGTCAACATTTTAATTTAACTCAATATTCAAACCTTGACAATGACGATGACCTGAACAACCTGATCTAACTTTGAAACTAGCTCTGAGCAGGTCCCTTCTTCTCAAGGCCCATTCCATCCTAAATTGATTGGTGATTCTGTAAGCTGTTCGTAAATCAAACTAGGAAAGCAGCTGTATGGTCCTGTAAAAGAAAGGGAGCAACAGTGAGGCTTCATGCAACATCCTATGTACTGTTCTGTATTATTGCTATGAGGCCAGCTCCTTGAAACAGGCTGCAGCAGATGCTGTTTGGTTCCCTCCCAGTGCCTGGGATCCATGGTTGTTTTTTGTCTGGGAAGACTGCATGACTTCCTTAGCTCGGGAGGCTGCTGGTGAAACAGTCTGAAATGTGGAATCTCTCAAATTAATTCCCTGAAAATAGACTTGCTTTCAGTTAGCCTAGGGCTCACTGGAAATCTCATAACACTGGGAAGTCACAGTGGGAGGACGTTGCCCTTTGCAAACCACCCAGCATTCCTTCAGCTGGATGTTTGGAAAATGCCAGCAATTGTGGAGTTAACTTCCTCTTTTCCCACCAGCATCTGTTCCTTTTTCTGTTAGCAGAATGACTTCATGTTCAGATGTTTAGAATGATTTGTTAGCTTGATGCTGACATTGGGTCATTTCAGTATCTTTAGCCTAGGTATGGAAGACAGGCGCATGACCCCAAAAATTACTTTGCTATAAATGCAAGTAGGCTTAAGAAAGTCAAATTCAGAAACTCGGGATGTAACAGAAAACCACAAAATGCTGCAAGAGTGTCACTAATGCAGCAAACACGCACATTTCCTGATTAGCGGTGTTCTTGGGTCTTTTCAGGGTGAAAGAGCTGTTTGATTGATGGTACCTGTTAATTATATACATCTCCTTCTACATCATTTAATGCAGAGAGCATGTTCTCACTGGAATAATAAAACTTGAGATTCGTGTAAGACACCGTCTCATTCTTTCATAGTTCTATATAATGAATTTAGAAATTTTATCTCACATGATTATAATATAAATTTGTTGATGTTGCCCTATTATTTTTTAAGGAGGTAGGCATACTTCAGAAGAATCATTGCCTGCTTTTTATGGTTTATCATGGAGCTCTTGTAATGGTTTCTTCATGTTTTTTCCGTGTTATTTTGGCTTCTATAGCAAAGACCTCGAAGTGATTACTTGACGAAACAATATAGTAGGCTTACTGATGTTAGAGACTCTTAACTTTTTTTTCTTGAAGTCACTCCTGTGATAGTTTAAAGCATAAGCTTAGTGTCAAGTAGGCAAAAATGCATGCACAATTCCAATGATACACCATTATTACAGCTTGGAATTGTGACACCTAAAGGACCACATTGTAGCAGACGTAAGAGGAGATAATAAGTTTTCCCAAGTTGTCTGCTTTATTTGGTTTATGTTTTCCATGTTGCAATGCCAACAGTTGCAGACTCATTTATTTATCCTAGCGTAAGAGGTTACCTTGGGTCAGGGTCTTGAAATTATATATTTATTTATGTATAATTGAAAAGTATTTTCTTCCCTGCCCCCCCATGGGAACAGCATGGAATATTTTTAGTTTCTTCCTCCCTCTTCTCTCCCTCTCCAGCAAAAAAAGTTTAGTTGTTGCTTAAAACATGTCTTCCTACCTCATTAGTTCAGACTGCTGAAGACATAAATGCCATGGTATTTGCTATAGATATTCTGAATATGCAGAATTGGTGTGTCCATCTTGCAGGTCCTCGTTTTTCGGATGAGCTTCAGCTGAAGTGCTTCAGTGCTTCAGCTGAAGTTAGAACTCACCACTAATCAAAAATCAGGCCCCAAACAGTCCTGAGTTAGAAAATTGTCATCATCATGCCTAATGCTGTGTTTTGCATTTGGCTTGCCTTCTGTGGGACTTTGGGAGGACTCAGTGGAAGCAGATTTGACCCTAGCATGAAAAAAAAAAAGAAAAAAAAGAAAACATTTATCCAGCTGTCATCCTCATAACATGGTGTAATTTGCTGTACTTAAGAACAAAAATAATGGTGAGCGATCCAATTCTGCTGGATGGGAAGTACATGTAAATGCTGATGCCACTGGATTATGTTCTGTCCTTGTCTGTTCTCTTGCAAAAGTTCTGGTTCTCCACAATCTGAATATGAGCCAGTCCTGCTGATGGCATGTAGTAATAATAATAATAACAACAAAAATAACAATAATAACATATGCTCTGTACAATGCAGTTCTCACCATTCAGATTAGTCTTTGGTGGATAAGCAAGAGCAAAGAATATGTAAATAAGTAACATGTTTCTCTGGTGTGTGAGAAGAAAATTTGGCAGAGATCAGGGCTTACTCTGAATTTCACTGAATGTTCACCAGCCGTAAAGAAGCTGGTGAATACTGAGCAGGAAGAGTTGCTGAATTCCTATCTTTTCAGTGAGAAGTTTAGAAATGGGCACAGTAAAGAGTTGTTGTCAGAATATAGTGACAGCCGTGAAGAGAAAGAAATAAATTTTATTTTGCTTTCTGGAGAGCTGTTTAGTTTAATTGCAGTCAGATGTGACAGTTTCAGCTACGCACCTTAACTGAGGTGAAAATCACATTGTCTTCCATGATAATTCAGTCATCTGTGGAAAGGCACTTGGAATCCCAAACACTTTGCAGATGCACTAAGTGAGAGAAATGAAGGCTGGGAGAAACGGTTTTACCTGAGTTTATGAAAAGGGCAGAGATAGATAAAGCAACCGAATGATACACTCAAATTCTGGGCTAGCAGCTTAAAAGCCATGGGCCTCTCAGACTGTATTTACTTCCTTTGTTTGCCTGCCCAACAACTCCTAACTTTTTTTTTTTTTTCAGTAGGGGAGGGTTAAATGATGGAGAAAAGGAAAATACATTGGCTACTCTGACCATCTTACTGTCACCATGCTTAGAAAAGGGCACAGAGCAGAAGTGAACTAAAGCAAGCAGTAGTGTGGCTGGAAAAACAGACAGTGGGCATGATATGAACAGTGAAGAGAAACCTTTTAGAATTTGGTACTAAAAAAGTCTCTGTGTGCTTCTGGAAGGACTTGTCCTAAATATCTCTGCTGGCTCTAGATAGGTGTGTCCTGGGTAGTTCTATGTGTGTTTGAGCACAGTAAGTGACATTTCATTTCCATCATCAAGCAACATGCAGAGTGTTTGCCGTGAATGGTAGGTGACTTCATTTTATTTACAGAAGATTTTAAGTGATTGCTTGTTGGAGATAAACAGTAGGACAAAAAGATAAACTTGGAGGTTCAGTTACACAGTCTGAGCCCTTCTGTGGCTTTTCACATTGACTAAAGAATGCCACGAGGAGGGGGAAAGGAAGCGAGGAAGGAGACAGTCCAAGTGACAACATTCTAGTGTGGTAGGATACAGCTGAAAACAGTGCTGTTGGAAAGGAGACAAGGTAAGCTGGTTGGGTAAGGGAAAAGTCCCTTTCCGTATCCATGGAATCCTGACTGTAAGCTGAACAGGGTTAATGGAAATGTACACACAGTACCTATATAAACACAGAGTAAACAGCAGTAGGGACAATGCAGACTTTGGTTGTTAACGAAACAATAGAATATATCCTGCTGCTGCTGCTTAGGGTTTGTTGGGACAGTGACAGATTGCTGGCTTCACCTGCCACAGATTACACACATTACTGCAGAACCTTGACCCTGACCTCAAGCTCGCTGCAGGTTTGTGGGAACAGAGCTGTGCTTCAGGTGTACAGCCTAAGTCCACGGCCACACACCCACTGAGCAGGCCGTGTCTATGAGAGATGCTTTGTCTTCTTCTGACGACCCTCTGGGTAGAATGATCATGAATCCATCTTCTGACGGTAGGATCCTCCCTAGTGGACATTTCCTCCAAAAGAAGTGGGTGGGCTGAGGAAAGGTAGGCTCCTGAGTACCTGTTCGTTGAAAGTTCAGGGGGTTCGTGGATCGCCTTATTTGGCAGCTCATTATTTAGATTATACACTTATCAACAGCAAAATATCAGTTGGTTGATTTGGGACTTGAGGAAAGTAGAGCACATAAAAGGTATTAAACATGACTATGGACTTCAGGTAGTGGTACAGAAGGATCTTTATGCAGCAAAAGAGTCAGGAGAATTTACTCAACAAGACACCAACTTCCGTGGCAGAGGCTAAAGATTCAACAGAGGAACAATGTTTTATATAGATACACTTCAATTTGGCAAGAAAGCTTTTTCCTGAGGGCAGAAATCGATGGCTAATTCAGTGTGGCCTCAGCTGTACAATTAAGTAGTTCTGTAAATACAGGGGCAAGTTATCTACTTGGTCACTTCACACACTATAATCCTAAATTAATGCATGGTGATTGTGGGATTCCCTCCTATAAAAGGGCTGAATATGTTCGAAGAGGTACAAGCAGGCTTGTATGATGTGTAAGTGATAAGAAGAGGCTGCTGCAATCAGTGCTGGCAGCAAGCTCACATCTGTCTGTATTGAGGAGAATGATAAAAAGCCAAAAGAAGAGGAAAGAGAAGAGAAGACAGGTTCTTAAAACTGGAAGTATACTATGCAATCCTTCTAAAATATAAATTTCCTTAAAATTAGACTCTTCTCTGTCAGCCATCTATTGTAAGCCTTATGCCAGATATGTTTATCGTAAACATAAGCTTGGTTTAAATGCTACAGTTATACATTAAGATCAGGGGCTGAGGCTTCTGAGGTTTCAGACAACACCAGTTCTTATCTTTGGCTCAAAACAATGCACCAAACACCTTTCTGCCAGCCAGTTATGCCATTCTAGTCTATTTTCTGTGAGCAACTCTCCCTATCTGTATATGCAGTGGATCTCCTGTGTTTTCTGGAGGACAAGAAATAAAAGCATGGCCTTCATCACCCTTAGACTGATATCAGTTAGGAATAATTAATTTGAAGTGGCTTTGAGTTTTAGAGGAGGGTGGAAATGACACATCATGATGTATAAGGTACAACTTTTGGAGATTCTGTATGTTTGAGTGCTTGGGAAGCAAAAAAAAGTGAGAGATGACATAATTAGTTTTAAAAAAATTATATGTTTAACTTGACTGGAAAGTTTTCAGCCCTGGTAGAGCCAACTATCTTTCAAAAATGACTGATAATCCATTTTAATTTCTAAAGGCTGGTGAATTTCAGCAGCACTGAAGCTTCTCTCAATGTTAGGAAATGCTTTCTAAGCAAGAATCCCCATTATTCATAAATGTATCCCTTTTTCACTTTTGTACTTTATAATATTTTTGACGGAGTTCCGCAGTTCGACAGTATTAGGTATTTTGTAATATAAATAATAATCTGAAGCCTTTGATTCTTCCTCTGAAAGCCTGATTAGTAAGCAGCATCAGAGGTCATAGTTAGGTTTGTTAAGTTACTGGTAACAGGGCAGAGCTCAGCCTAAATGAAGCAAAAAAAGAAAAAAAGAAAAAACCCACCCTGTGATCCGTTAAGGAAAATACCCCTGTGTCATAATGCAGTGAACTGTAAGTATGTATGGATATACCTGACCTTTGTGAGAGGCAATCACAACTCCTCAGTTGCATGCTCCAGCTGGTGATTAATGAATATTCTCTTTTAATAAGTTTTACAGTAGACTGCTTTTGTGGCAGAAGGATTATTATCTGCACATCAATAGCTTAATTCCAGGGAGAGAAGTAATGTTTGTTTTCTCAATCTGAGTAAATTGTGCTTAAAAGGCTTGGGTATAGCTTCCTTCCCGAAACTCTGAGACTATTTGTGTAAATGCTAGTCATGAAGTCTGAGAAATGGAGCAGTGACCACATCTGTCTAGTGAATGGCTCAGTCCTATGGTCTGTGCTGTTTCAAAATTAGCATCCCTTGGGACATGGTTGGCTTTTCAGAGGCATAAACTGTCTGAAAAGCTTAGATGTATTTTAGCTCCACTTCTGAATTAGCATTTTGTCTCACAGCAGATCAAACACATTTTGTGTCTTTTAACGAAAGCACTTTTTATTTGTGAAACTTTGGCTGCTCTGAACTGAGACATAGCCAATAGAATGGACAGTGTGTTAATAAACAAGTAAATGTTTCTTTGAAAGCTGAACTTCTTGAAGTGAAGAAAAGTCGGTAGGTCAAATGTGAAAAAAGGAGAATGGTGATTTGAATGAGAGTGCCGTACAACTCAGGTGGATTGATTCTTGGCTGTGCTACAGATTTCCTGTGCAACTGGGTGCTGTGTAATTGTCTGCATCCTATTTTTCCTGTTTCAGCTGATCTCGCTGATAGAGACACTGAAAAACCCAATACGTTAATTTCTCGAAGGACCTTAGTCAGTGTGCAGTGCGAGGTGTTACAAATTGGATTGTATTTGGCATTAATAGCAGATGTTGTGATGAGTTGAGTCTTTACGTCTCTGAAGGGGAAAGATTTGCACTTGCGGGAAATGAAGAACCAGTAATAACCATCTTCCACCCTTCAAGCAAACAAAAACCCCCACCTTGTTTTTAGTGGCCAGAATATTCATGTGTAGAGCAAGGGTCATGCACTTCACATTGAAACAGAGCACGGACGCAAGTCTGAATCCTGCACATCTCAGACGAACATTTTAACAGCTAAGCTGTTATTGTGAAGAATGTAGGAGAGCTTCGAGAAGAAACAGGGAATTTTTATCCAGTGAAGCTTTCATCTTAATTGATGTAAATCATGCTAAAATTTCAGTCAACTGTCATTGAAAAAAAAATCCCAACAGCCCCCCAAAAAATGGCCAGCTATTTGTAATCAGGATTCCAATTCCCATTGCTTTTCAGTGGGAAATTTGAAAATAATAGCTACGGGGGCTATGATAAATAATATATTTCACTTTTTCTGAAATTATATAAGTTTCTTGTAATGACTTGAACTCCATGATTTGTATTTTCTGAGCTGTATGTGATGATGCCGACCTTTCAGACCAGGAAAATAACCCGTATTTCATCTCTGTGATGCACTCGAATGATGTGTGAAGGCTGTTGAGAGGAGGAACCGCACTAACCTTAATGTGGCTTTTGCAAGGAAATGCACTTCTTTGTGACCTCAGTGTCAACTTGAGCATGCAGTGTCTGGGCATGATGCAGTGAACAAGCTTGGACAGGAATTTATATTATAGTAGCCTCATTTTATATTCTTCATCTGTGTTTGCACATTGAGATGAGCTCAGTGGACAGTGTCATGGCTTCCTGTCCAAGAAAGATTTTAAATCAGGTGTGTGGCTTTTTCCCATCCTGTTCTCGCCTGTGCGAAACAGTAAGGTCAGTAAAGTCAAAACAGTAAGTGTCTGCCCTACTGAAGACAGGTTTGAGGAGGAAGTCATGTGATATCAATGAATAGATGTCATCCCAAGAGTACCCATGCTTGTCCTGCGACATCTGTAAGAGATGATGCATTTCTTGATGCATCTGTTCAAGGAGGAAGTTTTATTTTATAGTTTGCCTCTTCGAAGGACTTCATGAGTCATCAGCAGTTTATCACAGGGGTGTTTGTGTGTGTGTGTGCAGGTAGTGGCAAAGTCCATGTAATAGTTGGACACCCAGGGATGGCAAGCACCTCCTGACCCCAGGGAGTTAATATCTGTTGACATTGCGTAAAAACAACCTGATATAAATGATGGTGGAAGTAAGGGAGTGCTTGTCAGAGAGTGTCAGTCTGTTCCTAGCTCTGATAATGAGTTTTAATTGTCATGTCAGAATATATACCTCTGTCTCCATCTGTAGGCAAGCAGCCTTCTAAAGCTGCTAATTTTGTGGATGTGTTTATGAATGCTTTGACATGCTCAGATTTTCAGGACATGCTCTGGAGAGCTGCTCGATATTTTGGAGTTGGCTTGGTGCAGGGTAAAATAGCCATCACTGGATACTGAAACCCTGTGCTTGCCCCAAAAGAGCTTCAATGCAGGCGGTTAATGTACAGGCTTTCCCTGTGCTGTTTCTTTCAAGACTGAAATAATCTTGAAAGGAACGTCAGGTAAACAGTGTCTTTCATTTCCATGATCTGCTCAGCAGTGAATATCTGGCATTTCCACATGATCTTTGTAACACTAATGTGCTCAGTACTTATTTTTAGAAAGTTTTGCAGCAAAAGCGGTGGTCTATACTGCTTGCTTGAGTCTAGTATGGCAGTCTTGGCATTGCAAATGCTTGTCCCACTGACATGGCATCCTGTAAAAGTCTCTGGTCTCTAGACCAGATGGATCACCTTGCCCAATGGATCATGTCTCCCAGGATTTGCAAAAAAGGCTTTTGGGATCAGCTGAGCTGTGCACACAATTCTCTGCTTTATTTTCTTTCATTTTGATTGGTTCAGATGGTCCAAATATTTGCAGAACTCTATTAAGTCCTATTTGAGATGAAGTCATAAGTTCCACTTTCCACCAAGTCATGGAGCCTGTCCAAATTAGTGTCAAAGCCTATATAATACCTTGGCTATATTGCAGGCTTGTATAGTATCAAGATCCTGTTTTCACAGCAGTTACATAGTTGTTACTTCAGTGAAGAATGATACGGCCCCTTATAAAGTCCACAAGCTGACGCCTGTTTTTTAATGTAATATTTACACTATTCAAGGAGCTAAAAGAAGGCTTTGCTTTAATAGATTCCTTCAGCTAATGTTTTTCCTTATACAGATGGGTTATTGTTTCCAGCTTTTGATACCTATGTGGCTTTATGTATTAAAGCCTCATTTTTTTTTTCTGTTGGTTGGATTTTTTTCCCTTCTCTGTATCTCCTGGAGCAAGGGATAGGTTTTGCCATTATTACCAAGTTGCCTTGCAGTTTTCTGTGAATATATTAATAACAAAACACAAAAAACCCCAGCACCCTGTTGTTGCACCCCACTCCCCAGACTGAATTGCTTTTTATTTTCAACTCATCTTCCGCTTTTTGAGAGAAAGCCTGGTACAGCAATCTCTTAGCATGGGCAGAACTCTACATAATTTAGGCAGTTAAATGTTTGGGGGTTTTTTTCCTACTTGCTCTGATGCCACCGGTGTGAATGTGACTCTTTTAAAAGTGACACTCAGGTGATTGCTGTAAATAAGTCTGTGCCACCTAATGACTTCATGGGGCTGGATAAAAATCCACATGCTCATCCCAAGTATAAATAGCTTTCTGGAACTTCGTATTGAAATAGAGTGCCAGGTTTTAACTACATTATCATTTGTTCTAGCAAAGTAAAATAAACATTGACAGCCATAAAATTCTGTCGTGAGCAGGGAGTGTGGAAGACCACTGAGACTGAATGGACTCTTTTGCTTAATATGCTTCTAGACCAAAACAGCTTCAGAAAGCAAGGATTGCTTAGTGGGATGTCTGCTAAAACTTTTTTGACCTCAGCAATGTACATCTTCTGTTTAGGCTTTAATTCAGGAAAAAATCTTACACTTTGTGTTCCACTGAAACAAATTTTTTCCCAGTTTTAGTTCAAACAACAAGACTTACAGACTAAGAGTTCAGGCTAATTTGTAATGGATGGAGAATGGTCAAAAGCAGGATATACCAAGGACCTTGCCTCATTGTCAAGCTAATCATATATACAGATATACTTTAGGATATCAGGGTCTTCTTGTCATTGGTTCTCATTGTGAGATTTCTAGTGGTTTGGGTTCAGGTACGAAATTGTTCAGAATTCTGATTTTTTCTAGTGTATCTATCCTGATGGTTTTTGGCCTGCACATTTAACAAAGACATCTAGAAATGTTAGTTGCAGCATTCAAGAATTTTTACTTATTTTTCACCCTAAAGAATCTTAAGGAAAAAAAGTATTGTAGCTTATTTTGGGGAAAAAGGGATGAGTTCAGGCATTCCTT
Source organism: Oreocharis arfaki (assembly GCA_013398015.1). Classification (NCBI taxonomy): domain Eukaryota; kingdom Metazoa; phylum Chordata; class Aves; order Passeriformes; family Paramythiidae; genus Oreocharis; species Oreocharis arfaki. The sequence continues at coordinate 776,792 of VZRR01005733.1, forward strand.
AATTTATGTGTGTTAGTTTCTTTACTTGGAATTCAGAATGGAGGCAGGAGAAATGTAGATAATACATGTATTGCCTGTTCTGACATTGTTCTTGCCAGCTGTACTCAGCAAACAATTACAGTTCTCACTAGGACTTTTATAATTCTCTGCAGAAAAAAAATTCAGAAGGGCACATGAGCATTTGTTGTGCTTCAGATGGGTGGCTCAGCCCGGTTCCCTGCAGAATGACCTTACTTTGTACTTCTAGATTATCTCCCTATTTCTGTTGTTCTCTTTGAAGATAAGATTATCATAGAAAAATAATGCTGTATTTATCTATTGTATGTTTTAATTTTTTTTCCATCGGCAAGGTCATATATTGATTTTTGCCTGGGAGGCTAAGGTCTGCCAAGTGTGAAGCTGTTGTCAGGGTTGTGGTTGCCACTAGGTATTATTCTGCACAGAAAAGGGCAGCAGAAGGCAGTCTAACAAAAAACATTCTAACTGGCTGTTGGTAGGGAGTTGCATGCTTTTGTAATGTTCTATTTGACAGAGATATGGGTCTGTCAGATCCCTGCTTCCCATGGCCAGGAAAGGGAAGTAAGAAAAATCAGCAGAACTTCTCAATTAATTTGAGAAACATCATCTTGTTCTTAGTTGCACCATCTGTCATCATGAGGTGGTGGTACATGGTGTGTGCATAGCAATTGTGGATGTAGTTGGTGTGTCTTGCCACTTTGCCAGCCTTTCTTGCTTTTTATACAGTGATCTTCTTCTGTATGATGCTTTGTTTAATTCTTCTGCTCTTCTTCGCTGTTCGGCTGGGTACAAGGGGTGAATAAAGACTTGTGACCTGCACTGTGTGACCTGACACTGACCTGACATGTATCTGTACTGCAGTCCTTCTCTAGATGAGGACCAAGCTGTTTTGTCAGTGTCGTGAATGGAGATGCTTCTTTGGTTTACATGTTGAAAATCCAGCAGAAGAAAGAGAGGGAAAGATCCAAATCTCAGTCATGACTTTGTTTTTAATTCAAAATATGAAGATCTTGAGTTGTGCAGAATTGTCATCATGTGTTGGTATGTATCCCAGCAGGAAATTCTCAGGTAGCGAGGTGTTTTCGGAATGTGGCTCAACAGGAGGCACGTAGAGCTCTTTCTCATCTCCAAACCAAATAGTGGTGGAATAGCTGAGGTACTCTGATAGACCTGCACTTTCAATTTTGTTATGTATATCTTCCAGGGTAGCTTTTCTAGTGTGAGTAAGCTTTTTTGCATAGACAGCATTGGCAAGATCCACACAGCCTTCACACACCTTTGGTCATTGTTAGGATGAGTCAAGTGGTTCAATCTCGAATCATATGCTAGGAGTGTTAATGTTAGTTATTTGTAGTTTATGATGGGAGATGAGGATCCTGGAAAGCAATCCTCATGTTACCAGGGACTCTTACACCTATCAAGAAATAAATAGATTCATTAGAAGGAAATCTAATTTCCTTTGAGCAGTCAAAGAACAAAAAAGAGCTGGTTCCTGAGTCAGCGTAGGTCTTCTTTCAGAAGGTTGATTGAGATTAGCCTACTGAAGATGATTTCAGGTGGATTACGTGGGAGGTAAGGAGATAAGGATTACTACTGCTCCTACTGTAATTGAGGGGATGCTCTTGTGCTCCTTTTGATGTTCTGAGATTTTGCTTGATTTTACAGGATATGATAGGATTAGGACAGGATAGAATAGAATATTTCAGTTGGAGGAACCTGCAGCATTCACCCAGTACAACTGCCTGACCAATTCAGGACTGGTCAAATAAAAGCAGGTTGTTACGGGCATTGTCCAAATGCCTCTTAAATAATCAGCAGTCTTGGGGCATCAGCCACCTCTCTAGGGTGCCTTTTCCAGTGTCGGACAAACCTCTTGGTAAAGAAATGCTTCCTAATGTCCAGTTGGAACCTGTTTTGGTTTATCACATCAAAATGAATAAAAATAGCTTCTTTTCAGGTCCTTGTCTTTTTTTTTTCTCCATAGCAGACGTCCAACCCCTTTTGTCAGTGAATTCCACCATCACCATAACAGTATAGAGACCAAATAATTTATAAGATCTGTCAGTATAAAGATATAAAATGTAAACCTGCTATCTATAAATGGGCTATCCTTCTACTTGGAAACATAATATGTTTAAGGGGCTGCGGTTTGCTGCTTAGATGCCAAAGATAACTGTATCTCCATCAAACTTTATTATTCTGTGTTTAATAATCTGAGCTGAAGGGGATTCTTTTTATCTGGCGCACCATAGTGACAGTGCTAACTTTACACTTTCAGAAATGTTTGTAATAAATGCCACATGTCTATGTGCATTGTGCAAGGATATGGGGGAGATAACACAATAGAGAGCAGAGCAATGAAGAATCCCAGGTGGTTCTTTACAGGCTTTCATCCTGTAAAGTCGTCTTGTGTAACTTTGCCTAACTTTCTGTTTCAGGAACAAGAAGATCCTAATAAGCTTGCTACCAGCTGGCCAGACTACTACATTGACCGCATCAATTCCATGGCAGCAGTAAGTTACCTCTCCTGCTACACACGGAAGATTTCCTACCATAGGGATGTGTTTCTCTAGGAAGAAGTCCTCAAAGGAGAAGAATGTCAGCCCAAAGGCATAACTGATTTAAAATAGGATTTGCAAAAGAAGAGTATGGGGATTAAGTAAGAGCCCTACTCTAGCAGAACAGTAGATTAGAAAGCACTATAAGCATTTCCAGTTTTTATTTCTACAATACTGAGCACTGAAGGCAATCAAATTAGAGTCTGGAATGAAAGTTCAAGAGAATGTTTGATGAATCAGAAAACAACTATTTAAAAACTAGGTAAAGTTTTATTTTGTTGTATGGTTTCAAATTGGTTTGTAACCAATCTACAAAATAGCATTTGGGTTCTTAGTTTAGTAGAAGAATTAAAGAAAAGGTAGTTGTTCATGTAAGTTACTATCTTCTTATATTAGAGCATATAAATCAAAGAGCATAAGACTAAGCATTAGACATAAGATACAAGCCAAGAAGTTATTTGAGGAAAACTTCTTTTAATTGTCCTTGTTCAATAGCTGCATAATGTGTCTCTTTTTCTGAAATGTCTGGTAGAGCTGGTCACCAGCAGAATCAGAACATCTGCCTGTAGTGTTCACTGATTTCCTTTGATATGGTAGATTTTACATTTTGAAATTTGAATCTTTTACTGAATTTGTAGTCAAATTTTTCCTCCAGTTACTCATGTACAGTGTCTACTCAGCTTTAGTTGATGGTTGTGCAAAAATGATGTTCGAATTCTGTGCCTAGCATCTTAGGTAGCACACCTTGCTTGTTTACTTACGCTTTTATTTTAGATTTCTAAAGGCTTCTCTGCACCTTTTGTTTTGTGTTTATGAGTTATAAAATAATTTCATAAAAATAATGGATGCTAAACGTGGCAGTAATGATGTATTTCTCATGGTGAATATGTCTTGCCGAGTAAAACAACCTAAGATTTACAAGCTATAATAACTCACTTAAGAGGATAAAAGAAAAGTTGCTTTCTACTGAGAGCTCTGAATAAACAAAACTAGCACCTTCCTTCATGCCGTATTTTCATGGGGCAGAGTACGGGAATAGAAAGAATATGGACTTATTTTTAGAAAAGACATTGAGCTTTAGTGACTGGCATGACACTGTGCTTTGATTTCCTGACTGAACAAATTTACTCTACAAGGGCCATTAAGGAAAAAAAATTAGTATGAAACCTTGCAGTGTTACTGAGCCAAATACTTCTGGCAGGATTTGATCCAAGGCCTCTTGAATCTACTGAAGTTTTTCCATTGATTTCTGTGACTTTTGGGTGAGTCTTTAAATGATCTTGATGTAAACTTGGAGTGTATATGTATACACCACTGTTGTAAATCTGGAACAACTCCATGGAATGAGACTCTATTTTGGCCTGTGTTTCTAATTTTAAACATGTTTTAAGAGCACCAATAAACACCAGCCCTGGTAATGTTGTTTGCATGCCTGAATGCCAATGCCTGAATGATTGATAACCTTTTATTTGGCTTCAAGACTTATGATTCAGTCTTATGCTTGAGGTGTTGAGAAGACACACTGGGGTTAAAAACCCTGCTTCTGATTTACCATTTGGTTGCTTCACTTTTCAGCAGGTGAAACAGAGTTGACTCGATTTTGCAGAAATTGTTTCAGCGGAAAACTGGAGTAATGCAGCTAAGAACCAGCTCCAGCACACTTTGAAAGACGTATTCTGTTCATTATTATTTAGATCTCTGAGATTTCTAACTTTCAAACAGCTATTTTTGGGTCCCATATAATTTCAGTTCTAAGTTTAGTGGTGGGTTTTTTGGATTTTTTTTTTTTTAAACTGCATCCAAGTGGAATTGACTTCGAAGTCGTGAAAGAAAAGCATGTTTCATGCTGCTTCCTGACACTGTCGAGTCTATTTCAATTTGTGCCTCTTGGGCATTATCAAGTATTGCAAAATTTAATTAGACATATTGCAAGAAGTATTGGAGTTGAAATGGTAGTAATAATCACAGAAGTGTTAGTTTATAACGCCTTAAATCCTGCTTTTAATAAAATTTAATCTTTGCATCTCCTGCGAATTCATCGCTTACGAATATTTTCACATTTGTGTTTCACATCCTTTTTTATGCCCTGTTGTTTAATTATTAAGTTCTTTTTTTATATATATTATCTTGGTAGATATATTCTTCCTACTCACTGATTGAGTGGAAATGACACCTTTTATGTGCTGATATCATTAGGTATCTTTCTGTGGATTTCAGCAGGCCAAGGCTGCTGAGCTCAAGGATCACTTTCTCAGAAGCCCCTCTGCAGTGTTACCCACTTCATCTGCCCTTCACAGATTATGTTTGAGAGCAATGTGGTGATTCCTGACATGTTTGACGTTCCCTACTTGTAACCTTAGACCACTATGTTAGGAAGCGCTTTAGGTCGCAGATTCCTGATCCAGTTCAAAAAAACATGCATTTTATACACAGTTCTCTTCCCACAATTGTTTCTCTTGCTGTGACTTCTCAGATTTTTATAGATTTAAACCAAATTCTCACAGGATCGATTATCTAAAACTATATCCCTTTACTAGTGTGCAGTTCACAGCATGTGGAGGCACTGTCCCATTCTCCAGGTAGCCTGACTGGAAGGAAGGCGCTGAGTAGAACATTGGTACACTGTCTTCTGGACCAGTCCTTCAGACAAAGGGACAGCTGCTAATCATGTTTAATATAGAAAGCAAAGCCTCCAAATGTGCCCAGTCCTCTGATGTCGGCATGCTATGAATGGTACCGGGGATGCGGGCAGGGTGCATGCCCACAATAGAAGAGTGTTTCCATTATCAATGTCGTTGTCATCTGCTGATTCATCAAAACACAGAAGGTTCTTTCCCTAAAAATAGAGCAGCTGCCCTGTTAATATCACATGTAAAGAAATGTCCCTGTGCTCCCCCGCCCTCCTTACCCGATGACACTGCTTGGCAATGCAAATAAACACAGCTTGCACTTTCCTGGGGAGGAAAAGTTCTGACAGCATTGTTTTGTTTTCATGATCTTGACTGTGTATGCCTTTCCACAGAGAGACTTTCAGGTGAGCAATAGTTGAAGATCCAGCTTTTCTGGAGAGGTGGCTAAGTCAAGAGTGTGAAATGGGTCAAAATTAATAAATACAACTGTAACCAGGCCCGTTTCCTTGACTCAGAAAGCGTTTGTTCAAGGCAGAGCAGCTTCATAAGAGGTTAAATATATATATATATCTTTCAGTAGAATTCAGCAGGTGGATGATAACTCTCTCCTCCAAGTTAGATAAAGTCTAGGTTACTTTAAACTTACTTGCATAAAAGTTTCAGGTTTTTTTTTTTTTTAAATTACATCCATTCATAGTTTACGATTTATAATTTACTCTAATAATAATTTATTCTATTAGTTCAGCCTTAATGTAGTTATAGATGTTGTGTGCCTTGAATTTCAGCTGACTACAATGAGAAGTCAGAACATTCAAGTTACTTTTTCACTATTCATTCTTTTTGTTTCTTGCCTTTTTCGTTTCACATGAGTGAGGCTATTAAGTAAAATTAGATCTGTCATACAGTGTATTGTTGATGCTGGTTTGTGCCCTTTTTTCTTTTTTTTCTCTCTCTCATTTCCCTACATGCTGTCTTCATTATCCTTGTATTTTCCTTCTCAACAGTTTTGGGGAATGATTAGCCATTAGGATAAGGTGTGGGGATAAATCTGTGCTTTTAAAAAACTAAAATGTTGCATTTTAAGTGGAGCCAAAACTTCAAAATAATTTCTTACACTACCTGAAGTTTTACATATAAAATTCCACATGAATGATTGCTTTCACAAATTCTTGAATTTTTTTAACTGGCAAAACCAGTAACTATATGCTATACTTTCCTAGGTGATACTCTTGATCTGGAAAACTTCAAATATACAAAATGTGCTTATAAAAAGAGCCCTGTATATACACTGCCTTTTGGGGACCAGAAAAGGACCTGGCACTATTTTGTTTCCCCTTCCTGGTATTTTGGTTAACTGATGGTAACTATCTGCCTCCTGAGCCCAGCAGACGTTAGTCCTCGAGTGCAGTTTGTACTTCAGGAAAGCAATTCATCAGTCAGCCATGTGAATGAAATCCAACCTCAAATAATGACAGTTCCCTCCCCTCTGTCTCCCAGGAACAGTTATGGTTTTTATAACTCTTGCCGAGAAAGCCACTTCACAATGCAAACCCAGTCTGTCTTTAGTGAGGGCATGTGGATTTGAATTCCTAGCCATACACAGGAGTGAGAAATGAAGGGGTCTTGGCTGCCTGCAGCTTAAGAAAAGGGGTTTTCCATAATCACCCTCTGTTGTAGAGGCAGGATTATTTGTATTTGTTTCATTTGGAAATGGGCCTTTTTTGCTCTGAACGAAATACTGTTGAGCACCTTCCTACCATCCATTTCCTTTCCCCCCACAATGGCTCAGAGGAGAAATTAAGCCATTGGAGGAATGGGAGCTTTTCAAAGGAGCATTTGCGGGCCAAAGGAAAGATGACCAGATGGGCTGTCACCCAAGAAAGTACAAATCAAGCCCCAAATCACACCCGAGGACTTCGCCATCCATAATGCCTGTTCAGGATTTCTGTTTATTTTTCGAAGAGGGGGATCATATATGGCTTGGCTTAAGCGTTTCAATTTATGTTTCTGGCTGTCGGGGGATGCTGGCAAAAGATAAAACATCATCAGCTCATTTTCCATCAGTAGCGCTCTGTCATTCCATTAGGGCAGGAAATAGCTTGCTCTGTTACTGAGTGCCTTTGACTTCGGCGTGGATCAGAGAGAAGACCCCTAGAGTTAAACACATCTCCCTGTGCCAGCTGTTCAGCATAAGACAGCAACGGCACGCAGCCAAATGGCCACCCTCAGGATCCGACGTGTGTTGGCATCACATGACTTGCAAAAGCAAGCAGTGGGAGCCCTTCCAAGGGAAGTGAGGTGTTGGGCTGGTGGTGAGGATGGAGAAGGTTAAAGGAGGTTCCAGTGAGAGAAAGGTTTTCTTTGGTGCTCGGTAAACAGTCAAATGAAGACTGAAATATTTTGCTGTAATGAGCCATAATTGTAATTACTCAGATTCCACCACAGAGAGGTACAATATCAGATCCCTGATAGATGATACTAGTTTAATTGGGTTATTCATTTGAGAAGGGGTTCAGAGCTGCTTTCCAGATACCACTGAGTGATATCCACAAGAAGTCCTGCCAAAAAGAGAGTCATTTATCCTCTCATTTTACAGTTTAAGCGACTAAGAAGACATAGCTATAGGCTAAGAATTTCCAGCATTAAGTCTTGACTTTTTGAAAAGACACACATGGGACTTGTGAGCCTGAATGATATATGCAAAGGGCACTGCAGAGTCTTGCTTCATGTGACAAGGTTGCAGTGGTGCTGAGTGTAGATCTGGAACCCTAATTTTCTGATATACCACTTTTTTATGGCTATGTCTGACTTAGAGAACCATGATTTTTTTGGTGTGTATTCCACTCATTGTCTCTCACCCTAATTTACAGTGACCCACAGCAACTTCAGTTCCAGTTGACTGCAAGCTCTAGTAATTGCATATGAGGGGGGGAATCTAGGCTTCGTGTGCTTCAGTTTACTTTTGAAAAAAGGGACAGGGATTTTTTGATGCCTCTGCTTTTTGCAGTGAATGTTCCTGATTAGCAAGGGCAAAGTGTGTAGGGAGCACCAGTATCTTAAAACAGGTGATACACTTTGCATGGAGAAGAAAAGTCAAACTTGTATGTACAGAAAATGCAATTCAGGGTACTTGCAGGCTTTCTAGTCACTTGAGGAAGATTTTATGCTTTGAAACCTGACACATAAGTCTGGTTTGGTTTTCTTTTCCCCTCCACCCCAAATCCCTCCAGTCATGTCACGCTAATAAAAGATATTGCCTCTCCCTACAAACTTTGCCTCACACATCCATAGATCAGCACAGCCGATCGCTGTTCCAAATTAGGTACAGTTTTCTGTGGGCATGCTGGCAACTGTGATTTTTGGGGAGTAATCTGAGAACCCGAGTTTAGCCAATGTGGCAAAGTGGTGTGCTGCTGCCAGTCCACATGAGCAGCCTCATCTGGATTCAGTTTTGTAGCTGAGGCACTGCTTTCCTAGTGAGAGGTCAGCAGGCACCTCTGCATGTGTTGATGGGATAGTTGTTTTTCATAATTCCTGGCCTGTCTCTTAGCATCCACGCAGCTCGGGCCTTCCTAATTGCCGCCTTCTTTTCTGACCAGATGCAGACTTTGTATGCTTTCGATGAAGAAGAAACAGAAATGAAAAATAAAATAGTTGAAGACTTGAAGACAGCTCTGCGGACTCAGCCCATGAGGTAATGTTGTTCGCCTTTCATCACAATTCACTGCCTCCTTATGGTCAGAAGTGACATTGCTAAGAGTGGCAAGGACAGGAACCTCATTGTCTCACCTCACACAAGCCTCTGATATTTCAGACAATCCTCAGAGAGCCCTACAGTCCCTGGTCTGAGCCTGCCTAGTTGGGAGGGCACACTAATGCTGAAACATGTAGTTTCAGGAAAATAAAAGACAAAGCCTGCTGTGAAAAATCTGTGGCAGATATTTGCAAACACAGGTAATGACTATGAAGATCAGATCTTAGTCTTCACAGCCCCTTGAACATCCCATGTAATTTGATTCACTTTGGGCAAAGTCTCAGTGTCTACTCTGAACTTTGAATTTAAGCTTCCCCTTATCTTTAGTAATGTGAACTGTTTAGTACAAAGCAGCTAATCCGTCTGACATCACCTGGTTTGGCATTCTTCCTGTTCTATGTTGCAACTGTGGCATAGAAAAATGTAAAGAGACTTTATTGTGTACTGTCTTTGAAGGTAAGCTCATCTTTCTTTTTCTGGGAACAAAGCTCTGAACAATAGCTAACTAACTAGCATGGAAAACTTAGCAATTTAACACTTAGAAGAGCAGTGTGGAGAAGCAATAACTCTAGTTATAGAGTAATGTATCTATATATCTAGTTGATATGGTTTCAGGAAACACTCAATCAAAAAAATTCTGAATGTCTTTTATATTGGCCCAATACTTTTGCACCCACACTATGCTGAAGTCATAGTTCCAGAGAGCTTCAGTAATGCCTGACCAAATACGATTCTTTTTATGGGGGGGATTCTAACCAAACCAAACAAATGAAATAAATAAATAAAAACAATCCAGAAAATCCATTCAAAGAATTTGCATTGCAATTACTTTGACTTGAAGTGAAGATATTTCTTCAGAGCTTCTTGCAGAGCTAAGTGCTGATTGTGCTTCTCCCTTCCATAATCTTAAAAAAATTGACTGCACGCAGCTTCTCTGTTTTTTACCTCCTGTTTATTTCGTGTTGTGATTTGCTCTAAGAGAGCACAAGATTGTATTCTGGTGCTCCTCAGGCATAAAGATTTATCAGGCTTTGATAATTTTACTTGTGGGTAGAGTGATGTGGAAATGTGGAAACAGAGACGTTTTAGCCTATACCAAGACCCTAACTCAAGAGGCAAGTGACTGATCCTGTCTATCACTGTCCTAAAGCAGAGAGCACAGTAAAGTGCAGCTAGATTCTGTGTTAAAATGGAAGCTAAGGCAACTGTCAAGCTCCCAACACTCACCAGGCTTTTAAACCAAAGTCCTGTGCTGTTGAGACTTGATACAGCAAAACTTTTACATTAATGTAGAGCTGGTTTGATGCTTACACTGTGAAGGTGACAGCTTTCATTGAGTGTAGCCACAGCAGCAAGGCCTCTTTGCTTTGTCCAGCTGAGACACTTTGGTGGCCACTCTTGGTTGTTCTGCTCTGTCCTTTTGGATAGACTGCCCAAACTCCTTGTTGAGGACAAGGCAGTAGCGAAGAGGAAGGAGCAGTGAGCATTGGAGCAAATTCTTTTGCTCAAAGCCTTGCAAGGTTTTTCTTCTCCAACCTGTATTGCATCTGCTGGATCCCCTTGACAACAGCCTGTTGCTTCATCTGTTTGTAATAACCCTGACAAGCACAAGCATCTATGGGCTGCCCTATAAAGTCTTCTCTTCTAAATCTCTGGCGATGGTTGTGGGGCTTTTTAAAAAAAACAGTTAAGCCAAGCCAAATTTTGAGTTAAGTCCTGTGTCTCAACTAATTTCCAGCGACTCAATTCGTTAGCTGCCAAATGGGCTGCATGCCAGTGCCTGATCAACAAGCCAATTTCTTCTTGATGGAAAGGTTGCAGTAGAGAGGCCCTCAGCTCCATCAAATCCCTCTCACAAGCAGTATGATACCTAAGCCTTCAAAATACTAGTCTTTCTTGTTTAATTTGGATATCAAATCCCATTTTCTTTGCCACTTCTGTTCATCAGGCCTCTGAAGAAAATAGAGACCTAAATTCACAGAGGATGAACTGTCAGGAATCCCTTTGTGATAGTAGGGTACACGGTGGCTCTGACAGCTCACCAGTGGGCTCCTCTGCTTGAATCCTCTGATCCAGAGGAATCAAAAGAAGAGAAATACATGCATTTGGCTCTCTGTTTTATTTTACTGTAAACTGTGTCTCTTCCAGTAGATAATGCAGAGTAATTACTACTCTCTGTCTCCATTCCAACCCACCAGTTCTAGCAATAAGAAGTAAAGCAGACCTATCCAAACTCAAGTTTGTCTCCTCTTTGTAGAAAATGGGATAGGAGCATCCCTGGGGAAGTTCATGGTCCCCTTTAAGCAAGTGCACTTTGTTTGGTATTTAGGAGCTGCCCTGAAATAACGAAGATGGGTTATATCCTAGCACAGAGGAACAATCCCAGCCACAGAGAACAAAACCACCACATCTGCATCTTGTAAAGAAACACGTTTTCTCTCAGGTTTGTAAAAACTTAGAACTATAAACAAGTGAGATGACAAACTGTTGGACAGAAGCAGTGAGAGAAGAGCTTTTCATTTGGTATTTTAGTGCCCCAAAATGGAGGTTCAGAAGTGCAGCAAAAGCAAAAACTTACAAGGGACTGGGAAAAAAATTGTTTTTTGGAGCCCTTGAAAAATACCTCCTTTAGTCTGAATCATCACTAACTCCCTTTACTGTGTGTGTTTCTCCTTTTGTTCTATTCAGATTTACCTCCTGCTGTCTTTTGTTTGATTTAACCATGTTGCATCCAGGTGCACACTGAAGAGGATCATTTAATGCAACCAGCAAGCAAAATCCATTATGCTGAATTTTTCAGCAGTTCAGTAGTTGTCAGGATTTTGTGTGCCCCCTGGTTCAAAAACTAATGCTGCAGGGAAGTGTAGCCTTGCCTGTTAACAGGGTGGGAACATCCTGCTCTCTGCACACCCGCAGCATATGATCTTTCTCTCTTTCCTGAGTTGGATCAAGTCTTACAGGGAGGCTGTACCCCCAACACTTGGAATCCATCAGTGGGTCAGTACCTCTTAGGCCACCACATCTGTATTTGGATGAAAGGTTTATTATTAGAGCTAGCTAACTCATTCTGATCAGCACTCTCTAAAACTTGAAAGACAAAGAGGTGCCCTGCATTTTAAAGTGTGCTAAACTGGTCAAGTGAGAGTCTGAGGTGAGGTTAGGCTTTAATTTGCTTGTTTAGCACCTATTAAAACACACTCTGCTTTGTTTACATTTGAGTATTTGAATGTGTTAGCCAGAATGCATTGGCAAATATGTTTAACTTTACACCTCCCAGTCGAGAACAAGACCTTTCTTTGCAGCACAGGGGCTGTGTAGGACAGGAGTTGGTTGCACTTGAGTTGTGTGCTGTGCGCAAGAAGGTTCTTTACTTGTGTAAGTTGTCTTTGCTTTTGCACATACACACACAGACATCTGCTTAGAGGCAGACACATGTGCAATCACCTAACAGTGTGAGGATTGTGGCTCTTGGGCTGTCAGCTAAACTCCCACTTCTTTTTCTAGCCCCTGCAGACATTTACTCACGCACCTCCCCACACCAAGCAAATCCTCGTACTGAGAGTAACTGGGGGCGCAGAAACTGCTTTTGCCTTTTCTTTACCTCCCCCAGCATGGTTTCTGGCTTTTCCAGAGAGTAAGGAACTAAGTGTTTAGAAAACGAAGATGAAAATCATAATTTGATTCCTGCTTCTGATTGCAGCTGAAATAGAAAGGTACTTGGCTTTGCTTGCTATTGAGTAACACAGCTCACTGTTTGCTTTCTGGGCTAGGAATAGTACAGGAAAGTCCCAACATTGTTTTAAATTATGTCATTAATCAAGTTTTGTGACACACACCACTTTCCAGCGCATGCCTCCTTTTTGGAATGACCTCATCCTAACAGTCCTAGAAAAATTGCCCTGCCAGTGAATTTAGTGAGAGTTTGTACTTAATCGGGACAATGTGACTTTTGTGCATTTACCATTTTTTTTCACATGGTCATCAAAGCAGGCTGAAATACATGAAGGTTGTAGTGCCTTGTTTGTCTTGTCCTAAGATCGTGTGTTCTATCCGAAAGTGCATTTAGGGGACCTTTTGCTCTGCTGCTTAGGATATTTCCATCATTATTGCTTTATAACTTCAGAAACATATTCATCTTAAGTCTTCCCTCAGCCATGGAAGTTAAAAGAACAGGAAAAAAATTGTCTCTTTCCCCCAGCATCCAAAAGACAGAGAGAATAGATAAAGTATAGAATGGAACTTTGAAGGTAAGGAGGAGAGGGAAAATTTAAAGTAGCCCCTCCATAGTGGAGACAACAGCAACTCCACCCTTTAGGCCCAAGGAATTGACCAGAATTCATTGGCATCATTGTTTAGTAACACGCTGAGTTTGTGCTTATTTTGTTTCCAAATAAATCCTTTGCAGCAACTCTTTTAGCTGTGAATGCACTTGTTTAAGTCTCCTTTGTCAAGCTAGCAGCTAAATGCATTACAGAAACTTAACTAAGTCTGAATCTTTCTGTAATCAGTGTGAATAACAAACTGCTTAGGGTGACTTACGAAATTCCTGGTGCACAATGTCAATGCTGCTCTTGGGCCCCGAGAAAGGGGGACTTCTTCTCCTATGATTTGTTAGGGTAGATAAAATTATGCATCCAAAGAATGTGCAATCAGACCTGTGTGAAACTTGGCAGATTTTCTTAGCAGGGTTCAGTTAAACCATGTTTTCATTTTTGATGTGCACATGTTCCTGTGTGTGCCCTTACCCTGATAGTTACTTTGAAATTCAATTTTGAACAAAATCCAAACCTCAGACCAAAACTTTGTTGAATGCACCAGGCTCTTCCATATTTTTGGTCAAATTGCTGGCCTACATAAGCTGAAAGTTGGCAAATCTGTCAGCATAGTGAGTGTAACTTTCAGGTAGACTCTGAAAATTCCTGTGTGGTGTGGAGTGTAACCACCAGAAGACCATACATAGGTCAAATCCATATTATCCAGAAAAATATAGGTGTGGCTTGGGTTTGTCTTGCTGGTACAGGGACATGAAGAGAGACCAGTGAAATTTGGTCTTTCATTATGGTGCTTCCGTTATTACTGATTATAAGTAACAGCATCTCATGGACAGGAAAAGAAAGATGGTGCATTAGGGAAGAAGAGGGGCTGGGTAAAAGCACAATGACACAGAATTTCGGTATTTTTAATTTGTTGCACAGATGGCAATTGTTAGCAAACTTTTCAACTGCTTGAAGTGTCTTTCTGTATTATGCTGTTCAAAGTGTGGCCATGGACAAATCATTGCTGGTGTACATTTTTATAGGCTGAAAATTCAAGTGTGATGCACATGGTTTTGCATTCACACATTCCAAAAAAGTGTACCTACCTGAGCAACGTGTTAGAGGAGGCAGGAGGTAAACAATATGATCTAGAGAAATTATTCGCAGCCCTTTTCATGTCTTTGAATCCCCATTTTGAATCCTGGGAACTTCAAACGAAACACAAGACCTATGATTGCTTTGAACTGACTTGCCTAATTCCATCCTTTTCTACTGATGTGTCTAGAGGGCTGTTTGCATGGTCTAAATTGATGTGTCTGGATTTTTTAACCCTGGTTTTCAACAAAAGCAGAGGAGCTTTACCATTTACAGAAGAACATGCCCCTTTTAAATATATCGTGTTCCTATACATAAGTGATGGGATTGGAGTGTGAAGGCAGTATGGCTGATGGACTGAGTGGGAATGCGTTCGCCTCTGTCAGTGTGCCCACATCCTGGAGGTGGAACCTACCAGCAGTACTGGCTGAAAGTTAGAGCTAAGCCTAAAAATGGCTTTCAAGATAATCTGAACTCATAACTAAAAGTGTGGTGAGAAGTCTGTGTGTTGGGTGTATTAGCACGTATGTAGGATGGAACAAGTCGAAAGAATCCCTTCAGCCTTGAAAATGCAGCAGCTGTTGAGGTGAACCACAGCAGTGTTTGGTGGTAACTGCAACAAAGAACACAGAGGCCAAACAGAAGTGTAAGGTGATAGCATATAATTACCCTGAAACTATGTAACACACCATTATTAGCTGGAATGTTTTCTCTGTTTGTTTGCTCTGTTTTTCTTAAAAACCTGGGAACTGTTCTGTGAATTTAGGCTAAAAACTAGCCAGCTTTTAAAGATCTAGAGTTGAATAATACGATATCTTTCAAATAAATTGCCTTTGGTCTGCTTTCCTTGTTTTTCCTACCTGTTTTTCTGGTTTTTCTCTCTTCAGGTTTGTGACCAGGTTTATTGAGCTGGATGGCCTGAGCTGTTTGCTGAACTTCCTGAAGAGCATGGACTATGAGACCTCAGAGAGCCGCATCCACACATCCGTTATAGGGTGTATCAAGGCACTGATGAACAACTCCCAAGGACGGGCTCATGTCCTGGCCCATCCAGAAAGTATCAACATCATATCCCAGAGCTTACGGACTGAGAACATCAAGACCAAGATTGCTGTGCTGGAGATCCTAGGGGCTGTCTGCTTGGTACCTGATGGTCACAAAAAAGTCTTGCAAGCCATGCTTCACTACCAAGTCTATGCTGCAGAGAGGACAAGATTCCAGGTAAAAGGAGGATACTTTGACAGAAATACCCAGAATGAGGAATCTCTGCTGAGAGTGATTTTTACAGTGCATATATTGCAAACTTGACAAGTAGTAAAAAGGCAATATGTGTAATTTTGTTTTAGGAAGGGAAATTCATCAAATAGATTATCACTATATATATATCAAGACCTATTGCTTATCATTAATGCCAGCTTAAAATCCCTTATATTTTGCCTGAAAATAGAGGTTTGCTGGGCTAAATGAAAGCTGATAATCTGCTCATACTCTAACTTGATGGCATTTCTGAGGTGGTAATGATTTGTTCTGTCCTAGAAGCTGAAGCCACAGAATTCCAGGAGCCTCTGTCCTGATTTTAAATCCTTAATTTAGTAATAAAACAATTGTGGATTAAATAATGGAGACAATTAATTAAATGATATATAGTGGAGGCACTTCACTTGCCACCTAGCAATCAACTTGTGAATCGTCATCCCTTAGCAATTATTGGCTCAAATAACTCCCATTCAGACCACAGAAGGGAAATTCGCTCTCAGAGACCTCAAAGTAGGTCAGTGACAGGCTTTTGTTGTGGATACTACTGGCTGCTTCTATAACGTTCCTCTTCCCAGTGAACTGAGCACCTTTACAGAAACATATTACAGAATCTGTCTCTGTGTGTGAAGCTGTGGCTCCTTAACGTTGGGATAACCTCACCCATTTACTATTCTTTCTTAGGTGAAATTAGAGTGATGTTGAACCAACAGGCGCTGGATCCCAATGCCTGACAATCATTATCTCCTATCTCCTTCTCAGCTACTGGATTTTTGGCTACAATTAACCTATTACTGTAAAAGTGAATGGGGAGATGGTCTGTGCTGATGGACAGTAGCTGCCAATGTTTGTGTTAGAACCAAAAGCACTGTGGGATTCACTGATGTGATTCAGAGCTGGGACAGGGATGGTTCGGTATTAACCTATATTTGGCATTGACAGGTCCATCTCTCTGTGTGCACTGCCCCGTTTGCATTGCTTGTCTATTCAGACTTGATGGGTGTCTTTGATATGTGGGTGTGACACATACAATGTATGGCTCCACAAGTAGGGGCCTTTCAGCCTCGCCTGGAAGCTCTTGAGTCTGTTTCGATGGATATAATCATAGTTACAGTAGGTGAAGAGATTACAGCTGTAGTCATAAGAATATGTCGCCATTCTTTAGTACAGGAGTAGGATAGGAATGAGCAGTGCAGATGCAGGAAGTAAGCCATGTACATGAGCTGGTGTTTGGAGGTTAATGGGTACTGCCTAGGGAGGAGGAGGAAAAAAATTAAAGTCAGCTTGTTCTCTAGTAACTAGCTGAAATAAAGAATCCTTCCTGCATTAATATGACATTCTTTTATACCTGGGAGACAGGTGGGGGGATAACTTGAGCTGCTTAGCAAAAAGCAGTGCTAACTCACAAGCCTGACTACGCCTGTGGTCCCGTGTTAACTTGCTCTTACCAGACCAATTGACTCTGCTTAATAAGCCCATATGGGAGATAGATGCTGAGTTTACCCTAGTTGGGTGTTTTCTCTCTCTCTCTGTGTTGATTTAAAACTCACTGAATAACTGAAGTAAGTCATTGCAGGGTAAAATGTGGTAGCTTTTGAGGAATCTGGTGGAATCATTTCCGGGTACTTACAAGTCTCTCACATTCATGTAAAGTACTTTGTGTAAATGCTGCTCTTGTCAAAATACTTTTCCATTGGAGAAAAAAAAAAGAAAGATAAATGGATATTCTCTTTTATTTCTCAAGTGAAAAAAAAAAAAAAAAGAAGCCCCACCCAACCCCCAGATGATTTGGCAGAAGGAATGTGTTCTTGTTTGCAATTACTAATACTTGTGTTTAGAGACTGACATGGGATTTTCCGCTACACTCAGCAGTAGCTTCAGTTTAATTTTGAGGAGGTAAGGGTTCATCCAAAGACATTCCTCATCAATTTCCAGCTATTCTTCTAACGGAGAGACTGGGGATTTTTTAAATCCTGAAGAAACAAATGTGGTCATGGTATTTCTTACATTTTAGAGGAAGTTTCTCTGATGCTGTAGCAGTTAAAATTAAGAGTGTTACATCTCTTTGCCTCTTGACCACCCACACCTCTGTCTCAGAATGGTCTTGCAGCTTACTTTCAAGAAAAGCATCCACTGTAACTTGAATATGGGAAGCCACTTAAAAAGAAGGATGAGCTGACAATGCTTGTTCTCTACCTTTCCTGTAAGCTTCAAAGATGTGGTCTGAATGAACAATAAAAGCCTTTTTTTATCCTCTTTTAATCCTAGTCCTGAGTGTAATCTTTGTAGCCCTGAGTTTGCAAGTATCTGAAGAGATCCTTTAGGTGTGAAACTGAACCCTTTGGGGGCTGTGTTTGCTGCAGCTTGAGCAGCATCATTCGGTGTGTTAAAGCGTCCGAAAAGTGCGGAGCTTGCAGCAAACTTTTCACTTTGCAGCTTGACTTTGACCAGCCACACCTTAACACTGCTATGTTGAAAACTATCCACCACAAGTGGGGAATCTGGCAGAACCAGCAAACAAGAATTCTTTCTGTGAAAGTAATAAAACTGAGAACTAAACTGTAGGAGCAAGAGAAACTATGCAGAGTAGAAATTTATTCCTTTGCCTCTATGGTCCATCATTGCAGACTGATTCTAAGTGGTGGGGGGAAGGAAAGCTGGAAACTGTAAAGGCACTGCTCAGTCTTTCTCTATATCTGGCTCTGCAAGACAATGGCCAAATGAAGGACATAATAAAAAAAAATCCTAAAGAGGAAAATAGTCTCAAATTTTGGAAATCAGCTGAATTCTTGTGAAGTAAAAGTGCAGGGCTTTCTGGAAATTGTACTGAGCTCGCTTTTATTGGGATGTCCAACAAATAACTTACAGGTGATGCTGACTTCAGACTATATCAGTGCCAGTGTTGCTTTTCCTTAAGTTGCCTTCTAGACAACAGTGGTTGAAAATATTTGCCATCCCATTCAGCCATCCTGCTGTCGGTTTATATCTCCTCATCTGTGAAAGCTGGCACTTTCTATACTATCTGTTTGGATTTATTTTCAACTCTTGCATGTAGCAGTAAACCTAAGTGTCCCACTCTCCCCCATATCATTTGTAGTGACCAGCACTATGTCCATTGGGGAATCAGGACATAAATGTAATAAACACTGATCTAGATCTATGTTTCCCCAAAACCATTTTTTCCCTTTTGAAGAGGAATATCATTGTGAAGAATAATAATTTGGGGTACATGGTTCTGCTTCCACTCATTTTTGTAAGAAGAAGGAGAATGATTTACTGACAACTATCTAAAATTTGAGCTCCTGAATAACTTGGTCATGACAGCTTTAGGTTGGAGCACTGATTATTTCCAGTTTGCACAAGTGTGGTGGAGTGACAAGATCGTGCGTTTAATACAGCAATGTTAAACATGGCATGTTTTGTTGAATGTAAGAAGTTATTACAGGTCAATGTTCTAAACACAACTCCTGCTACCTTGCACAGCTGACAAAAGTTGTCAGAGGATGAATGAATTAGCGGAGTTGATGAATTAGTGGAGAAGGAAAACTGTGACAAGATACGGTTCTTACTGAACTTGCATTTACTCTGTCCTGCAATAGCTGCTATTACCTGAATAGAAAACTTACAGTTTTTTACTAGTGTATCTGAAGTCAAAATTCAAATTACAGTGAGATTCCTGAGCATTATAAATGCTTTTAGTCCCAATTAACTAAATTGTACCAAGTAATACCAACTGAAGACCATTAATCAAACTGTGCTGAAATACTTTGAAAAGGGTGTCTTTGCTTCTTGATTGTTCTTTCTTTCTTTAAATTTTATTTTGCTGAAGTTAATGGAAAATATAGATAGAACTTAAATGAATATGAAGGACTATTTCCTTAACAAAACATTGCATATTTTACTCTGAATTGAAACTCATGTAAAATATTATTTATTTCTAAATTGTCAGCATTTCATCTACTGACTACACTTGTCAGTCCCTAACTTCGGTTAGGGTTCGCTTTAAAGCCCTGGGGAGATTCTCCAGAACTCACTCTTTTTTGTTGAGACTCCAGTCTTCACTCAATTGCCTTTTTGTACTGCACCTTGACCCTGTCTTTGATATGCAGTGTGTTTATAGGTCTGTCAGGATCATCTTTGTCTTGGAACTTGCAACAAGATTCTGTACTTAATGTTTGTGTCTCAATTTATATAGTCACTATTCCTATTTTCTCACATTTTCCACATCTTCTTGCCTGAGCTTATCCCTTTGCTTGCTTTAATTGTCAAACCTTCTTTTATTATGCCCTTCTGCCTGGAATGATTCTCATTTTAATGTCCAACAGGGCAGTCTGTAGTTCATCTTAAGATACTCCATGAAAATTTTCCTCTTCGGAGTAATATTCTTTCTATACTCAAATACCACAATAGTATAAGGCCATGCCTTCAATCATCTCCTTCCTGAGGCAATCTGGAAAACTCTGTCTTCATCCAATTGTTTGAAACATGCTACTTTGCCTACAAATCCTACTCTGCCTCTTAAAGAAGAGAGATGAAAGAAAACCCTTGAAATCCAAACAATAAATCCTCAGAGCAGAAATGAGGAATTAAGAAGATGAGCCCTTGTTGTCCTTGCTGGGATTTTTTTCCATGTGATGTATTCAGAATCGGTACTAGTGTGATTCTGTCACTGGCTCACGTGTGATCATAAAAACTTTACTTTATCTTGTTTTTTTTTTTTCTCTTGTGAAGATAGAGTTTTATAAAATGCTATGAAAACTGAGAAAGAAGAGTCTCTGATTTTAAAGTTGTTCATGTCTGAATTATCCTATTTATGACTAGTTTCCCTTGTGAAAGGAGTACGATCTGTCTCTTCCCTGAGCTGTTGCCTTTCTGATTGTTGTTTTGCTCGCTGCTTCCCCTCCTTTTTTCTGTGTCATCACATTGTAGCACATTATACTTTTTAACACACGGTATTTTGAGACAAACTAACATTGCAAATTCATAATGGTCTGTTGGCCCAAAAAGTTTATCAGGATGTTCCAGCACTCTTCCAGCATAGCTTGCTATTTAAAACACTCGTCTAGCTGTGGATCCCTGTGGGGAGAAAAAATTTCTCTTTTAGTCTTGAGAGAACCTAGGTGTTAGATACTGTCTGAAAGAAGTTGATTTCACTTGCCAATGGAAATATTAACTGGGCTGCTTTGGGCAGAAAACTCTTGCTTTCCTCCTTAATGCTGCTAGAAATTTTGAAGCTTGAGGTGAATGAATAAAGAAAGTTTGATATTGTCAGTTAAAAAGGTAGAGGTCAGGAGCATTCCTTCCAGAGCCCACTTGCCTGGTTTGTGTTAAACACTGTCAGCACAGACCATAATTTGTAAGGAGAAATCTGATCAATTTGGAGTTGTAGTAGGGGGTTTAACAAGGAACAAATTAAAAGGCTGTATTCCCCCCTTGATTTCCTTCTTCCCTTTAGGGCTCAGCCAAAGGCTTTTGAGGTTTGCTGAAGATTGAATGAAACCCTACTGTTTGTCAGTGAGGAGGAATAATGGGATTAAGTGAGGAAAGTTTTGCTTGAATAGTAGGAAAATCCTTTATAACCATAAGATCAATTGGGCCACAGAACTGGCTGCCAAGAGGTGTGGTGAAATCTTTTTTCACAGGAAGTGTTCAAGCGAAAGTTTGAACCTCAGCCATTTGCGAAGAGTTGGAGATATTGGAGTTTGGCCACAGTATTTGGGTGTAGACTCTGATGTTTAGAAATTGCAAGAACTTACAGTGTTTCCTTCTCAAGCTGAACAATTACATGAAGACATGCTGCTCTTCAATTAGATTAGTGCAACACAGAGTTTTGGGTTTTCTTGCCCTGAATTTGGTTTGCCTCCCACTGCATTCTGCTCTTAGTTCAGTGTTCTAGAACGGGGGATAGAAAACTTTTGTTAGGATCTTTTGACCTGTCTGGATGCTGTACCTGATAGCCTGTTTCACAGATTCAAGAATGTTCTTAAAAGTCTGTGAGAAAATGTGATAGGAATGAAGCCTCTGAAGAAAACTGGCAAAACCATCCCTGGTTTTGATGCTTCTGTAGTGATGGGTAATACAATTATTCCAAGAAGGCACATGTGCTTTGGATTTCGGTGTCAAATCTGGCAGTAACAGAATAAAATTCTCTCATTTATATCACTTCATCTTGTTTGTGGAGTTGAATGGTAGGTTTTGCTGGTGGATTTAAAGACTTCTCAAATAGTTTATGGTTGTCAGTGTTAGAGATTGGATGCTGGATTGAGCTGACCACCAGTCTGGCTCAGCAGGGCATTTCATGTGCTTCTAGGTAAGACTCATTCCCATTTCTAGCAAAATATTATTTGGTCGTAACACAGTTACTGGGATGTTGGATGAGATCAAAGGTCAAATGTCTGGAGAAGGGAAATTTGAAAATTACAGCTGAGAAATGTAGAAGCAGCAAGAGAAAAGAGTTTATGAAATCAAGCCTGTTTGATAATGAACATACTGTGCTCATATGTAAAAACAGCTGTCAGTAGTAGCAGTGTATGACAGGTCAAAATCTTTTGCCCAAAAACAAGCATGAAGCCAGGAGGTTATTCTTTCCCCTGAAGAATGCACAGGGGGGATACTCCTCCTGTTTCTTGAGACATATCTCGGTGGCTTTCTACAGGAAACAAGATAGACCTACGACACTGATGACTAGCAGAGGAAGGATTTTGCTATAAATGAACACATTCAGTAACCAGGGACAAAAAACTGACTAGAGGAAAATGAGCTTCCCTATTCAGCACCACAGCTTTAAAATGTTATTTAGATGGTCTGCTGAGCTGAACACTAAAAGATTGTTTTTGTCTTTGTTATCCCTTTATGGTCAAAACTTCTTGGGGAGACTAAAAGGAATTCTCTCTCTCTTAGTGTGATAGCAAAACAAATATATGAGTGTGGGGCATTTATTATTAATGCTGGAGTGAAACTCATGCAGTTGAACTAGCAGATCTCAAGTGGAATTTGTTACTCTTTCAGTAAGGAAAATCATCCTTGGAGTTATGAACTGATCAGAGAAGATCCTGAAGAGATTAATGATGATCAGTACAAAGCTAAAAGTAGAGTTGCTTTCATGGCTGATCAGTTTCTACATATAACTTCTTTGGTAAATATTCAAGTGGAATTAATCCTAAATAAGGCAAAGCCTAACAATGTCACTGGTCTAGTCTTTTTCTCCTTTGTCTCCTGATGTTCACAAGATTATGGTAAAATATCAATATGCATGCAGAAATTAGACCAAAAGCATTCCTGTGCTGAGCCCCCCCTGAGTACTAAAGACCCCTGTTGGTTGGTTAACAGGGGGACGTGCAGCCTCTGGAGAGAACTTCCAGCAGCCTTTCAATATATAAATGGAGCTTATAGGAAAGATGGAGAAAGGCATTTTGCCAGGGCCTGTAGTGGCAGAACAAGGGCTAAAGGGTTGAAACTATAAGAGGCTAGACATAGATTGGATAAAAGGAAGAGGTTTTTTAGTGATGAGGGTGGAGATGCACTGGAACAGGTTGGCCAGAGAAGTTGTAGATGTCTCATTCCTGGAAGTGTTCAAGGCCAAGCTGGATGGGGCTTTGAGAAACCTGCTCAGGTGGAAAGATGTCCCTGCCCATGGCAGGGGAGTCAGAGCTAGATGATCTTTAAAGGTTGTTTTTAACCCAAACTGTTCTATGAGTCTGTAACATGGAAACTGGAGCTTAACTGCACTTCCAGTGGAGATGTATAATTGAACTTTGGAGCCGTATGCACAGGGATGCAGGGATATTCCTGTTGTTTGGCAATCCCTAAAAGGAGGATTACCAAGAG
Organism: Oreocharis arfaki; assembly: GCA_013398015.1. Lineage (NCBI taxonomy): Eukaryota > Metazoa > Chordata > Aves > Passeriformes > Paramythiidae > Oreocharis > Oreocharis arfaki. Next base: position 800,184 of record VZRR01005733.1, read on the forward strand.
GTAATAATTGTCTGCTTCATATTAAATGGTGGTAAGCGAAGGAACAAGGAGAAATCTTTCAAGGCTCAGGCATAGGCTTTATTACTCAAAAGACGACAACTCTTTACAGTTATCTCGCTCTGTATAAAGAAGTGCAATCTATCCTGCAAGAAACTGGATTATGTCCCCTAACCCAGTTTGCTGTTCTGTTTCAGTCATTGTTAAATGAGCTAGACCGAAGCATGGGGCGATACCGAGATGAAGTAAACCTCAAAACAGCCATCATGTCGTTTATCAACGCTGTTCTGAATGCGGGTGCTGGTGAGGTGAGTCACTGCCCTGGAAATTCCTTCTAAAATGTTACGTTTAAATTAGTTTACCTTGGAAATAGTTAGTAGATTAAGTCACAAATCTTGTGGTAGTGAGTGGATATAGTTTGTGGAAAATAATGCTTAATTGTTAAGATCAGTATTATAATGTCTTCCATATTATTTCATTTTGAGCTTCTTCAATATAACATAGACTACTTACACTGAAGCAATTACTTTGGGTTGTTTTTGATTGGTTGGTTGATTGGTTGGTTTTTTGCTGTTTTGGTTGTGGGCATTTTTTTGTTTGTTTTAAGAACTGCAGAGCATTTACCTTTTTATTTCAGCCTCTTTAGAAAATATTTTGGTTTTACCTTCAGAAATGTTTTGAAATGTTAAGTTGTTTTGACTCGAAGCCAAACTCAAAGCATTTTAATTTTAAAATATCAAAGGGAGACATTTCAGAAAAAAGCCACGTTGTTTTATTAACAAGACTTTCTTTTGAGCCTGGAGGATAGTTTAAACTGATTTATTTCATAAAAAGTGTTACTTTTGTGACATGGGCTTTTTTTTCTTTTTTGGTTAAACCACAACAGACAACAAGCTCATGAGAGCTGTCTGACAATGTATTTGTCTCTGTCTCTGGGAATCCTGTAACATCCCAGTGAATAGATGTCAGAAGGTTTGTCAGAGTATGTGATTTTATGTTTTGTTTTTTTTTTTTTTTAATGACAAATAAACAGAAAAAACTAGGAGGAAGACTGCAATACTGTTCATCTGTAACCAGGAGAGGAACCTTTAATGGACTAGCAGTAAAAAAGCTAATAGCTTCTCTTCCTTATGGAGTGTGCTGTCCTTATGACTGCATATGCAAAAGTCATAGTACATAAATGTACTTTTAAGTGAAATGGAGGCAAAGGCATTAATTTCTTTTTTATGTACTTTACTGGAATTAATCATCCCGTATATTTGATGCCAAGATAGAGAATATTAAAAAGGGAAGAACTGAAGTTTTAAGTATTTTTTTTTAATGTGATTGACAGCTATTGAAAACAAATAACTTGGTTTTCCCCCATTTTTTAAGGACAATTTGGAGTTCCGATTGCACCTCCGATATGAGTTTCTAATGCTGGGAATTCAACCCGTCATTGACAAGCTCAGAGGACACGAGAATGCCACACTGGACAGGTAAGACTTATATTTGGAGAACAGCTACTGATGAACAGAAAGACTTCTTAGAAACTCTTCTCTATTTGGGACAGGTGTCTCTGTCTCTTCCTGAAACTGACTCCCTAAAAAAAAACTTTAAAAAAAACTTTAAAAAAAAATATCCTTAAACTTAACGTCAGCAGATGAAATAGGAAACATACATACTAAGTTGGCAGAGGCTGTGGCAAAAGAGTTCTTCAGTTGCTTTTCTTCTCAGCTTTTCTTCTTCGGCAATCCGAATGAAAAACACAAAAAATATTTTAATTGTTTTTTCCTGAAGCAAAACTGGAACAAAAGCCTGTCCTGGTTGGAGGGAGGGAAGCCAGTAGTTCATTGAATTCGTTGAGTCTGAGTATGTGTGGTCTAAGTGCAGGTTCTGAGTTTCCAAGTTGTATGTCTGCAGTTTGCCTCAGGAACCAGGAATGATACTTTTGATTTGCAACATTTTAAGCAAGAATAAGAGAATCTGTCCTATAGGTAATCTGTATTCCTTTGGACAGCAACCGGGAGTGTTTAGGAGGGGCTTAGGGCACTTTTGGGTTTTACAAGTTACTCGAGAGAATAACAGAGGTTTGCGAGGATCTCAGATGCCTGGATTACATAGACTTGGATCAGATCTATACGGGGGCATGTGCCACAGCCTTTCTCCACGTCATCTTCTGTGCTCCAGTCTCTGTGTAAGCCGAGTCCAGATGTTCAAATGTGTCACTCACCAGGTCACCCAGATCCAAACACTGTCATGCTACTGTGCTTATCAACAGGAATATCTGGAGACTGTTGCGAACTGGTCCACTGAATGCACCTCTGCTCTGCTGTTAAAAAGAAACAACCTGTTAATGATCTAATAGATGGCTAGCAAGTATGGTGTGGACTTTTCAGAAATGTATTATCACTGCAGGCATTGAATTAATCAAAACCAGAATGTTCCTTTCCTATTTTATGGGGGTTTTTTTGCATGTTACCTCAACACAGTGACATAAGCACAGAGTGTGTACGCCTCTGCCAGCCCTTTCTTTGGGCCTATCACTGACCCCTTTGCGTTGCATACCTGTGACAGCACTTCATGTAGGAAAGGCTTGCCAACTTCCACATGTTCTAGCTGATCTGAGGTATTGCTGCTTCTCTAGTGACACATGTAGTTTCTAAGTCTGAATCATGCAATGAACATCGGCAGATGTTTTGTTTTTCTGTTTCCTCCTAGACATTTAGATTTCTTTGAAATGGTCAGAAATGAAGATGACCTGGAGCTTGCCAAGCGGTTTGACCTGGTAAGTTTTTCTTCGGAGTACTTGAACTTGACAAAGCTGAACTTGCATCCACTTGGGATGCTTGGTGCAATTTTCCTTTGTGCTCCCTAAAACTAATATTTGATGCTGAGAGTGGCCAATGCTCTTGTTTTCACTATTCCTCATTTAGCAAGTAGGATATTTGTGGTGTGTGAACAATGAAAGCAGTGATCACATAAAGTGCTTCTGATGAGGATCTTTGGTAAAAACTTCTTTCTTTCGTTTGCCTGAATGTTCAGGAGCGAAGGAGTTTCTCAACCCTGCTCTCAGCTTCTCAGTCCTGATGATCTGGATGCCTTCTAGTTTCAGACATCCCCTTTACAAGACTATAGGTGAAGTTTGGGCTGTTTTTTGATACTCTTCCTGAGATTACATAAAACTCTGCTGAAGACTGTTGCCTCAGAGCCTGTTGCCCAGAGAGGATCAGTATTTTAGAATACATGAATTTTAAAGACGAACATAAAATGAAAATAACCTCTGGCACCAACAGAAAGCTGTAGGGTCCTGATTGGTTTAGCCTCCTCTTTCTTCGTGAACAGCTCTTGCTGCACACTGATACAGAACAAGTGTCCCTTTCTTGCTTAGCTTCTACTGTTTGTGCCACCAGTTCCTAAGACCCAAATGTTTTGCTTGCTCCAGAACAACTTCTTGGTGGCTTTGCATGCCTGCCATCTTTATAGCCCTTTATTTTGGGGATTTTTTTCATATTGGGTAGGGATGACGATGGTGGTGTCAAAGACCCATGTGCCTGTTACTGGAACCTACAGCTGGACATGGCGGGAGACTTTGCAGGAGTCCAATTGCTGAAAATTTGCTTGTCTTTGTATTGATTGGATCTTTCAGAGTCAAACAGGCTTTCACTGTGGATGGTTTTTCCTCTTCTCTCACTTCAGATCCACATTGATACAAAAAGTGCCTCTCAGATGTTTGAGTTGATCAAGAAGAGATTGAAGCACACAGATGCCTATCCCTATTTGTTATCCATCCTCCAGCACTGCTTGCAGATGCCATGTGAGTACATTTACAGACTGCCAGAGCAAGGGGTATTGGAGAACTGGGTAAAGCTTTGGTGTAGGTACAAGTTCACGGATACCAGGGCACATACTGCCCTTGTCTCCCTTTCAGAACTTGGCTGTGGCTAATGAATTTGGTATCTTGCACTGACTCCATCCAGCAAAATTTTTGTCACAATACTTAGGGCGGCAGTTTGACCTCTCTGCCCTTGCAAATAAAATTAAGTAGCTGAGACATTCCAGTTAGTCACTGACAGAGCTTTTAATGATTTTAAATTAGAAGTTTTAACAAAGAGTCCGTGTGCTGTAGATCAGGGAATTCCCAGAAATAGATAGCATTTTGAATATTGAAAAAAGACACTGAGGATTTTTTCTGGTGAAACAATACAGTACTGAAAGCTGTTCTGCTACTGGGAAATTCCACAGTAAGTCTTCAGGCTGCTATCTCATGGCAGTGCATCAGTGGAGAGCTCCTAAACTCAAAGTGAAAAATAATACTGGCATTTGTTTCCAGAGGAAGTGATAAGAATCTTCTTGTTAACTGCAATAAAATAAATCAGTTATGCATCCAGAGTGTAACAGCAAGATCTAAAGAACTGCCTGCCTTGATCCTGTTAGATGTGAGGTGCTGGTCTTCTGTTGCTTTCATCCATATTTGAGCAGTCAGATGGAGAAGGGAACCTGAGGGAGATGTACTGTGGTGTGCTTTTCAGAAAGTGATGTGATATGTTCTCAGGCTCTCATTAGATTCAGGTACTGCTGTGCACAAATTCAAGCAATTCTTTGTCTCAGTGGCCTCTTTGATATTACTCTTTAGAACAGCACTTGAGCTTTACATACTGACTGGGATTTTTGGTGGGAGAAGGGCTAAATCCTATTAGGCCAGGATGGGATTGTACTGGAGCAGTTTTAAAGAATCTAAACATCTAGGTTATGTGACTTAGAGAGCTGAGGTGAACTTCATGTTGCTCTGGCCCTTCTGTTTTGATATCCATGGGATCAGTCCCTTTGGTTCAATTTCTGTTATTTATCTCCACACTTTCTGGTCATGTTTGTACAAATTTTTCATGCCACTTGAGTTTCACTGACCTGCAGATAACCAATCATGCAGACAGAACATCTCATTGTTTTTATAGTGCCCTCAACATCAAGCCCCAGAAAACACTGGGTATTTGTTATCACAAAGGAATCCTTTTCATAGACGTTTAAAGTGCAGGTTATAGCTAACCTGTCAAAAGGGCTGCATAGCCTGAATGTGCAAATCAGGCACAAAGTTCCCTGTGCCTGTTATGTGCTGTTCCAGTATGCCAGGTGTTTGTAAATAATCTGCTAACAACTGTTCGGAGTTAGTCTTTGTGTTCTGTAATTCATTGCATACAGGACTGAGATGAAAGGTGGGAAGGAAAGAATGCCAGTTTGTTGGCAGGTCTGTGCACTTTGGCATGGAACTGGAAGTTCTCATGGGTTTGTCTTTTTTCCATACAGATAAGAGGAATGGAGGAAACTTCCAGCAGTGGCAGCTGTTGGACAGAATACTCCAACAAATTGTTCTTCAGGATGAACGAGGAGATGATCCAGATATAGCTCCATTGGAAAACTTCAATGTCAAAAATATCATTAAAATGTAAGCTGCATTACTATTGTTTATTTCTGTTATGCAGGTATAAGGATATGATCAGTATGCAGGTGCTTAGGAAATAAAATATCATATGTGAGGAGTTTCTTATTTCAACTTACAGCTTCTCATTGTCTTGTTAAGCAGTTGAATCTTCCAAGTAGTTTCCTTGTGATGACATCTTAGCTTGGCAGTATCTTCTAGGAAAGTCCTTGTCTTTGACTTCTAGTAAATGTTAATCTGGTTAGAAGAGCAGGAAAAATGCTCATATTTTATAACAAGGCTTCCTCATGTGCCTTTTTTTCATTCATAATGCTCATGAAAGCTTTCAGTTATACTAAAAAAATGAAAATAATGTCATCATCTCCATGTAGATCCCATTCCTCACTAATGAGCACATGGTTTAAAAAGGTTGCAAGTAGGGGAAAGCAGTCCCCACTTGACACACAAAACCTCTTACGTCTTCGTGAAATGTCTGTATGCTCTCACCTACAGACTTGGTTGAGGGCATTACCATTATTTTTTCCCATAGGATGCATCATTTGAGAAGTCTAGCTACATGAGCTGGCTCTCATCTCAACTTCCCTGTTCTCAGTCCTTTTTTAGCCAAACTTTTGGATTCTTCATTTCATCCAACTGCCTCTTCAGGTAATTCATGGCCCATTACCCTTCTGAATTATCCACTGAAAAGAACATTTATAGAACATAAGTCCTATATGAAACCAAATTCTCCTGTACTAAAAAGTTTACAGTTCCTCTTGTTACAGGCGTGAGCCAAAGTTGAAACTGATTTCTTGTCATGGAAAAATACAGTGGTGTTGGATACCAGACTTCATTGTAGATTTCAGTCCTGATCTTCTACTTTCATAGCTACTCCTCATTCTGCGTATCTAATCAGTCCCCAGCATGCCCTGCATATTTTCTGTCAGTAATAGGAAATAGCTGTGCCAGTATGAGATATGAGAATTGCCTTGTTACTGATATATTACCCAATAGAGAAGTGTTCTTCCTCCTTGTGAGAAAAAAAATAGAGCCACAGAAAGTAGAAAAAAAGATGGCAATCTGGTCTTCTATTAAGGATGGGGTAATTTGTAACCCATAGCAGCTGTGATTATTTTAGTGAAGACTTCTCTCTTTCAAAATAAGTAGACTTGGCACTTTGAGGGCATTACCTGAAGACAGGAATGTGTCAGGTCTTTCTTTCCCAGCCATTCCTTTATCCATTTTTATGACATTGAGTAACAAGGCATCATATTTATATTAGCTGTAGGCTAGGGAGCAGAATCTGGATCCAGAAGGACCACTGGCATGATCCTATATAAACTTGTACCCTCACCAGGTTGCCTTTGGCTGATCACTACACATAATAGCCACTTGTCTTTCAACCTGGGCAGCTCAGAAAAAGTTTAAATTCTCTCATTTCATCTTTCAGGCTGGTGAATGAAAATGAAGTCAAGCAGTGGAGGGACCAGGCAGAGAAGTTCCGGAAAGGTGAGTGCATCCTCTGTGCTCGGGTAGGCAGAAAGGGAGGCAAGACTGATCCCAATTCATTCACAGAGCGGCGAGCAGCAGAGCTGGGCACAACTTTTCCTTTTGCATACATTTTGTTCATGGTGAAGTTTATGTGTTTCACAGGATGGGGGTTCCCTCAGTCCTCACATGAAGAGATTTTACAGTCTAACTGAAACTTGGGCATTGCTGTCTTGATCACTGAAGGTCGTTGTCAAGACAGTCAGCCTCTGTTTTCTTTTTCTTGCTCTCATTATACATCCCTGCTTGAGCTGACAGATTTGTCAGCTTTGTTTCAGTATAACCTACATCTCCTCAGGGACTGTTCATGAGCTTTATTTCATCAGTCCCACTTGCATGTTCCCCCTAGACCATGCTGAGCTGATGAGCAGGCTAGAGAAGAAGGAGCGGGAATGTGAAACAAAGACCCAGGAGAAGGATGAAATGATGAAGACACTGAACAAAATGAAAGACAAGCTGCAGAAGGAATCCTTGGAGCTGCGCCAGACCCGAGACCAGATGAATGATCTGGTGGCTCAACTTAATGAGTTCTCGGTATGAGACTGGGAGTGGTCCCCATCCTTGTTTAAAGGCTGCTAACTAGTGAATGATGGACAAAAGCGTATTTTGAATGAAGCACATCTGTGGTCATAATAGAGAATATTTAGAAGCTGCTCCAAAATCCCTGAGCTGGTGGTATAGAATGGTTAATGCATGGGCTGCTCCATTCCTTCTCCTCAGCCACGTTCCTTGCTGAGTTGCTGAGGCACACGTGTCCTCCTCCAGCCATAATTTTCACTGCTGAGTGGGGTAGCCCTCATTATTATTTCAGTGGAATAGAGAGAAACCTCCCTGATACAAAAGTATATTTAGGGAAGAAACAGGATTCCTATTATGCTGCAAGAGCATCTGAACTGCCTTGGAGTTCTGCAAAAGCAGCATTTGCAGATGCTCCCTCCTGTTTGGTGCTCCTTCTATCCCAGCAGTGTGCCTGAGCCACAACTCACCAGAACACAGCCCTCAGAAGTTAGACACTGCAGGAAGCAGATTCGCTCCCTCCTCCCCTCTCCCGCTTTGCATTAGTGGGGCCTAATGACAGGTATTCAGCGTTTCAAACCCTTAGCTTTTAAACCCAGGAGTTCAAAAGTTCGTAAGATTGAACTTTTCTCTTTTTCATACATAAGGAGAAAATAATACATTTTGGCTTCTTTTACTAGCTTTCTGTTTTTCTGAGCCATTTATGGTTCCTTTTTTCAAGCTCTTCTCCACAGCTCCAAGGGCTTGAAACTTTCTCTTAAATGAAAGCTGAGATTCCTCCCTTTATTGCATGGCTTTGAGTGCAGGAGGCTTTAAAGAAAACATCAAATATTTTGAGAGTCGTAATAAAATCACATCAGCTGGCAACATGGAGTTATTGTGCCTTTTAAACTGTTTGCTTTCTTTTTCTCTGTGTTTTTTTTATTTTCCAGCAAGGGGGCAGCATTTCCTTCCCACCCCCACCACCCCCTCCTCCAGGTGGCCCACTAGCTTTGTCTTCTTCTCACATGTCTGAGAATTTGCCACCACTGCCACCTCCTCTGCCTTTCTCCAGCTGTCCCCCTCCTCCTGCTCCACCACCTCCTCCAGGGGGACCTCCTCCTCCACCAGGAGCACCACCTTTCTTCAGCATGGGGGTGCCACCCCCTTCAACAACCACCTTCAGCACCGGTGGCCCCAGTCTGAAGAAGAAATCTATCCCGCAGCCTTCACATCCACTGAAATCCTTCAATTGGGCTAAGCTGAGTGAGGTAAGAAACTGCATTAATTAATTTCCTTTCTGAGTATTCCCCAGTGTTGATTAATGCCATGAAATGCAAAGTAATAGAAGCAAGTGGCTTTCTGTGGGCTCTGGTCAGTAGGAGTCATTAATTGTCTCGAGGGAGTGTCCCCAGTTCTCCAGCAATGCTGCACATCCCCTGTGATGAGCAAGGTGCTGCACAGATTGAGCTGCATGGATCTGGGCATGCAAATGATCTGGTTAAGCAAAGCTGTAGTGGGGCTGAATATGTAAGAGCTGGACATCTCCAGGACCGGTGTGCCGGAGCTACCCTCACTTGTGCACCAGGGAAAAGGATGAGCAGAGCCAATGTGGGCGAAACATGGTGAGAGCCATCTGGAAAATCAGCCACCTCTGCAGTGGCAGGAGCCATCACCAAGGAGAGGAAGGTGTCCTGATTCTCCTCACTGTGTGTTTATGGTCGTGAGGGAAGCTGCCTTTTTCCTCCAATGGTTAGAACTCTGTCTATCAGTGATAAAACTCAAGGCTGGCAAAAAAACCCCAGAGGACTTGGATTCTTCCTGTTGCACTCATTTTCTTCTACCTTGGTTGTGTCTCCTTCCTCTTCACTTCTCTCTCTTCCCTCTCTCTCCTTTTCCCTTCTTCTTCTCCCTCCCCTTCTCTTTAGGTCTTAATTTTTTAAATTATTTAGAAAGAAAAAAAGTGTCTGTGTTGAGTTTGGATTGCTGCCTAGAAACCCAGGTTCTCTTTTAGACTGAAACTCACCCAGGGCCCAACTCCGGCATTTGGAATGAGTGTCCAGGGACCTCTGGAATGCCACAAGAATTCTCTCTCCCCCTCTCTCCTTTTCTTTAAAATAAAGTGAAGTGAAATATTTGCTACACCGTCTGTGCTTGTCTGTCAAGGCCACGTGGGAGGTGTGGGAGAGAATGTAAGGACGAGGATTTATTTTCCTTTGCAGAACATGGGACTTAGTGCTCTGAAGAAAAGAAATAATAGCTAATATATGTATGTATATGAATTTATATGAAAAAGAGAGAGACACAGGTGTTTCTGTTTAGTGTACAGTAACTGTAGGCTTATCCTGCCCTCTGGATAAGAGTGAAGGCAGCTGTGCTAATAAAATTGAAGACCTGGGTGGTGAGATGGCTAAAAGACACTATTTTGAGGAAGGCAAAATAGTTGGAAGAAGGGGCATAAGAGGGTGGGGCCTTCGTTTTGTGGTGTCTGCCAGTGTTAGTGTTTTGAACCTGGTATGGTCTCTGCAAAATGGCAGAGGTTGTGCTGTTGATACAGGCGGCTCACGTGGTTACTTGAGCTGCCGTTTGCTATGTAATTATTTAATTTCACTGGCTGCTGGAGAAGCAGATATGTTTTGGTCATCTTCCTCAGTTATCCTAGATTTCCTGCTTCAGTTTCTTCCTATTCACATGGATATGAATCCTCTGATCACCAAGTCATGAGTAGATTGGATGGGCCTCGTCATGCCTTGTGTTACCTTTGCTGTACTTCTGTAGCGTTCTCCTGACCTGAGCTGTCAGAGTAGCCAGACTTGAGTGAATGAGGACTCACAACAAGCACCCTGTCTGGGAGCAGCACATCTCCAGTTTTTGAGCCTGGGAAACTGAGGCTTGGAAGTGTGCACAGTATTTTTGTGGTCTGTGGTAGGGTTTAACTTGAGTTCACATGAATACAACTTACCCCCATGAAAACATTTTGAGGAACGATACATGGAACACAGCAAGGTGAGAAAACACAGTGTTGGCAACAGCTGTATATAACATAAAGTTATATATAACATATAACAACATAAAGTTAGGGCTGTAAGCAGGTCAGCTCTTAGTTATCTCTGCATACTGTTTAAAAAACTCTTCTCTAAGCAGTTAGTACAGAGTCTCTCTCAGGAGGTTTTCCAAGTAAGTATGAAGATGATGCCAGGACTAAGGCAGCCCACATGAGTGCGAACTCCTCTCTGTCCATGCAGCCTGCCTCAAGGAGGCCAAGAGGAGTGTGGACAGGGCTGGCTGAGAAGGATTTGTCTGCAATATATTTTCTCAGTAGTGGAATCAAGGTTGTTCTCCAGGGCAATTCGTATGACACCTTCTTTTCCAATGCTGATTTTGTCTTTGGAAGGAAAGAACTGAACTGTCGGGTGTTAGGAGAAATATCAAATATAGTCAAGCTCTTGGTGGTTGACAATAACAGATTGTCCACAGTTCCCGTGGGCACCACAAAAAAAGGTTTGACTGGAAAGGATCTGTGCTTCTAACAAGGAAACTCCAACAGCCCACTAATTTCCATTGAGAATTAGGGACTTTGTGCTAGCTTTGATGTGAGCTAATGATCAGTGGCAAAGACATTTAGATGTATGGATGGGCTGAGCTCTGATGAAGCCCTTCTGCACCACAGGTCCATTCATACAGCACTGTAGCATTGTCTGTGAATTCCATTCATACAGCACTACAGTAGTGTTGGTGCCAAGGATCTCTGTTTTTTAAGAAAAAGATATTGCAATATAACCACTGTAATATCCTGGAAAGATTCCTTTCTTTGTTTCTGGGCAGCAATGCTCGCTCACTCTGAGTTTTACACAACACCGAAGGTCAATCAGGGACCAAACATTTATGGTTAATCCAAGCAATGGGCTGGTTTCAAGAGCACTGGAATTATGGATTAATAATTACCTATTTAATAAATATAAACACATTGATTTGAAGTTCTCAGAGCAAATCAAGTCAACCTTCGACTGCTCTGCTTGTTATCTCATGGCTGGAGGAGCAGCTTCCCATCAAGTGTCCTGGTAATGACTCTCATCAGTGATGTCAAAGAAGCTTTCTTTAGCCAGCTCTAAATAGATCTGACTGAAATAGATTCATAAGAAAGGTATTTGTTTGACATACCATATAGAAATTTTTTTAAAAACCCAAAACACACATGCATAAAAACAAACCAAAACCACCAAACCCAAACCCCAAAACAGCCAGCCACATAAACAGAAAATGTTCATTTTGATGCTAATTTAAAAAAAAAAAAGTTTCTATAATGTTATCAATGATTCTGATTTCTGGAACTTTCTTCCTAAAAGTAGCCTGAGGTTTATGGCATAAAATAATGAAAGACTTCTGCTAGAAATTCAAAGTTAATTGAAAGAGTTCTCCAAAATCTCATTGTGAAGCTACTCATAACAGCTGTGGTGGTGCCTAGGCCTACAATGAGATAAAATAAATGTCTTGATCAAAAAACAGGCCAAAAATGCACCTTTTGCTTGAAGTGGATTTTTCTCACACTGAAGAAAGCAGGTATCAAGAGAAAAGTTTGGAAAATGTGCTTTGTTCATATCACTTTTCAGACTCATAATGGAATTCTGAATTGAAATTTTAAGTTGCTTCCACTTTTCTGGTTAATATTCTACAAATGCCAACCCACTAATAAGCAGGATTGCCTGCTCCAGTATTCACAGAAGACTCAATATTCCCATGGTTTCTCTGGACCTGCAGGTCAAACGAAAGTACTGTAAGTTTTCACTCATGCTGTGAGGTTACTGAGGCATGATGGACTTTGATGCCTTCCAGAATATCATTAATTATCTATCAGGGTAGATAAAATCATCCTTTAGATGCAGCAGAGGACAGCTTGATGTGATTTGTAGTGCCGTGAAACACTGCCATTTTGTAACGTCAGTAGGTCTGTCTGCAAACTGGGGTTCGCTGTAAAGGTGGGATGATGCAACTGCTACAGCAAGTGCATTCTTAAATGCAACGTACCAAAATCTCAGCTTGACAGAGCTAGTGCCTTGTCAGTACTTGTTCTCATAATAAGATGTTTCCTGACCTGGTATCTGCCACCGTTTTGTTAGAGGATGCTGGGAAGTTCACAGGATTTGCTTCTCAAAGTGGGCCAAGACTTCCCAAAGCAGAGGAACCACAGATCTCGGAAGACCTGTAGAATGAATAAATGAAGGACTAAATAAATGAAAAAATAAAGATGGAGAGAAAAACATTACAGACAAAATGACTGCTCTTTTGTTTCAGTTTCTTTTTTTTTTTCTTTTTAAGGACAGAGAAAAAAAAAGAAAAGAAGGAATAAAAAATTTATTTTTAAATTGTTATTTAGGGACCATAAATATTTTTACGGTGCTGAGGGAATCATTTATCATAGCAACCACATTATGCAAGTCTGTTTCTTTTAAAATGCTCTGTCTTCTCTGGCTGATGACACGGAGCTATCAGCCAGTTAATCCATAACTGTGTAAACTGTGTATCAAGTCTAGGAAATTATCTGGCAGCAACATGAAAATTTTCAAGGACAGAGCTTATAGTAGAAATAGAAGGGACAGGCTCATTGCAAGTGTTATGTGTAACAAAGATTGTTTAAACCTCTGCCTGCCTTGATTTTTCTTTGCCTGCATCAGCCCTAAAATTGGATTGCTTTGCTCAAAGTTCTCTTTGTGCATGCCACTGCAATGGGTGCTGCTTTGGAATTTGTGTTTCTGCCACAAGTAGCATAGAAACCATCCTGTACAGGACCAGATTCAGCCTGGCTCTTAAAACGAATCTGGATTGAAGTTAGAATCATTTTCACCGAGTTGTTTTCCTGGGAAAGAAGGGGGAGAACTACTCTCTGCAGTCCCTTTCTGAGTCTCAGAACGTCCTGTTTGGCACCTTTGCAGTTCATTCAGACTACACTGTTCTGGAGGACATTTTCGCTGTTCTTGCCATTAGTGAGGAAACCTCACCCCCATGAGATTTTTGCAGCTGGACAGGTAGATGGGCAAGACTCATGAGTATCTGTCTCTTGGGTCACATCCAGCCTCTGCCAAACACAGCACACAGCTTTTTGGCATCCTCAGGGCTGTATCCCAGTGATGACTCTAAGGACTCCTGTCAAGAAATATTCTACCATTTCAGTGTTTGATTGGAGAGTCTGAAACAGTGAGGCACTCAGAGAGCTGCTCTGCTGTTCAAATACATCCCTCAGGATTTATAATTCATGGTTTACAAAGCCAGCCTGGAAATTGAATGAGAATGATCACTCTGCCTGGATGCTTCTGGCTAAGACTGGCAGCAGAGTTCAGGGCTAGGATAAAATGAAAATTAATTTTGTCTCCTATTGCTTTGGCTGAGATGAGCCTCCCAGACTTGTTTGCCATGTTACAGTCACATGTTCTTCCTGCTGTGGAAAGAGGAGCCACACTGATTGCAAGGGATGATACAATGGTACTGGTGAGCCTGCTCAGGATGGGTGCTGCTCCCATCTAGGATATTCTCTCACTGTAAATAGCGCTGCAGACACCCCTCCTTACCCTCAGGCACTCACAGGCTGCCTCTGGAGAAAGGGTGTTGGTTTTCCTCCACAGTGTCTGCCCTGCCAGGAATTTCCTCCAGACCACTTCACACTTTTATTTCCCCCTCATTTTATCCTCGTCAGGTTTTTTCCTTGCTCCTTGAGCCTTGTGGCTTAGCACATTTCCCTCATTCCTTTTGATGACTCTGAATGGGAAGTAGAGCCTGTTCCTAATTAGTTCTGATAATGAAGTGTTAACACACTTTGCTGTGTAGGTACAAGTCAGATACTTCAGAGCTGGAACTTGTGTGAGGGTTTCATTGCTATTGCTTGTGGTTCCTGGCTTTCTCTGCATCAGTGTTCTGCTGGCTCTTCATCTCCTGGGATTTCCTTAGGTCTTTTTTAACAATTCCTTTTGTCCATTTCTTTTTTCTTTTAATCAGCATTTTCATTGTTTTCCCAGCTAATAAAGTACAATAAATATACACTTCATAAACTAAATTAACTGAAGAATAATGCTGTCAGGTGTGAAGAGCACCCAAAACTTGTCCCACACAGCAGGCACCTTAAGAGTAGGAAGGGGAGGGTAGTTCAATCCTTGTGTCCTCTGCCAGAAAGGATATCTGTCCTGAGAATGTAAGCAGGACACCGAAGACCTTCACTTAGGATGACTGCTGATTAATTAATTCATGTACTACAGGATCCTATTTGTTCTGGGGTTGGTGGACAGCAGGTAGGAGGAGAAGTCTGTGCTTGTCTCCCTCCATGCTAATCCTCTGCCAGACAGCTGAGCTTCCCAGCATTCAGGATAATGTATCATCACAAGGGTTGTGGACATTTCCAGTTACTGTGAATGATGCTGTTTCAGGAACCTGGGTATAGTTTGTGTCTATCTGACTTGACAAAGCCCTCTTGTAGACAAGGGAGTTCATGTAATAGGAAACAATTAGACTTCAAAGACTCAAAGGCTTAAAAGTAAAATAAAATAAAATTTTAAACTACTTTCACAGGCAGACAGAATGAAAACCACACACCCTTTAGGCTTTATAAAAGAACCTGGCAAAATTTGCAAAAGGGAAGATGTGTCTGGGGTTTGTCATGCATCAGTGCTTTTCCTAAGCTTTTTCCTTCTGAAAAAAACACTCCTTTCAGCATGACCACAATCGTTGTGTTAGACAGATGGCCACTCTTGAAAGGAAATATGCTGTGGGATCATGGATAATGCTTGAGATGTGGTCTTCTAGTCTTGGAATGTGCCTTTTCATTAGAGACTTGCTGTGATGAAAAATACAAAATAGTATCTTTAAAAACAAAACAAAAAAAACCCAGTATTTTTTCTCCTTTGACTCTTGAAACAAAGTGTGTCCTCTAAAATGACAGGAGTAGTGCATAGGAATGTGACCAGTGAGGAAATGAGAATGATCTGTCCGAATGGGATTGGATGTTCTTAGCTAAATACTTTTGCTATCTTGTTAAAATATGTCCTTCGGTTTTAGGAGAGGATCCACGGCACAATTTGGAATGAGATTGATGATTTAAAGGCGTTCAAGGTGCTGGATCTAGAAGATTTTGAAAAGATGTTCTCCGCGTATCAGAGGCACCAGGTAGGAGTGAACTCTTCCATAGCTTTTCTGTCTTGAATTTCTGGAGGAGAAATGAACACACAACAGTGGTCTGAGCCCTTGCCCACCTGCAGTCAGGCTGGAAAGGCTGTTGCTCTGCCACTGTTCAAAGAGTCTGAAGACCAAAAGAAGTTGGGACAGGCACATGGGGCAGGGTCTAATCTTCTGTTGTGGGCGTACTTCATACTAATTGGCAGCTCTCAGAGACAACACCTACCAACAGGTAATGCTCTAGTTAATGTCAGTGGCCACTGACTTCCAAAAGCTCTGGAGCTTTACATTTATGCTTGCTTATCAATCTTTCTGTTTCTCCCATTCATCCAGAGAAGAAAGGCTGTAGTTCCCTGAGCATCCCTGAGCAAGGTGACTGTGTTAGTGGTCTTTCATTTTGTCTATATTTTCTTAAACAGCCAACTGCCTGAACTGGCTAGGTGACAGAAACTGTCTGAATTATAGATTATAGAACAAACAGCATACTTTAAAAGTGGCCATTTATTAGAACGTCTATTTTCCTTCCTCTTTTTCTTGGAAAGCAAGTCACTTTCAATCTGTCTATCTCCGCTGAATGAGATTTAGCAGCAGACAGATTGTACTTTCACTCCTTGAACTCCCCCAGCTTTCCTTTGCTTTTGGAGTATTTTCAATGTTTTGTACGTTGCAGAACTGGATCATTACTCTGAAATTTTAGGAGAAGACACAGCCCCGACTGCCATAAATAACCTTTATGATTATTCTTTACAGTGATGATAACTACTTCATTAACTTACTCAGTACCTTAAAATTAGCAATCCAACCCCTTGTCTTTGGATTTTCCATTTGCTCCATTCTCTCTTTTATTTTTCTATCTAATCCAATAAACATAATGAATAACTCTTCTTATTTACTAGCTCACAGCCACATGGATAAGCTGTGAAGAATGCAATGTTAACTGTTGCATGATGGGATTTCATTTCTCATTCTGCATCTGCAAATAGCTGTTGCTGTTTCAGTGGGTCCCTCTCTCTTTCTGTAAATCCTATTCCTTGAAACAAGATCTTCGTTCACAGAAGAGAAGAAAGGCACATGAATCTTCAGTGCTATTACAAGATTGGATTTAGACACTGTCCCAAGAGCTTCCATTCCAATGTTTCAGGTGCAAACATTGCAGCCTCCTCACTAGAAATGACCTTGCAAAGCATTGCTTCCTTTTGTCCCCAAAATCCAAAGCCAAAGCTGTCCTGGTCTCAGTTAGAATCGTAATGTTTATGGCTATGTTGCCAATTACTGGAAAGCAGCCTGAGCTATTCAGCCATAAACTAACCTGACCCTTACCCTGCCTCCGTGGGTCTCTGAACAGTGCTCTTCCATCCTCATTAAACACACTTCATGACAGTGGCTCCAGACACTACAGTAACACTTATGTAAGCTACTTGTATTTTTGTGCAGTTAGACATCTTGCTGCCATTCCAGTGTTTGTTGAGATTTCTATGTTGTTTTGGGGGGGGTTTTCTCCTTAAATATTTTGTTGTTTTTACTTTATGTGGTACTTTCTTTCTCGTCCATACTTGCTCCAGTGTGAACTGGCTTTCAATCAACAAGTCCTCATCAATTTTCTTTTTTTTTTTAAAGACCAGGCAACCAAAATTGCTTTTGATTTAAAAAATTTATGAGAATTTTTTCAGTTCACACTTAGTCTTTTCTCCTCTTTTACTTTTGGAAATATTCCACTCTGACCAAGTATGTGTTTACTCCGGGTTTGTGACTTTTAAACTTCATCCAAATGTCTGTAAAGAAAAACGTCAATGCAAAGCCCTGCCCTTTTGCATCTGAAATGTTGAATGAATAGAGATAAAGACATTTCTTTCCTTGCTGTTATTAACATGAACTTCGTGTTTTTTCCAGTTCCATTTACATTAAACAATTTTTCTATTTTCCTAATTTTGTTAATGACAGAGGGTCTCTTCTCCTCTCTGAAGCCCAATGTGTCCTTTTTGGTGGCTATGAGGGAAAGCAAAATTGTCCAGTGTACAGAATACTGGACCAAGTATTCTTAGGCTTGTCTTTTGACCTTGCTCCAATCTTACTGTGTAATATTGACCTTTTGATTCAGTATAGCTGGTGTTTTCCTGGACTACTGAAATGAGTCTAGCCCGTATGACCATACTGAGTATGTCATGAAACAGTTGGAGTGTGCCATCCAGAAGTGCTCTAAGGCCTCTTTGGCGGTTACTGAGCGCGTTCAAAATATTTGGCTACAAGTTGTTAAAGGGTTCAACACGCCTTTGAAACAAGTTGTTGCTTGTTACACTTGTTAATACCCACAAACTGTGCCTGTGCATCAGGAGAGGAGAACTGACCCTCAAGTTATAACCTTGGCAGTTCTTTCAGTAAGGCTCTGGACTGGATTTGTAAAGGTATTTAAGCATTATCCTAGTTAATATTTAAAGACCTAGGAGATTTATGCTTTGGAGACCAAATTTATTATTTTCAGAAAAGACCTAGGACTCTTAGTTTCCTGACATCTGCTGATTTAAAATGTGCAAAGAAATGCTGAAATACCTTTGAACCGTCTGGGCCAGTATTACTTACTAAGCATTTTATACTCTTAGAAAACGGTGAGTGTCTAAGTTCAGCTGCCTTGTTAAACTTGGTATCTTTCTCTCTGCTAATTTTTGGCATGTTTCCTTCTTCGTTATTTGTGACTGCTGCCTGCATAGGACCTGCTAACTAACCCCTCCTCCTGTAAGCAGGTGAGTATCATTGTCTGCTTCCTGATCCTCTTGCCCTGTGTTTAAGGTGAAATCCAGGACCATGCCATTATGGGGTCACAGCTCATGCTACTCTTTCATATGCCCTTGCACTCTGCTTTCTTGATGGGGAAGGTGGTACAAAGAATTCTTTTAGCTGTATTATATCTGTGATAGGAAGTAGTTCTTGTTCTTTCACTTGCTTAGATCCCACTGTTGGTGTCTGTAGTCTCTCTTTAATGATCCTGAGGAAAAAAGACCAGGGACAAAGAAGAATGTCAGTGTGAACTCTTCCCTAAGCAAAGTAATAGTCTCTCTAGTGGAGAACAAAAGGAGCTCTCAGGGAGCCTTCACTCCCACTGTTCCCATCTGTGGTCCATCTGCTTTGGACACTGCTGAAGTCTTCAGATGCACCTACTAGCCACAGATTTTCTGATAAAGGAAATACTGGGCATAGAACTGGGCACTCTGGCAAAGGGATTTGTGCCATCTGAGGAGCAGAAGTGTTCGAACAGACAATTGAAACCCTCAGAAAGTTCAGCAAAAGATTAAAATGGTGTTTAGATAGGGATATTGGATTATGCACGTGACTTTAAACAGGCTACCTCTCAATTTATTTATCATCTTAAGCAAAATTCTTGGCAACAATTTTGGTAAGAGCAGTGCTATCAGGAGAGGGTTGTTTGGATATGATCATAAGTGTCTCTGGTGGCTTCAGAAGAAAGTAGTTCTCACCATGAGTGCTCAGGGAACTGTATTTGGAAAGTCTAGTCAGGACTTTTGCCACATGGAGGAGGCTGACATGGCAGCATAACAAAACAAGTCAATATGGTAGAAATAGTTCTCTGAAGTATTGATAATTGCCAGAAGCTAGGGTGCTGCCGTGGTATGAATCTTCAGCTAACCAAAATCAAATTGTATTTGAAGCAAGGCACCAATATGATGAACACATTCCACATGTGTAGTCATTTCAGCACTGAAATTTTAGTTGAGTTTTGAATTTGCAACTAAAACATCAAATCTGAAATACTCTTTGAAGGACATAACATAGTGTTATCCCAGATAAGAAGTTGGTAAAGAATGATGGCATAGAACTTAGTCATCTTGTCTGTCAGGTTGACACCAGCTCAAGCTGTTCTTGCTTTCAGGGCTTGGTCTCTCTCACAAAAGCTAGTCACCACTGCTCCCTTGCTCCTCTTTTTCTGTGTCTGAGAAAATGTGGATAGTCCACATGCAATCTATTTTCTTTCAGCTAAGCTTGGAATCTGGCTTCGGTAAAACCTGAGGCTTCGTCTGCTTTTGCTTACACATAACTCCAAGTAGCTATAAATACCTCTCTCCTCAATACAAGTTGAAGAGGATGTATTTTTAGATGAGTCTAGCCCGTATGACCAAGGAATGGGCCATGTCTGAATAGTTCAGGTTGTTCATCTGTGTTGAACCCTGTGGTCTGGGAAATTTGAAATGGCATGGAGGCTGTTATATCAATTCCTGCTGGGTGGCTTTAAGGAAAGCTGGCTAAACCCCCACCTCACATACCAAATGCTGCAACTCTTTTTTTCCCTTGGGATGGGTGCTGGTTGTCACTATCCAGGTGTCTTTGTCTGCAAATATTAGCTAGTGAGGAACAGTGAAGATTTTAAACCAAGAGCACAGACCAGCAAGTATCTTTCTTCCCTTCAGTAGCTGCCCATCTCCTTATTCCACTGTTGTCCTCCCCGTCTCCTTATTCCACTGTTGTCCTCCCCACAAACTGAGAAAACTCAGGAAAACTTTGAAATCTCTACATGTCAGATTATACTGGGGGCACTCCTCTTTTTGATATTGTTAGTTATTCTATCAGAAATAATAAACTTACTCAATGCCAATTTTGCCTTTTTTGGAAACCGTATTTGATATATTGAGTAACATTGCAATTTTCTTTCTGCCAAGCTAGATGCTTTGGGCACATCTAGCAGAACTTACTGAGTGCATGTGTTCAGCTGGTTCATCGTACCTGCTTAAAAATGCCACTTGCTATTGGTGGTGGCTCACTGCAGCACTTTTGGACATGGCTGCATGAGTCCTTTATATATCCAGGAGCAACACAGATTTGTGGTAGCTTACTGTAACAGTAACTGAAATGACAGCTAGCAGTGTCAACCTATGATTTACATCGAACTCTCAAATACTTGGGTGTCAAAATTTCTTTAGAGATTAGTCATGCTGATTTAAGTAAGCCTTGAGTTTCAGAACCTTGAGTCCTGAGAGTGAATTCTGGGAGGCACCCATTCTGTATGCTTGCCATGACCTAACATGTTTCCCTGGGTCTCTGCTGTTGACCACTCCCAGGGAAAGGGTGCTGGGGTAGATGGACCTTTTGATCTAACTCGGCATGCTCGCTTTTGTACGCTAAAAAAGAAGTCATGTTGCTTATTTGATGAGTGCATTCAAAGCTATATTGTACTGGTAAATCTCAAAATCTCAAGGCCTGACAATACGGATATCATGAAAAGGCATTTTTTGAATGGTTCTAGCAGCAGTTAGCTGGGAAAACAAAAACTGGATGGTCAGACTGAGTTTGCAAATATTTTATCTCTGTGTGGTGTGACAAGTGTTCTGGACTGGATTTTCTAGGTTTTTTCAGGTGATGAGTATGGCAATGGAGATATACAGACAACTTTGGAAAAGAGTCATTTCTGTATGATTAAATGTATTACTTAGTTTTTAAAAGAGAAGATAGTTTAGATGTAGATTTTTACCATTTAGTAAGATATATTTAGTAAGATAAATGCCATGGTGCCCTACTGTTGGCCTCTCTCATATAATATGGATTGGTCAGGTCCACTGGCAGCCTTAAGACATAACAGAAGGGTTTTTATTGCTTGTGCTGCAGCCTTTCAAGAATGCTGTGTAACCCCTGGAGGAGGCATCTGCTGAAGGATATGCTGTGACACCAGTGGGCTTCATCGTAATGTGCCTGATTCTCCCATCATGCCAGTTTTTCACATTAACATAACGTAATTGTTGGTGGAGTGAGTCCAATAGGTCAGAATCGGGTCCGGTATTTGGGATCGGAGATGATCTTATAGGTGTTGTTGAATGATTTCTGTTTGTCTAGTAACACAGGACCTACCTACGTGCTTTCTGCCTTTGTCTCCTTTTCTAATCGTGTGGGTGGATTTTTCTAGGTTGGGATGGGTTTGTTCATTACACTGAGCTAAGTCTATCAGTCTTGGGCGAGAAACATAACACTGATTGTTTTCCCTCCCTTTTGAAATACATGCAGAAAGAGATGGGCTCAACAGAAGACCTTTACCTCTCCACACGAAAGGTGAAAGAGCTCTCTGTGATTGATGGCCGGAGGGCCCAGAATTGTGTCATTCTCCTTTCCAAGTAAGTGTGCTAAGCCTTAGCTCACAGGGGGTGCCGTGATCAATGCAGAGACAAAAGGGGATGAAAGTGGTGTTTCTTTTCCCAACTAGACCTGCTGTTTAATACCTGCAGAGCCTCAGATAAACCTCTCTTATGGTGTCATAAAAGCATGTCTCTCAAACCTGTGGTCTCACTTAATAGAAATATCCGCGCACACACATTTTGTGTGTCAAACAGGTGGGCACCAGCTCGTGTCTGAAGACTCATCACCAGGAAGTGATCACTACTCATTGGTGGAAGAAAGCAGCTCTTTGGCAGTGCTTGCACTTCACTCCAAGTGATGTGCCCCCGTGTGCTGTGTCTGTCATTTGTCTCTGTTCTGTTTCTTTCTAAATATTGCTCTGACCATCTCCCTGGAATACAGCAGAGCAGGCTGTGATGTTCATTTTTGACTTGTGGTGAGAACAGTGGTGAACACAGGCATTCATATTCAAGACCCTGCAATGAGCTCAGCTGGTTAAAGCATGGTGCTAATAACATCAAAGTTGTGGTTTAAATTCCTGTATGGGTCATTTACTAAAGAGCTGGGCTCAATGATCCTTGTGGGTCCCTTCCAACTCAGAATATTCTGTGAAGAATTAAGTCTTCTATTTGTAAATTTGTTTTTTTAAGCCAAAAGTTACCTCTGTGTATTCCAGCAATGACTAGTGCATTCAAATGCAGTGACATCGGGGCCTTCTATATTTTTTCATGTTTTTCTACCAACATGAGTACTGGGTTGGAGGTCGGTCACTGTCAGATTTGTGCAGACACTGATCAAACTGGGAAAGTTGCCTTTCCTACCAGAGGAGGGACAGCAAGGCTGGAGACAGAACCTGTCAAAGCTGTTCTTTCAAAAAGCAGTACTGATCAGCAATAATGGTTCATTGGGCAGTAGAAAATAGGGCTTCACATGGATGTGATGCTTGTCTGCTCTAGCAAGCTAACAGTTAAAAGCAAGGCTGCAGCCAGGCCAGCAGGGCTGGAGTGAGTTCTTTCTCTTGCTTAGTGAAACCCACGGAGGCTCTCATTATGCTGCTTATGTGGCATTAGCCTGCAGGTCAGCAGGACCCCACCACCCAAACCTTCAGTGAGGGAAGGCTTACATTTCTCTCTCTGCAGCAGTTGCCAGCGCATGTCTTTGCTGGTGTTGGCAGCTGACTGAGGCTGGGGCAGAGCAATGGGGAGGCATAAGGGCAACAGGATTTTCATGCTGTTTGACGGACCTACTAAATTGTGTCTGGGGTTCAGATTAACTCTGTTAGCAGGTGGAACATTTCCTAGAAGTGGTAACATTGTGTTGCAGTTGGCTGGGCTGAGGAGGATCCAGGAAGGTGGTCCATGACTTGGTATGGCACTAGATATTGATTTGTAAAAATCTTCTGTCTCCAAAACAAAAGCAATGTGGAAAGCAGCAGTGCATGTTTTTCAACATTCACCTCCTTTGCTGTGCAACTCTGGGCAATCTTACCTGAGAAGAATCCTCTCTATACAGCAAGAGAGAAAGGACAGTTTCTGTGTTTTGTTTTTCTTTTTGCTGCCTCCAGCAGCAGGGTCATTGAAGCATGAACCTTGCACTTCAAGATAAATTGCATGTGTTCACTCCAGGTGTGCCATGAAGTTTGTGCACCTCAAACTGCTAGTCTGGACTCAAACCAGAAGTGAAAAACTGTGTTTTGTGGCTGTCAGCTTCTCCACTAGGAAATATCCTGCTCTTACTGTTAGCAGGTCTAATATGGATGACAGAGATTTGGAGACTGAGGTGTCCCTATGGAGCCTGCAAGTTTGCATTGTGCTGTGTTGACTTTGCTGCTGTGGTATTGGAAACAACAACTACCAGGGCTATCCCACTGGCTTAGATAATTTAATGATTGTAACCGATAGTGTTACACCCAGAGTATCAGAAATATCCTACAGGTTGGCCCGGGATTGGTATTCCTCCCCAAACTTTCCTTTTAAATGCAACCAGAAAAGCAAAAATCTTTGGGAACTAAAATAGCACCTTTACATTCTTGCCTCTTTTTTGCTGTTTGTCATTATATGGTTCTAATATTAAAGACAGGAATTGGGAGGAATGGCTGCAGACAATAATTGAAAGGGCTCTATAACCCCTTGGCAGGTTTTTCCATTACCGCACTTCTTCTTCCTTGAGGTTAGAACCTGAAGGAGAGACACTCTCAGCCAAATCATTCCTGCCTGCTGCCATGCACTTGCTGCTCCTGCAGCACATCTCGCACACGTGCATGGGGGTGTGCACACACATGTGGTGAGAGGGGCTTTAAAACTGGTGACAAACAAAAGGAGTTTGTGCAACCCGGAGCTGCAGCCCCAGATTTCAGGTTGCCTCAATGTCTGCCAACAGCTGTTTCCAATTGACTCTTACTGTGCATATATCCCTGTAGTTTATTCCCCCTTTGTTTACACTAAACTGTCGTGTCCTTTAAAGTAAAATAGCTGCATGGGTTGGGTTTTCTTTCCCTCCCCTACTCAAATGTTTTTGTTTTACTAACACTGTGTTAGAAGGGGTCAGGCAGAGCTCATATTTCATATGGTCCAACAAGCCAAAACCTAGCAAGAATGAGAAATAGATGTCTCTTGCTTTCTTTTTCAGAGAGACTGCAGCTTGATAGGCTGAAAAGAGATGAAAATTGAATTGCTAGTTGATTTTTGCTGACATTTAACAGATTCATAAAACTTCCTCCCCAATCTCATCTCTATTTCCATTTAAAAAAATACCTTTCAACTACTCAATAGTAGCATCTTTCAGTTTTCCTGCAGAAGAAGGATTAAATTGTCCTTGTTTCACAGGGCCTGATGGATCTAAAAGTTCTGTTCCATAGGCAGTCTTCAAAGCTTGAAAGAGGATAAGATGAGTTTATGTCACAGTACTTCCAGTAGGCCGTAGTTCAACCAGGACATGGAACCACCTGTTTGTGGTGAGTTCAGGCACCCACCACCCTCAAATTTAGCTTTCTTAATGGCGTCTCAAACATACAGTTATTCGTCACACTGGAAATCTGCTATCTCTCATGAATTTCCTGATGTCTTCAGTTTCCACCAGGCTGGAGTTTTATTGTCAGACTTGTGTGGTCTGGAAGAGTCTTCCCAGATCCCCATGTTTCCCTGCTTTCACCTGGCAGCTGGAAATTTCTCTCACCATTATGGCTTCTCCCTGCCTCCACTACTTAAGTAATGAATAATGTTTTCACTGCTCTGTTTTTGTAGTGCCATTTCTTTAAATGTTCTTGCAGATCATACCCAATATATGGATTGTTTACTGTCTTGCTCTGTGAAATGCTCTGGAGAGATTCAATTCTATGAGACATCTTGCTTGGAAGAAGGCTGAATGTATACTTATGGAACTTCTTTGTGCACGTTATTTTGCATGAATTCCAGCAAAATAATTATGCCAGTGTTCTTCTGACATAATGTGATGTGTTTATTATTCCTGTGGCCCAGTGAGTCAGCAGTAACCTTCTCAAGAGGCTGGAAACAGTAGGAGTGCTAGCAAAATGTCATAAAACCAGCAGTAGCAGAAGGCAGAATCTGACTACACAGATTAAATTGTTTTAAATGTGAGTATGGCACTAGACAGGTACTAGGCGGCAGCTTTACCAAATGTTTGTGGCTTTGTCAATTCAAACATCAGTAAGGGAGAAGGAAAAAGGCTTGGGCAGAATTTCCAATGAGAATTCAAGAGAGATCAAGTATTTTTCTCACATCACTGTACCTCTTCAGTGCTTTTAAACTCTTTCGGTTGAGACACTAAGGGGACAAGGCATTCCCCCAGTGTCAGTCTCCGTGTACTGGCTTTGCATGCCCCCAGTCCCTGTGTGCCTTTCTGCCGTGTGACAATTCAGTGTTCACCCTTGTTTTAAGGTAAATTTGAAGCAGTATGATGTTCTGGGCTACAGATCATGTCTTGATGCAGAAACAGCTGAGTGGACTCAGCAGTTCCGTTCCTCAGTGTGCTGTATTGAAAAACACTGGGTAATAACCGGTGCCTGCTGGGCTCCTGGAGAGATGTTCTGGGTTTAAATAAAGGTCCACAATAAAAGGCTTTACGTTCTATGCTGAATATGATACTCCAAGGCAAACGGAACATGTTAGTCAATGCCATCCTGTCTGAGATCACCAGAACCAGAAGGTAGGGTTGTGGTGAAAGATGAACCACTGCCTCATCAGTATCTCACTGTAATTTGGGGATTCCCAAATTTGGCCCTGCTTTGCTCCTCTTGGCTCAGAAAGATAGCCGTGCCCAGATCCTTCTTGGAGGATAATTGAGAGTATTTGAATGCAAAGTTGCTTGGTTACTCATGAGCTTTTGCTGAAGGAGGACAAGAAAAGAAAAGCCTGTTTCTTTCTGTACTTGCAAGAATACTTTCACAGTGAAGTGCTGAAAAGGCACTGGTGGATTTTTTTTTTCCCATCATGTTGATATAATGGTGTAAGGTGTACCTAGTAAAATGACCCAGCTGTTGTCCCACAAACATTAGAACACCGTTGTCTTCACTGATGAGATGAGTTGGCAACTGAGATAAGAGGATGTGGAAAGAGTTTTCTTTCTGTCTTCTGGGTGAATGTGCCTTTAGACCAGCCTGGCTCCTGAAAGCTCCTTCTGAGAGGAGGCCTTTATGAGGCAGTGGTAATAAGTATTTCCAAAAGGTAGATATTGAACAGTCTGCAGCCTGGGAGTTGTACAGAGCCGTGGTAGAGCTCCGGAGCTAGAGAAAGCTTATGTCTCAGTCACAGAGTTCAGGAATGAATTAAGTAGTAGCCTGTGTGAAATGGCTTGTGGAGATGGAGAATTCTGTAGTCAGTAAAAGCTAAGATTTGGGTGAGCTGTACAAACTGGCCATAGGACTAAGCTAAGTATCAATCAGTGCCTCTGGCTGTCACAGCTACTACTGTTGGCATCTGTTGGAAGCACTGTAGTTCAGTAGGAGGTATAAAATGCTCTTGATACATGATAACCAGTGCTCTTCTCCAAGGTAAAAGGAACAGTGGGTCTGTGATCCCTGTGGTACGGGAGCTTAACATAGCTGCAAGAAAACTCCAGTTCTCTGTTAGTGGGAAAGCATGCTTCCTTCTCAAAGGCTAAGAAAGATCCAAGGAACAAGCCCATGAAGTAACTCACTTTTTCCTTGGAGGGGGAGATGGTTAATGAGTGACAAGCATTTTGCTTTAATTCATGGGAGGGAGGAATGCAGGGGGAGGTTGCTGTGAGTTAAATCAATGGGTATATTTAAGGAGAAAAAATGAGCGAGCACTGGATGTCTGTAAGGGAAGTTGATGTAAAACTGCAACATGTCTCCCAGGCATGTTCTGAGTCAGGCTGCTGTCGTTCTCCAAGAGGACGAAACAATAAACCACTTGATGTCTGCAAGTGAAGCTGGTGTTAAATCAGTCGAGGTGTCCTGGGGAGATTAGTGATGAATTACTCTGCAGAGTCAATAGAGATTATTTATGAAGCCAGAGGGGATAGAGGGGGGCAGGCTAAGTACCATATCAGAAGTTATTTGGTACTTGTTGAGCTTTAACATTGCTTGAAGATGACTCAAGCAGTTGGACTTCCATATGCTGCCACCAGATGTACGGTGAGGAAAGAAGGGGTATTCTCGGTACAGATCCTTTTCCTTCCTCATCTGACCAGTGTCAGGCCCATGTTGAACAAAAACAGGCAGTATCTGTGCTGTGAATGAATGTGCTGCAGCTGAGGAAAGGGGCACTGTATTCTCTTCTGGTCACATTTACTTCCTGTGTCGTGATCCCAGGATACGTGATTAAGACAAGTGTAAGGCAGAGGGAATACAGCTTGAATTGTATGCTGTTCCAAACTGAGTTACCTCCAGCAGCTGGAGGAAGAGTGCCTGGATCTGCAAAGCTTGTAAGAAAGTCATTGCAGATTTCCAATAGATACCAAAATGTAATTTCTGTAGTGTAAATTTTTGGGCCCTAATTCCACTTTAATTTTGCTGTCTCTCTCATATGAGTTTTAGGCTCTGAAGGATGCCTCTTTTCAGTTTTAAATGGAAAGATTTTACGCATCTGCTTTAGGTTCTTCTTTAATCAGTTCACCTGTTTCTGTTTAAAAGCAGCACATCTGTTTCACATTACTGCTGGCCATCTTTAAGATCTGCTGCATGGCTGGGCATGAGTTTTGAAAATACAGAAAGAATCACTTGATTAACAATTCTTTGGCTAGTTATTCAGACAGTTTTTAAGTGGGAAGATCTGTGTTTTGTGTCATTGTTGCTTTCGAAATGCATCCTGTCCCAGAAGACGGACAAGCCCATTTTGGGAGAGTTAGATTGTTCTGCTGTAAATCCTTCCAAACTAGTAATTAGATTGGTAATAATCTAGGATGCACACCTGCAGGCACCGTGACCCTGTTGCAGTCCTGTAAGTGACCAAGTTAAACTGCTTCTCGGCAGGGGACTGGCAAGCTTTCTGCTTTTCTCTACTGTGGGCTAAACCATTCAAACCAGATGTTTTTCTGCTGAAGGCTGGCAGGGCAGAGAATCATCCAAGAAATCAAAGTGTTTGTATAACTCTCTGTGCTTCGGGCTCTCAATTATTTTTGAACAGAAGATGTTTTCAAGTGTGTTTAGTGCTGATGCTTGGGCTTCTGGACAGAACAGAAAGATCAGTGGTAATATATGCAACACCGTTGTGTTGATGTACCTAAAACCTGTTTATTTGGCCCTGTTTACTGCATCCCCAAACACACACAGAGGTACTTGCACTGTGTAATGGGTGCTCAGTGAGTAATTGCTCCAGTTACTTGCATGGAAAACACATGAAACTCACCCTTATTCTTTTTAACCTCTGTAAAAGTTGCGACAAAACCCCTCCAGCCTTAATGGGTTGCTTTATTTCATTCCTTCTCACAGACTGTGTGGCTGTGTTACAAGATAAGTCTAATCTGCAGACTCCAGATTCTGGAAAATGCAAAGGTGCTCTCTAAAGGAAAAGTAATCAACAAAATGTAGCACTTTAAAAAATTCAGGCGCCGAATTGTTTGGGCATGTGTATGTGTCTCCTAGGGACCAGGCCCACAGCCACCAATTTTAGCCCTTATCTGGTCACAGTGTTTGATCAGTTCAGGGTCACATGGCCATGAAATTTACAATTCACTATTTAAGCCAAAAGTAACCCTTCCATTTTCTGATTGAGGCTGTAGAGCTTTATGTAGAACCTCATGTATGGAAGTTTGGTTTTTTTTGATCCACAGTCAAACTAATAGCCCGAAGTAAAAAGTTTACAACCTTTTCATTATAAAACTTTTAATCCTTATATCTCGTCTGAGCATGGCCCAATTTTGAAGCTTTTCTGGAAATTCGGTACTTTATCTTGCTTAGCTGGTGTCAGTTTGCCCTTCTTGTGGAAAGATGACATGATGACCAACTAGGAACACAATAAGAGCAATTAGTTCAAAGATGTAATACTTACAAGATTTCAAATGTCTGTTGATTCATATTTTAGTTTCCAGCTGTTGGTTATATTGGGCAATATTAAAATGTTTAAAGTTTCTTAGATTTAGTAGTATTTCCTGTCTCTAAAAATAAAGCTTTTGCTTTTGCTTTTTCTTTTGCTAGTTCCAAAAATATGATTCTATCCGAATGCCAATGGCAATGTGAAATTTCAACATGGAACTTCTTAGCACTGAAGACAAAAACATTTTGCCTCATGCATCAGCCTGTCTCTTATTTGTATTTGCATTTTCTCTTTCTACTTTTAATTAATTGTATTGATAGTAGAAGGTCCATGGAGACTGTAGACTTCACTCTTCAAATATTTCTTTTTACACTCAACTGTTTCAGTCCCAAGACTGAGATTTTCTTGTGGAAAGCCTTTCCTCTGTGGTTCACTTCAATCTTCCCTACTCTCCTGAAATGGCTGAGTATCATGGGTTGGGTTGGTGGGGTAGAATTTCTCACTTGTGCATTTCTTTGTTGACATCTGCTCTGAGAACCACCACGTTCATTTCAAACATCCGTCAAGCAACATCTTTGTAATCACAAATTTTGACTCCACCTAATCTGCCCTGGATTTCAAGTGAAGACATTGAGACTTCTTCTCTTTATTGATTCTGTGTTCAGTTGTAGCTGCTGACCCCTACTCATTGCACACAGATGGACAGGAGTAGGTGGTATGCAGACTGTAATCTTAGTACCTCAGATAACATGAAAAAGCTCTTGTTTTCAGAGCTTGTTTCACGTTGGATATGAAACATGGATATGCAGATGCTGTCTGTTCCTTTATCATCTGCTGCTGCTGACAGAGTGAACTTACCCAGCACAAGCAAGTTTCTTGCTAGAAATCTCTTTCTCAATAAGGGAGGTTTCAGTCCCTTTTTTTGTTACTCTGATGCTTCAATATTCACTGGTCAGTGTGTTACATGAGCTCAGGGTCACAAATCACCTGGGCATAAAGGGTTTTACTACAGCAAAAGAACTTAATGAGAGAGGTATCTGGTATGGGAGAACTTGGAAGTACTTTTGGTCTATGAGGACCTGATTGTTATTAATCACCATCTGATTTTTGATGTGTGTTTGATTAGCTGAAAAGGATAAAAATACATTATCCATAAAACCCCTGTCTTTAGAACTGATTTGTTCTTCTTACTGAGTATTCTAGAATAGCAACTTTACAGTAGAGCTTGCCATGGTTGTTTCATGCCTGTTTAGTGCAGAGTTTCAGGCTTCCTACTTTCTGAATTGTCAGAGTCACTTAAACTTTGCACTAATGGTACGATGTCGATACTTTTGAAAGGCTGAAGCTGTCCAATGAAGAAATCAGACAAGCAATCTTGAAGATGGATGAACAAGAAGACCTAGCGAAAGATATGCTTGAGCAGGTGAGAAAGATAAAAGTCAGATGTAACTTATTTTTAGGTCCTTCACTGCCTTTTCTCAAGTGGATGTACGTACTGGCACTGCTGGTTTGTCTGGAGATCAGAACTTGGCCCTGTCATGTCAGTGGAGCTGCGCATGGGAGCATGAGAAAAGTATTTTTCCCAATGTTGTTGGGTATATCTCTGTTATGTAACTGTATTTTTATCAGGCTGATTTCCTAAGTTTTCTCTTTTTGGTGCAAAATTTGCATGATTACTGGTGGTATGAGGTTCCTTTTCATTTCCTCTCTTTTTCCATAATTTTTTCCATCTCTACTTTTTCCTGATGATTATTTGTTGTTGCTGTTGTTTTCCTTTTCTCTTTTCTTTGCTTTCTTTTTCTTCATCTCCCTTCTCTGCCTGCAGCTGTTCTGTTGGGAAGTGCCAGGAACCAGGCCATGTAGATCAATGGTTAGGGCCAGGACTAGAAGGAACACTAGAGGGGGACTTCCATGCCCAGCACTTGGTTGACTGTGTAACTTGTGAGGAAAAAAACCCCGCAATTAAACCACCATTGCCCAATTTCCACAATTTCCATGTATAGAAGGTGGCAGATGATGCTTTGACCAAAGAGAGATGTGACAAAATTCCTTAGGAGTATGCGAAACATAATAATTGTGAACTGTCTAATAAATGTGATTCCTTCTTTCCATGCAGATACAGTGTTTAATCATGCACAAAAAGCATTTCCATTTTGCAAATTTATAGCCTGCTTGTCTTGTTATCTGAATGACCACAGCTGCTCCAGAAGTCACTGCAAGCTTCTGATGCTCCACATCTTTGAATATCACATATTTTCAGAGTTCAATAGAGTATTAACCAGTGGTAAAAAGCAAAGTGCTTGATATGCCTTGTGAGCCGTTCTTGTGGGTGTGTGCTGAGGCTGCGTGCAGGGCAGTACTTGTAACCATGCTAAAGCACAACTACCACCAGATATGTCAAAAATCTGTCAAAGTATGAGCTTTTAAGGTCAGCATATGAATAGCAGCCAGTGTCAGACGCGTATCCAGTTGCTTGGTTATTGTTTATTGTTTCAGCAGTGTAGGGCATACCCAAGAGAGATAGATGAAGCTTTGTGTGTACTCTATGATAGGCACGATGGGTACTTCACACTGTTTGGGACACATCCTGCTCTTGTTTGCACCAATCTAAACTCCAAGTAGGGCTGTGGGAATCAAGTTCTCTCTCTACTTCCCCTTGGGTAAATTGCAGTAGCACTTGGCCTTTAGGATTTTGAAATGGGAAATTCCCCATAGAATTAAAAATTAATCTTAATGGGGTCAGTGAAGGATAAAGGCAGAACAGCAAGCAAAGGTTTAGAAAAGGTCAGTTTTGTAGACACAGCTGCACTTTTTTGGAGTTATGGTCACATGGCTGAGTCAATGTAATGCTTCCCAGTGGTAGCAGGGAAATCTGAGGGCTCTCTCTCTCTCCACCAGGGTTTATTTGTGCTCCTCTGTCTCCCTCTCATTTTCCTTGGATCTCACATCTCAGTGTTTGGTTTGTGTCTCTCACTCTAGCTACTGAAGTTTGTTCCTGAAAAGAGCGATACTGACCTGTTGGAGGAGCACAAACACGAAATCGAGCGCATGGCCCGGGCGGATCGTTTCCTCTTTGAAATGAGCAGGTCTGTTTGATACATTACGGGAGCATGCTTGCAGGACTTCTTGGAAGCAGCTGTAATTGTTACTGAAAATGGATCATCTGGCACTGAGGAGGAATGTGCAAGATTGTGGGCCAGCATTATACCCTGTGTTTGCCAGAAGTCCATGAATGTTACAAATATTTCCGTTCATGACACAAACTTTATTGACAAGAAGCACTCTCTGTGCATAAGGGCCTGTCCTCTGATGACAAGCAGAAATCTGCCTCCTCTGACTAAATTTGTTCACAAAAAGAAATGCAGATTCAAGTATCAGATGTAGTGTAGCCAGGGGTCAGGATTTCATATAGATCTCTTTTTCTGTTCAGCTATCTCATCTCCTTGTCCTCTGACCCTCTTTCTTGTTTCAGCTTTGCTACACCCCTGGAGAGGATTAACATCTTGTTCTGCTAATTGAGGTGTAGCTGGCATCTCTCATGAATCTCATATTTTGAAAGTAGAGGGAATTCTTCCAGCTCCTTTTCAGTTGAGATCAAAACATGACTTGAGGTCCACCATTTTCCTAACAAGGTGGATTGTGTAGTGTTATGTGTTTGAACTATGTCCATAATCCCTTGGGCTCATGGGAGTGAACATCCAACCATTAGATTCTGTGGGAAGCATACTAGCCCTGGGCTTCAAGAGTTCCAGTTCAGTGTTGGCTTTCATCTGCCCTTCATGCAGGATTGACCACTACCAGCAGCGGCTGCAAGCATTATTCTTTAAGAAGAAGTTTCCAGAGAGGCTGGCCGAAGCAAAACCAAAAGTGGAAGGTATGGTTAATAAAGCTTTTGCTAGGAATTGGGCAGAGGGGCAGGGAAGGTCAAGAGAGGCTTGAGTGAGCCCAAGGCATGTCATATCCTAAGAAATTAATTCTATCTGATACTCTTCTTTCACCCATTGACTTAATAAAGTCAGTTTCATGATCGTTACACTGTAAATATGACCTGACAGATATGACAGTGTGCTATCAGGCTGTGCTGAACTGCCAGAAACTTTCTATGCAGGTCAGCCTTCCCTTCTCACCCTCAAGTCCTTGCACCTTCTCTCTTCAAAGGGCACTTAGAATAGATACCTCAGGACAGTGATACTCTGGGAAAGTGTAGCCTAGAAGCAGAGGAGGTGTATGGCTTCTGTACCACATCCATGGTTATTGCAGAGAAGAGGTGAGTGTATTCTACTCTGCATTTTCAGATGAGCTCAAGCCTTCCTTCAGTTCTCACTGGCTGTGCTTTTAGAGTGCGAGGTCCAGGAGAACAGCTTTGGTGCTGTGTTCAGAGGAGCTTCCTGCAAGCTAGATGTAGTGCATTTTCCTTCCGGTTGTCCTGACTCTGAGGGCATGTGGGCGCAGGAAGGACAGTACACAGACAATGTTGCAGCATTTGTTGTGCAATAATTAGATGGGCATTTCATATTTCAAATTATGGGCCCAAGCATGTTAAAAACAGCCACTGTGAAATAACCTGTTCTTCTTTTTTCACTCTTTTAAAGCCATTCTTCTGGCATCCAAAGAACTCATCCGAAGCCAGCGCTTGAGGCAACTCCTGGAGGTAGTTCTCGCCTTCGGGAATTACATGAACAAAGGCCAAAGGGGAAGTGCTTATGGCTTCAAAGTCTCCAGCCTGAACAAAATTGCGGACACCAAATCCAGCATAGACAGGTAGGGTAAAAGGCCATAAATACATCAGTTACTGTGCAGCTGCATCTCTTATCATAGTAATGAAAATGGGGTTTTGTTTGGTTTTAGCTCTGTAGACAATTGAAAATAATGTATTATTTGGCACTTAAGTAGGGCTTTTCACTCTGAAAAATTCTGCAGCAATTATGACCAGCTATTAACACAGCAACCAAATTCTGCTGTTTCTCTGGATAACGCACATCTGATGTCAGATTGTGTTTCTGCAACCGTTTGCAAAGATGACAAAATGTAGTATTTCACAAATAACTGAAATAAGTTTGGAGAGAAGGAGGATTTTTACGGAATTTGCCCTTTATACCAAAGTTTTATGGCCATGGTTTTGCAAAAAACAGAAAACACACAAAAAAGAATCTGAGCACAATTTTATGTCTCCTGTGAAACATGGCATATGTTTCTGATGCAGAACTGTCATAAAGTTTCTCTCTATGTACACCACTAATGAAACCACAAGGCATAGCTCAGAGAGACTGATCCTGGTTGTATCTAGGGCAGATAAGGAAAACAGCTGGTTTGGGAATGTGGAGCTTACTGTTTATTGACGTGGACTGCAGGTCTTATAGTGTCACCCAATGTTTTACCCCATATCCCCATACTGGTTCTGGAAATTAATCCACCTGAGACTGAGCAGAGAATATGACTTTTGGACTCCAATGGCACTAAGGTTTTCCTTGAAGATCTGTTATGCTGGTTCTTACTAACTTGTACCTTCCTTCAATCTTAAGACCTGCTGAGACCATAGTTGTGGTGAAATGACTTCAGGCTGTGACAGAATGAATGATGACAGTAAAAATCACAGGAAATTCATCCCTACCTAATAGAGTTTGAGTTAACAGAGTACTGTTTTGACTACCAAAATGTCCTTTCTGTATTCCAAGGCTAACACTTGTATAGCTAATGTTGAACTTTTTTTTGCCTTACTGTAGCTTGGCTTGATTTTCCCATATATTAAATATCCTGTGCAGATTCTGTTCTCTCACCAGTTCCCAGCTCCCAGGCCCCAGTCTGTGTGAAGCAGTGGCCGTCTGCCATCTTCCCTGTCAGTTAACCACAAAACACCCACCTAAAGTAGCTCTTATGGCTGTCTGTTGTCTTTACATGCAGAATTCCTTGTTTACTTTACAAATTTTCTTAAAGCTTCTCCCACATCTCTCATCCATCTCAATTCTATGTGCTCCTGCTTGGGCTGCCACTGGTTTTGTGTTAGTGAGCCTGACCACTGCTCATAGGCTGTTTCATTACTGCAGTAGTTTTCTTTGCAGCTTCTCCGATCTCCAGGAACCTTTTTCTCTTCTTAGTTAACTCTCCGTTTTTTTCCCACATTGCTTCTGAGAACAGCTTGCTTCTCCCTTACAAGTTAATATCCCTTTAGTACTAGTAGTTGTTTATTCTCTGAAGTATCTGGTAACAAATATTATACTGTGTTATGCAATTTTCCTTCCTATTACACCATCTACACAGATGGATGGAACCACGCTGGTGTTTCCACTATGTATATTTCTTGGGGTTTTAGGAGGGATGGTTCATAAAGGATGAATTCATTTTAGTCCTTTATACTTTTCTTTCAGTAGCAAAGCTGCTAACTGCTGATACATTGTTTATTTTGTTCAATCAAGCACATTTCCTGAATATTTTTCACTGATTTGTCACGATACTTTCACCGTCCTTTCCCTCTCATGACCACCTTCCTTCTCATTTCTACCTTCTGCTTTTATTTTGCTTTCTTTAGGAACATTACACTCTTGCACTACTTAATTATGATCTTCGAAAAGAATTATCCAGATATCCTAGACATCCAGTCTGAGTTGCAGCATCTTCCAGAAGCAGCAAAAGTCAAGTAAGTCCAGTGCTATTACTTCTCAGAGCTGGAGTTCCCAGCGATTTTCATTAACCTAATTTTCATATTTTTTTTTCCTTTCTGTCTTCTAAACCCATGGCCAGCCTTAGAGTTGTAATGCTTTTGTTATAGATAACTAAATTGATAGCTTTACTCAGATATGCCTATATCTTCTTTATTTCTGAATCAGACATTGTAACTAGGCTGGCTGTTGTTTGTAATTCACTCACCATATTCTATGGTTGTTCATCTAAGTGTGCTGTTTTTTTCTGGGTAATTGCAGGTTTGTTTCTGAGATAGGGTCAATTAGGCACAGAGGCTACAGTAATTCTTCTTCAGGAAGATTGTTCGAACTTTTGCACAAATCAGTCTTGAACAGAAACATGGAAAGCATCTTCCTTTCTGCAAAAAATTCAATGGTCCATTTCTGGAAGTGTTTGTGAAAAATGAATACAGAAGCCATCCCCCAAGATACTAACATTTTTTTTCTTTCCAAAGCACTGCTCAAAAATATTATGCATATTATTTACCCAGACATGATTCTTTGTGTAAGGAACTAGTCAAACTAATGAAAGAGAAGTGAAAAATAAATGTATTTTCACACTTAAAAGGCATTTATTAAAGCTTTAGTGGTGTTTTTGAGATGTAAGCTACTACTCCCCAAATATTTGGAGGGGATGCCTGCTGACTCACAAATGGGTACTCACCAGCTATCTGGAAATTAAATACTTCTTTTGCTCACAAGTCCTAGAAAAAAAGAAACTCCTGCTTGTATACGATGAGCAGAAACTCAGCGTAACATTTGTGTCTAGGGAAGCCGGTATGAGCATTAACAGCACGTTTCTATGCTCAGGTACAGCGTAAGCTGGCCCCATATGGTAGAAGCGCAGATGGAAAAAACAATGTTTGGGCTGAGAGGGAGAAAAAATGTCACGCGTAAATGTACTGCTAATGGGATTTAGTAGTTACATGGTGTGAGAATCATATGTAGAGATAATCTGAGACTCCAGTGATGTGTGTGCTAACGCTGTGCTCCTCGCTGATGTGTCAGCTGATCGCTGCAAGCTGCCCGTGTGGCATGTTCTCCTTGTTGAAGGGTCAGGCTCGGCTCGCAGGGCAGATGTTCTGAGGGCAAGCCCCCCCTTTTCTTCCCAGGAAAATCCCAGTCTTCAGTGTGACCACAGGCAAGCAGGGTCTGCCTCATCTTACATCTCATACAAAAAGTAACACAGAGCATTAACAGATCCCCTTCCCCTCGTTTCGAGTCATCTGGCGTGGCTGGTGCCAGAGGCCGGATACCAGACTTGATGGGCCAGTGGTCTGTGCTGCTGCACAGTTCCTGTACCCCTGTGTAACACTGCTCTTTTTGTTTTATCTGCTCTGCCTCTGTCTCCTGTGCAGCCTGGTGGAGCTGGAGAAGGAAGTCAACAACATAAAGACTGGATTGAAAGCTGTTGAAACTGTAAGTATCTGAAGGTTTCCGAAATGCCATACTTAAAATATCTCTCAGAATCAGGGACACTATATATTTTATGATAAGATAAAGTGGGCTTTCTTTTTTCATCCCTTTCCATTCCATTCCAGAATGCATTAACCAAGAAAAAACAAATAAAAGCTTCTCATGTGGAGCTCCTGCTGATGATCTTAGCAGAGTTAAGGCTAATGAAAAGCTTGTTTGATCTCAACCTGGAAAGTAAAAGGACAGTTTGACAAATGGCATGGACTGAAAGAAGAAATAAAATTCTTGCTCTTTCTTACTGAGGGATGGATGGCTGCTGAGCAAGTGTTTCACATGGCTCTTGGAGTAGTAGTAAGCAGGTAGTGCTCTGTTATATGCAACCCTAACCTCTGTCCTAAGTGCTTTTTGGGAAGGCAAAGGGAAGGATAGAAACTAGTTAAAGATGAAGCAGCCGAGCTGGCACACAAAGCAACAATGGTGGGGTTTTTCCTGCTACTAATGAAAGCCATTTGTTGGGAATTGCATTGGGTGTTTCTGTGCAAGGGTTACCTGTTCACAACGAACTAACACAGGACCCTCCTGTCTCAGTCACCATGAGACAGACAGTGATGAGTTCATTTTTCTTTCACATGACCTGAATTTGCTTTTGCCTCTGGGAGTAGAGGAAGGGATCTTTGTCATGTCAGCAGCCCCCAGGCTGTCTGTCTGGCTGTTGCCAACAGTTTATCATGTAATTAACCAGTGATCCTCCTGTGAAAAAAAATCCTTTCCCAACCTTACTTCTGGATTGTTGGGGTAAGGGGACATGCAACAATGAGAAGAAATACTGCTCCTTACATGGAGTACAGTGTTTGGGAATTAAAAGCACCTGTAAAGGGAAGGCTGACGTGGAGTTCAGGACATGAAGAGAGGCCCAGTGTTTGGCTGGGACAGACAATTCCCTCCCTTTGAAATGTGAGTAGCTAATTCTGTTTTGCTTTCTTTCATCAGATTATTTGTCCTTTTGCCTTTACAGCTGATTTTTCTTCTCTTTTCTGTGCATGGGTTCCATGGGCAGCCTCTCCTTCCCATGCAATCACCATCTTCCTGCCTCAGTCTTCTCCCTGCCATGGTATTTTTCTTCTGACGTTGCCAGCACCTCCCAGTCTGCTTGCTCAGTTCGTGGTTTTCTGGTGTGTAAAAAGCAGCACTGTAGCAACAATAGAAGATCACTGTCAGGTGGAAGGGGGAGGAGGGGAAGGTGTGATTCTTGATTCTATTCCAGTGTGTTCTCACCACAGCCTTGGCTCCAGTGACTGGTGTTTCTTCAAGGCCCCTTAAGAATAGAAAGCTAAAAATAGTTTCACAGTCAGATGTTCTTAAAGGTACTATGAACCATTTGCCTTCCTGGACTTGCAGCTCACTTCTTTGTAAAAATAAGATACATTCACTCTCAAGACATTCATGCAGCTGTTGCCTTTGTGCAGGAGCCTCCCAGAAGGACAGATAAGTAGTGGAAGGGAATTCTGGCAGTAGAGCCCTTCTCTCACACAGCAAGGAGATCATAACCACCGCTTGAGAAATGACTACCATGGCTGAATCATTTCCATCCCTCTAGAGAACCAGCAGCCCAGCCCACCAGGGCCAGTTCCGGCCTCTGTTGTGCTACTATGATTAGTAGAGACCATTTCTAGAAGATACAGAGGAATTTTTTATTCTGTGGTGTCACTCTCTGGCTGATTACGTAGTCATGCTGGTTACTTGTGTGGGTTTTTAAGTTTTTTTGCATTTTGGGATAATTATTCTGCAGGGAAGAACTGAATTTGAAATTGAAGATCAGACCACCTAATCTTAATTTTAGTTTGAAAAACACTGCTCTCCAGTAACAGTCCCAAAGGCCATAGCTTTCAACAGTGAGTAAGACAACAGAATTGTTATACTCATCTGCCAGAGGAAGGGGGAAGGAGAGAGTGGAGCAACTTTCAGATAAGATAAGCTTAAAAATTAGAATGGAAGAGAGTGGCTGAAAAAAATGTGCATAGTTCTTAAAAGCACGTGAAGTGACATTTCTTGTATTTGTAAGATCCATTTCAAAGTGATTGTAACGTAGAAACAATTCACTGCAAAGTGATGTACTGAGCAGTCCTCCCAGGACTGTCCCTTGTGATGCATTAGGAAAACCAGCAGAGAAGAGAATGTAATATAAAGCAGGGGAAGTAGCACTTCTTTAATGTGGGCTTTCTCTGGCCACCTCCTCATTGCTTTTCCTGCCCCTTTTCTGCTTTGTGGTCTTTCCTTGTAGTGGTTACATTCTCTTTCCAACTCACACCAGACCAAAAGATATATCATGTTGGATTTTAGATTGTTGATGGCCAAAGTAATTCTTGGCATTCAGCAGCACCATGTGGAGCAAATCCCAAGATGTTTCTCAGCATAAATGCTTATAAACCTACCCATTTGGCCCTGTGAACTACTATTTTGACAAGCAGTAACAGAGAGCACCCAACATGCACGGAACTAGAGTTGCAGCCAGCACAAAGATATTTTTTTCCAAAGGGAACAGAGGGTCAGATCATAACTTGACCTGCTGCTTCATGCTGCTTTCCCTACAGAGAAAATCAGGCTTTATCATTCCCACTGATTATTCAGCTGAGAATAAAGATGAGGCCCAGATTACAATTTCATTGTCCCCATGAGACTGTCAACAGCACACAAGACAAGCACAGGCATGGGAGATTTCCAGTCTCACTATAATGTAGTCAGCTTGAGGAGCTCTGTAGCTCTCTCCATGTTTCAAGTATGGTGATTAAAGTAACGGAAGAGATAGCTATGGGTAATCTTGGCTTAAAGCTAAAAAACTTGAGCCAGAAGGAACGAATCTTAAAATCAGGGTTTTTTTTCTTTTTGTAGGTAGCAGACAAATAGATCTTTGTTTCCTATGGTTTTATGTATTCTTTTTTCTTTTACCATAACTCTTCTTAGCACAGTATCCTCAGTTTATAAATCTGTCACTTTTATGACATCCAGGCTAATGCTTAGCAGGGTGCTAACAAGTGTTGCACCTGGCATCCGTCTACTTGTCCTTCAGTGAGAGAACCAATTGTGATGTCTTTTTGCTGTTCACCTGGTGCTTTTTGGAGAAATAAAGAGGAGATCTAGACCACATTTCCCCAAGTATACAGCATTTTAATTCACCATGGGAAGAGAGGATGGAGAAAAACTCACTATTAAAAATCCTAAAGTCACTTGCTACACAAAGCTCTTTATCATTTGTCATTTTGCATAGGAAAAAAATGCAGCACTTTATGTAGTTGATGCTTAAATTATAAAGTTGCTTTAGAAACTTAGCATGTTGATGGCTCTCTTGGGAGTGGTTGTTGTTTGAGGATAAGTGAAACTGTGAAACAGAACCTTCCTCCATCCTTCCTCGACCTCCCCTCTCTCACCTAAAAACTTCTGAATTAGTGAGAAAGTGGTTTCTGAGTTAGAGCTCTGGATGAATGTGGGACCAGAGCATGCTCTGCAGTGAGGGAAACAGATGGACTTTCCTGCTCCCTTCCTCATCACTGCGGAATCTTTGACGCTTGCCTGTCTCTATCTCTTACTTCTCTTTCAGGAACTGGATTATCAGAAGAGACGCATGCGAGAATCAGGGGACAGGTTCGTTCCTGTCATGAGCGATTTCATCACTGTGGCCAGTTTCAGCTTCTCAGAGCTAGAAGACCTTCTCAACGAGGCTAGAGACAAGGTAAGAATTCCTTCTGAGGTGTTTAGAGTTTCACCAGCTCAGTCAAAAGCCTGAATTAAAAAGGAAACAGTGATTTAAAGTGCTGGGATCGCAGTGAAAACTTCATAGGCACTGAAAATTGTTTAGGCTGAAATTTCTTATTTTTTCTAATGTGGTCCATATCCATATAGAACATATTTTGGGATTAAAAGAAGGATCAATGCTCTCACCCACTTCTTTCTAATCATCCTTAACATTATTCTTGTGCGGCACAGAATTGCAGTGGCAGTATCCATGACAGGATGCCACACCTTGCCATGGTGTGGAAGGGAATGCCTTTTAAGCCATTGCTGGAAAAGGGGTCCTTTGTTAGTGATGGTGACTTCATATCTTTTTACCTTCTGCTTCTGGCTGCATTCCACTCTGCTGATTCAGCTGGGGATGTCTGTGCTTTGTCTCTTTCCTTTAAAAATGTACCTCTGAGTAGTTTGGTGTCCTGGTTTCAGCTGGGATAGAGTTAATTTTCTTCTTAGTGGCTGGTACAGTTCTATACCATCTATGCTTGATCTTTTCCACTTCTCTGTTACTGGGTGTATTTCAGTACAAAGATAGAAATCCCAAACATGTGTGGTTTGTCTGAAGTTCTTGGATTCTTCTTGCACACCCAGAACCATGTGCATGTTATTCTTCAGGTGCTGCTGCAATCATTTTCTCGTTTCGCTGTCTGCATCTCCATTACTAGATTGGTTCACCTATAGAGGTGCTTGTTCTTTGCTGATGGCTAGAGTCTGGCACTAATCCCTCTGTCTCTCAGCTGAATGAGGAAGAATGTATATGAAAAGATCATAAGCATATGAAAATGTTTAGAGAAGAGCAAGTTTTAAAGTAAATTATATGTAATGGCAAATCTGCCCTTGTTGGCTGGCATGTTAAAAGTGCTTGGCTGTATGAAGCAAATGTGTTATTTCTTTTGGATCGAATTGTTTCCACTCTGGTGTCAGTCCTTTTAGTGTTAAAGGACCTATTGCATTACTAATGAAAGGTGTGCTGTTGGATCAGTAGGCCTTAAATTTTGAAAATATAGGCTGAGGATCTAGACAGTAAGACTTCTCACTCATCCAGTTCCTCTGCAGTAGTGTTATTTTGTGATTCAGAAACGTTTCCTTGCCCTGGAGATAAACTTGGTAATTGTGACTCGCAGCTGCACATATGGGA
The DNA here is from genome assembly GCA_013398015.1 of Oreocharis arfaki. Lineage (NCBI taxonomy): Eukaryota > Metazoa > Chordata > Aves > Passeriformes > Paramythiidae > Oreocharis > Oreocharis arfaki. The sequence continues at coordinate 842,355 of VZRR01005733.1, forward strand.
GCCACTGGCTCTCAGTGAGGGCTGCCCTGGCAAATGCCAGAGGGGCAGGAGCTATTGCGACACTCAGAAGGCAAAGCTGGGCAGTCCAACACTGCTAAGGCTGTAAAAAAATTCTGGGGGGGATAACATGACTAATTTTTTCATAGAATCACAGAATGGTTTGGATTGGAAGGGAACTTAAAGATCATCTAGTACCAACTTCCTCCCCCAGCCATGGGCAGGGACACCTCCCGCTTGACTGGGTTGCTCAGAGCCCCCTCCAGTCTGGCCCCGAACACTTCTGTTTTTCATTGTTGTCATGTTGCTCGAGAGGATTCAAGCTACTTCCAGTATAATAATGTTCACACCATACTGGCTTTCTAAGCATAAAAAAATATTTTACATTCTGCGACCCCACTAAATTTACTGAGAAAAACTTGGTTTTCTATGGTTTGGGGGGTTCTGTATTATGACTGGGTAAATTTTTCAACTTTATTATAGTTAGGCACCCATTTCTGGAAGGATATTCACTCTGTCCATGGCTTAGACTGCACACTTTTGGTTTGGTGTTAAAGATGGTGGTGCTCCTTTCTTTTTGGCACACCAAGACAAAAAGCCGATGCAGATTCTTTTTAAGTTCAGTTGGGGGTTGAAAACCAGCAAGTGGTACATGTTCAGCACAGTAATGTAACTTTTCTTGATCAGGCACTTGCAGGAAAAATGCCATTCTTTTGCTTTAAAAATAACCAGAGAAACTCCCTGCAGACGGACCAGTATGTCTGGAAGTTGTTGCACGCTTTTTTAGACATAGCCAACATAAAGCACTCAACATAAAGAGATGTTTTATTTTAATGACTTTAACATGCTTAGGAAACGTTACTCTACCTTCTCCTCACACACCCTTGCTATGTTTGAACACACATCATTCCAACTTTTGCTCAACCTATGGCTTTGGTTCTTCCACTGGCAAGAAGCTGCTTTTGGACTCCTGTAAGGGAACTGTCTGTCCTTACCAGTGTTGAGCTATTTCTCATGTTTGCTTCATACTATTTTGGCCTTCTCTTCTTCCTCTTTTTCCTCTTTTTTTTTTTTTTTTCTTAAAAAAGATCAAAGAAGGAAAAATAAAGCTGGAAATTTTCAACAAACCAGATGTGCTTTGCAAGGCTTAAAACATCTTCCAACCTCAATGGGCTCTCTGTGCTTGTTGTATCACAAGCTTTTCTCTTACCATGGAAACCTAATGGAACTAGCCAATTAAAGGAAGAGAGAGACCAAGACATCTGATTATCCTGTTCCTTTTTTATTTCTCAAAGCAAAGAAAATTGAGCAAAAAAGGTAGTGGGGCAGGCAGGACTTTGAAAAATATCTGAATAAGCCTAGGACGAACTGGCCTGATTCACCGATTTATTAATAATAATGAAGCCCTAGTTTTAACAGCTGGAGTTGGAAATGCTAAATATAGATGTGGCCAATTGATTACCATGAGTTAATCAGAGCCATGTTTCCTCAGCTGGGATTTAAAACAATATAACTTATCTTTTCAAACTGGGGGAGTTTTTATATTTTTAAATTTTTTTTCAGTGTTAGCAAAAGTATTTTATTTAGTTATGGAAACAATCCGTTACCAAAGTGTGGTGCTGACCTTCTCAGCAGACTATATTTTTCCCAGTCCCATGCAGTACCTTTTTTTGGCCTTTTTGCTTAAACAGAACCATTGGAAGTCAGTGGCCATGGGGTGGAAGTGATATCTTAAATTTAAAGGTCCAGGTTGCCAGATGCAGGCATCCATGTTTGCAGAGGAAGCCTTGTAACTGTACTTATCTTCAAGCAGTAAACACATGGCTTGGTTAAGAACTGATTGAAAACTTAGACCAGCTCTCTAAACAGGCTTTTTAGCACAGCTGGTTCTTGTTCTTTTTGTGTTTTTCTCACTCTCAATGCCACTTTATAAGGGAGTATATAGATTAGATCAAGGGATAATGTTTTCTGCCGTTTCCTATAAACTGGAAGGTGGAGGCAGGAGAAAGTGAAACTCTGCCCTGGAATCCTTCATCAGTTTTTATGTGTTTGAACAGATGAAAAAATTTATTTTTTTTTTTTTTTTTTTGCATAAGAAAGAAAAGGTTGAATTTTATTCATTAAATTTTTTCTCTATGTTTCCTGTGGGGAAGCAATGAAAATGCCCAAGCAGAGGAAGAGTAACCTCCCATGGTATGAATTTTATTTTTTTTCTTGAAAAAGGTGATGTTTGCCCTATATGAAGCTTTACTATGTACTTAAATATTGACAAGTATGAACTTCGATCAACTAGACTTCCTCAGAACTGTTCTACTTTGTGCTTGGTTTATAGCAAACCTGTTTTTAAGACACTTTGGATCTTGTTAGGAGTACAAAGTCTGCTTGGTCAGATATTGCCATTCCTCTGCTGAATGTTAAACTTAAGCCTCTCCGTAGAGACAATGTGGAGACTACTGCCTGGGCAAGGTCGTAGGAAAAGTGTCCATTCCCAGTCTTTCTGACGACAGTTCCTCTCAAGCAAGGTATTTATCATGATGGAGAAAGGAGTTCAGAATCTGCATATACATTCAATAAGCTCAGCACCTACAGTAACTGTTCTGAAGAGCAGCAAGGCAGTGAAAGCCTGCTGAGTGAAATCCATTTAAGAAAATAGTCATTAATGGCAGACTGCTATAAAGCACAAAGAAATGCTGTAAGTCCAAGTGCCAGTTAGAGGCTGTGCACTTCAGTTGTGTGTTTTGGGGACTGGTGTTTTCAGTCAGCCACTGGGGGAAATGAATAGGGAATGTATCAGGACAGAGACTGAGGAAGTCAAGATGAGGTATCCTACAAAAGGCACCACCAGCCATTTGGTAAATAAATCACATAGCTGTTGTACAGTAATTTAGAACTTCAGATGCTGCAGTGCAGGTTGGTATCTAATATATGAGAACTGTTTAGAGCACTTGTAGCTTGGTTTTGGGGCTGCCAGGGTCACTGTTAAACTCCTGGGAGGATCCCTTAAGAGCATTTAGGCACAAGAAGAGCTGGGCCCTGCCCTGCCTGAAATTGGCAGGACTCTTTCCATTAACTGATCTGAATTTGTCCCATAAAGAGAAAAGACTTTATTTGACCTGCTTCGGTACTGAATTGGTGTCTTCATAAGAGCAAACTCAAGATTGCTTGTCTGGGGAATACAGTTCATGTTCCATGGCTACATGGTATAATTCATTCGTGTATTGGCTCCTCCCGCAACAGCAGACAGCACAGACAGCAGGAAATTTTTATCATGGCTGTTTTTCCTCCTCCTCATAGAGCCCCATTCCTGCCGTTTCCAGAGATCTTCTGCCACTGTTTAACATTTCGTTGGCAAGCACAGCAGAGTTTGTGTGTGCTGCTGTACCGCTTTCCCTGTCCTTGCTAAAATGGCTTTTTTAAATAAACAACTGTCTAAACGATTTGCTTTGGCAAGAGGATAAATTCAGTGGAAAGTTTGGCAGAGGAAGCAGAACTGGCACTGAGCTCGTGGACCTGTTATATCATGGAGCTTGGGGGCCCTTATGGTGTGGAAATGAATTTTTTAATGAAAAAAAGATATACCATTCTGTGTTACAGTGGAAAACCTGCTGAAACACAGTTTTCCATTTTGCTTTTGCCCATGTCATCTGTCCCCAGATGACTTCAGGAATAAGAACGTTTCAGCCCTTGTTCCACAATATTACAGCACATCACAAAATTCTGGGAAGCATTTTGCGTGAGGACTTAGCTACAGATTTCACAACTGTGCACAAGAGCTGGTGTTGCTTGGCAGGAAATCTGCCCATGGAACAGTCAAGTGATTTGTACAGGGTGACACAAGCCCTGTGACAGAGAGCAGAAGAGAGGGCTGGAATCCAGAGCACCTTGGTCTTGGCCATGCTGCCTCTTAACGCCCTGAGTGAAGCAGGCAGTGTGATTTTAGCCACTGTGGGCAGGTAGAAGCCTGGGCTTCATAACAGCGTTGGGGAGGCTGTCTGCAGCACTGCCCCTCATCCCAGCACCAGTGCTTTGGAAAAGCACATGTGGTCGCGGAACCAGAATTACACAGAAGTAGAAGAAGTAATAAAGCCAAAGGGGTCTGTTGCAGTTTAAACAGTGAAAAGACAGCATGTCTCTCTTTACAATAGCGCATTACATTGATGGAGTGCCCTACAGATGTGAACAACTGATTTTTTATCATTTGCTACATCAGATTAGTGAGGCGACACCTTCTGTTCTGTAATGAATGGGGCACACAAGGCTCAGAAAGGAAGCACAAGCTCCCAAGCCACATCATGGGCAGAGCTGGCCGCAGAAGCTGGATCTCCTGACTTGCCTTCCTCTGCTCAGTCAGCTTTTTTTCCAGAGGGGGTAGAGAAAGAAGGAGAATGTTTATTTCAGTGAACTCCAGATTTTTCCTTTTGTAGTTATTTTAGGTCATCCATCTCACAGATTTTTTGCTCTTTGTCTTTCAGTGCTTTACAGTAAGTCATTGTGGCCTGCTAAGCCCTGTGTTACAGAGACGGGCTGTCTCTCCAGCACCAGAGACCCTAATCTGTGCGCCTCCTTGCTGCTGCTTAGAGACCACAGCACCTTAGACCCATGAGTGTGTCTGGAAGGCTCCCAGGCTGCTGGATCTTTCCAGTACAGCAACACTGTTCATCCTCTGAGTGGCAGTGGGGAGGCAGTGGCAAAAGCCCCTCTTGCCAGTGTGACACAAACTAGCTGGTGCTAGCTGGTGACAGGCCTTGTGCAGAACATTTGCAGACAACACCACCCTCTAAAGGAGACTTCCATGTATGTAGGATCCAAGAGCCCCAGGCAAGGAACCCCTGGCTTTTCAACCTCTAGCTTCCTTAAGTGACAAGGAAAACCCTGTGGACATTCAGGGAGTCAGCCAGCTTATTTCTGTGTGCCCCCCCCACTCACCTTTGCTGAGCACAGGAGGAGCACGGGATGGAGGCAGTGCATTGCAAGGTGCAAAAGCCATCTCCTGTGGGCTGCCCCTCCACTTCAAGCTTCGCAGCAGTTGGACAAGCCTTCCTTCTAGCTGGCAGCTCTAGTCACTGCTCGTAATTTGTGCCTCACTTTCAGTTTTCACAGGAGTTAACAACAAATCAAGTGGGAAAAGATTCCAGGTAGCACATCCCCTGTGAGCAATGAGTTTCAGCTGCTCTGACTGTTCAAGCAGTGGTGGCAATGCCTGTGCTGAAGTCTTTCTCTGTCACTTCCCTGCCTCCCTGGCTGGTTGTCACACAGGAGCAAGCAACACAAGAAAACAGAGCATATGGAGATGTAAATACCCTTTGTGGTATTTACAGCCTGTATTCTCTCTGCCAATGAGCTGGTGCTGGTTCAGTGTGGGTTACTGTAGAGTGCTGCACATCCCTAATATTCAAAGAGCCTATGTGTACATTATATACAGATAAAATTACAGAGAGAGGTGGGGAGAGAGTGTAAGTGTGTATACTTGTGTGTATGTCTTCAGAGGCTCCAGAGAAAAGGAGTTAAACAGAGAAGTAATCTGTTGCTGTTTTTATGTAGTGTTTCCTTCAACTCCTGCCATGTTTGGTAGCTCAAAGCAACTTGCATTTCTTCCAACACTTTTTTTCTAAGATTCTTCGGGTTTCTTTGTTTGTTTCTGGCTGAGAACACAGCCTTTTTAAAGAAAAAAAAAGAATCCATTGCTTCCAACTGCTTTGTGGGCCTGGCAGGGATAGCAGAGAAGGGGAGATGCTGAATCTCTCAGGCTGTGCCAGAAGGAAGTTGCTTTCCTTGGAGATTTCTTCCCTCTGCAGTTGACTTGAAGACATTGTTTATGCTTTACCTGGTACAGGGCCAGAGGGGTTTATAAGACCTGCTTCCAAACTCATTTTGTGCTGGGATCAGAGCCTGAACTGTTCTTACTGTCTTTTCCATTCTGCAAGAGCACCCACATAAGGAAGGAGAGGGAAACTGGGCTGTGTTAGTTTGAGCTGAACACATGCATGACAGAGCTTGAAGACAGCCCATAGCCTGGTCTGGTAAACGTTGAGGTCTGTAGGGACACCCTGCTGCTCTGCAGTTTTGTGCTAAAGTGAAAGCAGGGAATGCTAGGGAATCTGTGCGCCAGGGCACAGTACTGTCAGCTGTGTGTTTCTGGGGCTGCCTCACAGAGGTGTGTGAGTGAGGGCAGCTGGCAATGGGTGTGTGTCCTCACACAGGCACTCACTGCACGTGTTGCTGTTGACAGAGTATTTGTGCTTGCATTTGAGTGCATTTTGGAGAGCAATGAGACATGCTCGGGAGTATGAGAGTGCAAAAGAGAGAGCACAACTACTGCAGCCCTGATGTCCAAGAGCCAGGGGTTGCTGTGAATTTACCATATCCCCATCAGGACTGCCCTGTGACTGAAGTCCTGCCAGTTGGCTGCCTCCATATGTGTCCTGCAGCCTCAACATTTGCCTTTTAAAATAAAAACCACTTGTGATTTATTCACTCTCTTTTAAGTCTGCCCGGGAGCCCTGGCTGCTTTCCTTGCCCCTCTCTCATGCCGTGTCTGTCCATAGTCTCCTCTCTCCCAGGCAACACCCTGACTCAGAGGACTCCAGAGAGATGGATGACATGGCAAAAGGTTTCTGAGAGGACAGACTGTAGCTTTATTGCAAAAAACTTTTACCTTCAGGCATTTTAATAGTGGATTTTAAAGGAAGATAGGAGGGGGAAAGTATGGACTAAAACTACTTGTTTCCCCAGCTAGCTTGCTGTCTTCTATGCCCTGGCTGTCCCGCTGCCAGGGGGATGCCACTGAGATGTGGCCACAGCGTCATCCTCTGAAATTACTCTATTGCACTCAGGAACTAAACATGGTTTTTTTGTATCAGTGGACAGTTAGTACTCTCCAGCACTATCGCTGCATGTTGCCCAAAGGATATCCAGGAGAGCAGACTCTTCAGGGATGGAGGCACCTGCCTTAAGGAAGAAGCACTTCTGTTGCTGGGGGTAGTTTCTGCTCTTGCCACATGAATGCTCGGAGGGTATTGAATTGCATGGTGTGGTTACTCATAAGCTATCCTTGCTGTCCTCGCCAAACTGCCTGCCTAATTATGGCTCTTGTGTCTTCTGCCCCCTTGACAGTATGCCAAGGCACTGAAGCATTTTGGAGAGACCGAGGGCAAGATGCAGCCAGATGAATTTTTTGGCATCTTCGACACTTTCTTGCAGTCATTTGCAGAGGCCAAGCAAGATCTGGAGAATATGAGGAAGAAAAAGGAAGAGGAGGAGCGCAGGGCACGCATGGAGGCCATGGTGAGGATCTGGGCACGGGAAGATGTTTCTTTCCCTCACCTTTTAATATCTTGAGAGAAATTCCATTGATCATATCCTGTCTCTGTTTTATGTTCTTCTCCCTGACACCTCTCTTTGGCATCATTCTCTTCTCAAATGGTGACATTTTTCCTGCTGTCTGTCTTGTCAGCTCTCAAGGATGTACTCTTTGGCTCCCAAATTACCCTCGTTTGGATTCAGATACCAAATCTAGCCCAGGCATTTTTGCCTAGGCACTTTGTAGGATGGGGTTGCCACCACCCCATGCTAGGCTATCTTGCTTTTAGGCTGCAAGCAAAGAAGCCAGATTTCCCTCAGTCCTGCCAAGCTGGTCAGCTTCCAGTCAGACTCCATCGTCATCTGCTGCATGCCTGTCATCTGACAGCGCACAGTGACACAGCAAATGCCCTGGCACCTGCTTCAGCCCACACCAGCAGTATTGCTCTCTGGCCAGCCTTAATGCCTGGATTACTGGGGCTGTGTCTGGCCTTGACATGGCAGGAGAGCTTTCTGTGGATTTTGCTGCTGGGAGACAGACATGTGTGTCCCCTGGGGTTTATGTGAACCAGCCTCCCCCTGTAACCTCAGCCTCTGTGCTGCCTGAGAACTCGGCAGTCCCCTGCCTCCTTCCCCCCTGCCGGCACCGTAGCCCTGGCTGCTGCCATGGCCTCAGGCCGCGCTGCGGGGAGTTGCTGATTTTAATGTTTGCTGAGCCAAAAGCACTGATTTGTGCCTTTCAGAAGAGGAGACACGTAAAACACCAGGATGCCAGCAGCCTTACTGTTAGACACAAGGATAAAATGCCCAAGCATAGGCTCAAGTTTCCTCTCAGACAGCCTGGAAAGTTAAAAGAAGCCCACTATAGGATGGTTTCATAGGCCTAATATGCCAGGAGGGAGGCCTTATGGAAAGAGTCTTCCTGCAATGTGAGGCTGACATTTGCAGAGTGAGCAACCTGCTTTCTCATAGCCACCACCATCCCTTGCCAGTTCTACTAATTCTGGAGCTGAGCAGTGGAAAGAGATAGCTGAGCTCCTTGGAGCTACGCTAGGGAGGCCAAGGGCATCACATTGACAGGTGGACCTACCCAATGATTTGTAAAATCAGCAGTTCTGTTTCATTGCTCTTTGTGTTTATAACCAGTTTCTCTTTCCATAGCCAAGGCAATGTGTCTTCATCCCCCCAGCACTGCAACACTGCCTCCATCCAAACATGAGCTGTATTGTGCTAGGGATTCTACTAATGTTTTGGTGTCTCACACAATTTTCATGCTTCAGTATATTGTATCTTTCTGGATTTTTCCGTTCTTCTTTTCCTCCTTCAGGTCTTCAGCCTTTCTGCATGTAAATTTAGCTAGCTGTACCCCAAGTGCAAAGTTGTTTGTGACTGCCCTGGTGACTGTGGTCTGTATCCACACATCCAAACTCACTAAGTTGGGTGCAGTCAGCATGGTAGGTGCTGCTGCACTAAGGTCACTGCAAGCCAGCTCCCAGAAGCTGGGGAATGGCCTCTGCCAGCATCACTTGTAAACTGGCATTTGGCACAGCTACTGTGCTGGCACTATCCTGCTGTAAAATTAGGGCGAAACAGCAGCAGCATGGACAGATCCCGTGTGTCCTCTTGCTGCAGGATGATAGTGCTTTGTGAGGCAGGCATATGCTGCTACTCATTCCTTATTTCTTCTGCTCGCCTGTGTAGAAGAGAAACACAGCATGGCCTCTTGTTGCTCTTGGCACAGGTGATGGCCTTGTGGACAAGCTCCTACTCTTTTTTTCCCTAATCTGTGCTGATGCATTTTAGCTGCTTCTTGGCAGTGTACCTAGTGATCTGGCATCTTGGTTAGCTAATCCTAAAACTCTGTGTCTTCCTCCACAGCTAAAAGAACAGAGGGAAAAGGAGAGGCGACAAAAGAAAGCAAAAGCTGGAAGCATCTCTGAAGAGAGTGGGGAGTTTGATGACCTGGTGTCAGCATTAAGGTCGGGGGAAGTCTTTGACAAAGACTTATCCAAGCTCAAGCGTAACCGCAAGCGTTCAGGGAACCAAGGCTTAGAGACAAGCCGTGAGCGGGTGGTGACAAAGCTAAATTATTAATTACAAGAGGAAGAAAAATAATCAACCAAAAGAAGGTGATGAAAAAGTGCAAAACAAGGAAGATGAATGTGTGTGATGGTGCCTGGCTGACAGCTGCCCCAAAGGATTTCTTTGGTCTGTAGCTAGAGACGTTACCTTTCCATGATCAGCTTTCCTCTCATCCCTCTTCTGTGCTCCCAATTTGAACCATTGTAAAAGTGCCTCTATGGATCCAGCAGGCCTGTGACTGGGCCATGCAGAGCTGACAGATTTGCTTCTGGGAATTTGTTGGGTCATCAAAGGCCTCATGGTTATGACAGAAAGTACTTGGGCCTTGCAGACAGCCTCACAGCTGGAACAAGATAATTTCTGTGTGCCAAAGTAAAAACTAGTCATGATCTCCATCTTGCTGATAACAAGAAAGACTAATTTCAGAGCAACTCTGTAAACAACTATCACTTCTTCAGGATGTAGACTGGCCTTCAGGGATTTGTTGAGATGTGGTTCTCAAGTTTCCAATTCTCTTCTAGAATTGGATTTTATAAGCCATTGATTAGCACCTGAGAAATGCATTTAAGCTCATGTCCTGTATAGTATTTTTGTGTGGCCTACACTGTCCAAAGCAAGTGAAGCTTAGAAAGAAGTCTTCAGTTTCTGTAACAAAATGAAATTCAAGAATCAGGATCAACATACAATAATTTGAAAAAGTCTTTTGGATTCTGCTTTGCTAGAAGGAGTTTTCTGGAATTTCTTGGTGGTTGAGTCTCAAAGCTATGAAATGCATCTTCTTGGAAAGAAGCTCTGGCTTTCCTTTAGAAAACTAAGCCACTGCCAGGTTGGGATTACAAGTAGATGACTGCAGAGCCTGTTGTCATTGCTGGAGGCTGAGAGGGAATCAGTGGAAAATTTCTTATCTCTTTGTGCAAGGTTGGAAATTGGGAGCTCCGTAGTATCCTCCGCAGGTCTCCGGTAGCAAACAGCGAACAGGTTCACTGCCTCACGGAAGTGAGATTTCTTTTCCACTTGATGCTAGCTGTGATTGCTGTTGGCATGGACTGGTCTTTCTGTCTAACAGCCTGACCTCCGCTGCACACACCCCACTCCTGCCAAGGGGAACCACGTCACTCAGTAAGATATGAATGGTGTCAAAGGAGAGCCTTGGAGCACGCAGACTTTTTCATTTTGAAGAAATCACTTGGGAATGAACCAAGGGAGAGCCCCATAATTAAAACTGAGAGTTTTTCGAGGAGGACACAGAATTGTGTAAACCAAGCAGGCTTTGGAATTGGGTTAATTCAGAAGAAACAAATGAATTTGTAGTTAAGTTACATGAATGAACTGTATAAGCAGACGAGCAAAGAACCCAAGAAGAGGCTTGAATTCTGTGTGTCTTCGTGGTTCTAGGAAAGGGATTGGATTGTGTGGGCTGTCATGGCCTTTTTACCTTTTTTTTGAAACTTGTCTTCTTTTTTTATTATCTTCCCTGGAGAAGGAAAAGAGGAAAAGAAAGTGATGATGGATTCTTCTTCCTAGACAGGAAGAAAAGAGAGAACATCTGAGAAGAGGGACCCACCATCTACAAATTGCTGCATTAGTCAACAGCACTAAATGTCAAGGAATCCCAGGGAAGTGAAAAAAGCTCTATTTGTCACTTTAATAATTTGGTTTGATTTTTCTCTGAATGTCACTTAACCTCAGGCTCTGCACTGAGTCTTCAGAACAGAACTTCCTCTGAAATGCACGCTGCCTGATCAGTATTACACACTACAATATTGGAGAAGCAAACTGTGGTGGTTTTCTGAACCCTTTGAGAGTTAAATAATTATGTAAACTATGGAGAGAAGCAAAAAAGTCAGAATTGTTAAAACTCTGATGTTTCATTGTTTACTGAATTTTGAGTCTCCCACCCCAGAATTTCCCTATTTAGGACATTCCAGACTGCCGCGCCTCTGTATAATACTCATCGTAAAGAGCTGGTATCTTACAAGAGCTGGGTGCATTCTCCTCCCTTACTATCCCACTCCCCTTCCGGGATTAGCTATTAACAGCAATGCCTATTGCAGTGGACACAAGCACCTTGTAGAAGAAAGACTATTTCATAAAGGTTTTTGAAAGTTTAAGAAAAAAGCTCACTTTTTAAAGCATTTTTATTTTAAATTACAAATGGATTTTTAGAAATGTCTCTTGTAAATTATATTAACAAGCTCCTTGCTGCTCCCTGAAGTAGACTTGCTATATATCCCAGCCTCTTTGTTTGTCTTGTTTTAAAGCATGCCATGTAACCTATGCCATGTAAGCCATATGAGAGGTGGTAATATGTGCCAAATTGGTATACAGTTGAGTTTAGATTTGAATAATCCCTGAACTCCAAAGATTATGCTTTTAGGGATTAGAACATTGTAGGGTGTTTTTCCTCCCTCTTTGTTCTCCCTGGGTTTAGGACTCAGCCAGAACTTCAGGTGTAGTGCCAAGGTCAGTCCTGGTGCAAGAAGATGTGCAAGTACAGCTGCTTGCTTTCTCCCCAGGTACTTGTTTGATAAGGCAGACTGTCAGCGTGGCAGCTGTCAGAGAAGAAACACCTCAGGGCAAACCCTTTGAATATAAATACAGCATTTCCCCTGCCCCGGTATTTGTCAAACCAGGTTTGTGCTGTGCTTTCTGAAACTGAAGTCACTTTGCCAGGCCACAAATGTAGCGAAAGCAGAGAGAGTGACTCTGTCCCTTTGTGTACACAGTTCAGCCCTGGTTTAAAGAGATCCTGTATGATGGTACGCGACAACACTCCAGCCACACTGAGAGTCAAAGAAAGCTGCTATAGTTTTGCCACCTCTTTGACTCATACATTAATAATGAGAGATTGTGCAACTCCTGTAAATCAGCTGTGGGATCCTTAAGGGGATGGACAGAAAACTCAGAGTCATGCCCTGATTCAATGCAGCTTGACTTTCTCAGCACTCCAGTGCCCCAGGCTCCTCCTGTTTTGAATCACTGATGGTGGCCAAAAGCTTTGTTCAGTGTGCTGGACAGTCCCCCTGGCTCATGACTCTGTGGTGAAAGTTCATAAAGAAGGTTTTGGAAAAGCTCAGTTTCACACTGAGACAAGCAGCGTTTTCGTACAAGTGGTGGCAAGCAGAGAGGCCCATTAACTCATCTACTGTATGAGATGAGGTTACCCACACAGAAGATAAGGAAAAAGTTGGCTCTGCTGTAAGGCCTGGCGTCAGATTCTTGCTGAAACCAAGCTTGTCCATGTTTCTCATCTCTTGGGTACTGTGAATGCATCTAATACTCTCTTCTTCTTCAGCAGTTGTGGTTGAGTTGCCAGGTGCTGAAGGAGAAAGGAAAATCTTATTCCTGAGTAGGTTTAGGAAGCAGTCTGAGGTCTGACATCACTGGAGAAGCTGGAGAAGAGCTAGGGTCTGCTGTTGTCCTTGCACCTGTGCCTAGCACCAGCATTTTGAGAGAAGTCTGTCTTCAGAAATAAGTGGAGAAGAAGGAGATGTGAGAAAGAAGGGCATCATTGAGGGCTTGTTCTGCTTCCTGCAGAAATACAGTAATTGCTAACTTCATTATGAAGCTCCTCACACCTAGAAGAGGTACTTTCTAACTCTCCAGAATTTGTCCCTAGAGGTCTAGTGCTCACTCACCTCTGTGTCTCTGCATTGTTGCTACGTAGGTTGCATTAGGATGATCCCAGAAAAGACTGAAGAAGACTCCGTCCCTCTTCCACTTACTTTGAACTGAGTCACTCTTCTCAGTTGACTGTGTCTCTAGGAAATGCTGCAAGGTAAAGTGACTTCAGGGCAGCAAGACCCTTCCGTGCTCTGTAGCACAGCCATTGTCCAGGCACCAGTTCCCTACAAGAGCAGAAGTAGGACTATTGTTCAGGGCTGAGAGACTTCCTCACTATGGAAACAACCTGGATGTCCTTCAGAAGCATTTCTGTAACGTGTTCACAGTGTCTGAGGAAGGGAAAGGAATTGCAAAGGATCCTGGTGGGAGACTGTGGGGCAGATGTTTCCATAATGATCAGCCCCACTGGCTAAGTCTTTCCTCTTCTTTAGGGAAGATCATACTTTGAGCTGGGTTGCACGGGAGACGCTTGTGTCAGGAGTTTCCGTGAGGGGAAAGGAGATCTGTTGTACAGTAGATGATGTACATGATATATGCAGTTTCGTTTCTAGATTGGTTGTTTTGGGTTTTGTTTGTCTGTTTGTTTGGGGGTTAAATGATTTTAAAAAAAAAAACCGTTTTAGGAATCTCTAAGAGGAACCTGTAAATCTGACACCTCTATTTATTTTGCCTTATTTTAGTTTGCTATGTTTGTATGTATACACTGCATTACAGCAAAGACTATTGAGACTGTGCCAGGGCATTACACCGGCTGGACAGCTGGCTTGGCTCCTGTGCCAGCTGAGCCAGGCCAGGGGATGCAGGTGAGCAGTCTTGGTGTGGGAAGGGAGGGAAGAAAAAACCCTTTTGGCTTTTGTCATAATTACTCTGCCTCTGGTTATCCTGGTTCTGGGAAAGCATATATTTTAAAGTTTGTGGTGAACTGATGGAGGTTGGTTGTTTTAGAACACTTTCTACAAAAGGTGTTTGTTTTTCATCATGAGTCACAGTGAGGAGTTTGAGAAGAGTTAAGGTGCACAGTTGCTCGCTCAAGCTTCACCCTTCCACACAAATTCTGTACCTAATGCCAGAGAAGCTTGGCTAGATGGCCAAAAGTGGTTCATGCCCTGTAACTTCTCACCAGTTAACACACTAGTGAGACAAACTGGGACAGTTCTCCTTCCTCAGAGCTAATATTCCTTCCTCTCTCCACGTCCAAAGAAAGATTTTATCTACTTTCCCTCTTTCCTCCTCCACCCCACCTCCCCAGATTACCCTAGGTATGCAAAACCTTTCTGCTGGTCAGTTTGTTACCCATGGAGTCTCTGGAGGTCATCAGGGGTTTGGCCATGGCTCCTTGGCTTCTGTACTTGACACAGGAGATTTCTGGTTGCCTGCCATCCAGATGGCCACCCTATTTTCTCTTATAAAGGTAGAAGGGACCGACCTGGATAATACAATTTGGCCAACTGAAAATACAGAATTTATATATTTATTTACATAATGTATTAAAAAAATCTATCTACTAATCTAAGTAGTAGTTCTGATGACCAGTATTCCCCAAAGTTGGCCAGATTTGCTCACTGTGCCTGCTGAGAAGGATGCCATGAGTCCAGCATGGTGTTTTGGCAACTCATTTCGTGAAAGAGACTGGATGGTTTCAAACTGGAGTCTTCTGTTATGGGCGGTAATGTAGAATTGATCCACAGTAACCAGTTCAAGTTGCTCTGGTTTTACATCAGCATAATTCAAAGCAGGATCTGGATTAAAACTCTCCTTTTGACAGTTTTGTCTATTTACAAGATGTTCTACACAGCTCATGTAGGGCTTGGTCCTTTCAGCCTCCCGCACTAGGAGCCCTGAGCCAAGCGAGCTAGAAAAGCCTCTCTGACAAGCCGTTTGCCCCCTTCCTGCTCACCTTCAAACAGGCTCTTTAAAGCTCTTTGCAGCTTTTAGAATTGTGAGGGAATGTTCGGTACTTGAGCCGCTCTGTGCTCAACACCTCCCTTCCAAGCCATGCCCACCTGCAGTCATTCTGCTCCCCTGCAAGCCTGCTCAGCTGGAAGCTCGCAGGTCACTTTGGGAGGTGGCCCTGCCTGCCAAGCTAGGAAGTACAGTGCTGCTTACTGAAGTGGGAGGTTGTGTGCTGCTGTAATGCCTTGGCCTATCCTCATTTCTTAGTCAGTTTAAGACTATAAGTGAATTAAATGTACAAATCCTGTAGTGTCCTTTTTATCTGTATCTTTTTATAAGAATATACTGTAATACTAAAAAACAAAAGCAAAAAAAATTAAAGATATATTGCCCCCACTGCATCTCCGTACATTTCTTTGTAGTTTCGTTTTCTGTGCATTTTGCTGCAATGTCTGATAGGTATGTCGGGGTCTGGGTGCAGTTTTTTGTTAAGATCTGGGGTTTTAATAAAGAGCATGCAGCTCTTCAGGTGACACAGTCACTGCAGAGCTGGTGAGAAACTCCGCAGGTTGTTCTGGGGGAACAAGCAACACCGTGGAACACAAGCACATCCTCCCCACGCTGTGCAATGGTGAAGAGCTGATCGTGGAGCCACCAGGTTACCATATCCAAGGGTCCTCTTAAAAAGCTCTCTCTTGTTCCTCTTTCAGAACAACATCCGAGGGTACTCAGGAGGTCAGTTAAAGAAAAAGAAAAAATCAAGATGGTCCTGATATCTAGGAGTTCATAATCCCTGGGTGGACGTGACTACTCCATGAAAGGAAGGGAGTGCAGGGTGGCAGCGCCGGCCCTAAGCTTGCTTACATACCTGAGCAACAGCCTAACAAGCAAGAGCCTCGACTCAGAGGAGGAGTGGGCAGGAGAGCACTGCTGCCAAGGAATCCAGAGTTAAATAAGACCAGCTGAAAAGAAACCAGGAAAGCCAACATCAGGAGGGAAGACTTCAGAAAAGCAGGGTGGGGAGTCAGGAGAGAAGTTAGACACAGATCAGTGGAGTGAGCAAGATGCACAAAAGGGCTAGGGCTGATTTGTGGCTGAATTGAAGGATGTGCTGAGGAATTCCTCAGCGCTCAGGGCCAGAACCTTGTCCTCACCAGGGGTGCAATGTGTTCAGCTGTTTCATTTATACATGGATCTCCCCTTTTCTGTTAATGGAAAGAGCCCTCTGACAAAATCATCCTTAAGCCACAACATTTCATGCTCATCTTCGACCCACCAAAGGGCAGTGCTTTAACCTTGAGCTCCTGAGAAGTTCATGCCTAGCTTCCAGTGGGAGCCTTGCTGGCTGTGCAGCACATTCCTGCAGCACCGAAGTTCCCAGGGACCCCAGACAAAGCCCCAGCTGTTGGCTCTGGCTCTCAGGTGGGAAGAGCTGTGGTAATGAGCAAAAGTATTCAGGGTGTAATTGTTTGCACAGGCTGAGGATCAACAGGCAGCAAATTAGAGTCTGAGTGCTCTGTGGGAAGGTTCTTGGCTTTTAGTTGTTAGAAAGGCTCTCAGTTTCTCTGTTTTGATTTATTTGGTTCACACTTTGCTAAAATTCTGACTTTTAGGTTCTTGCTGTACAGATGCAAGGGCAGAGGCAAAGGGATGTTTCTGAAACATCTGCATTGTGTGAGTGGTAGAGGCAGGATGAAAATGCAGGGACCTCCCTGAATTCTCTTGCCTGGCAGCTGGGGTTTGGTAGAGGGAGTCAAACCATTGCTTTTCCTCTTGTTAGAGGTGAAACCCAGCGGCATCTGAATTATCTGCTTTGAACAAGACAGACATCCTGCCTGGATTCAAAGAAGACTTTTCTTTAATATTTTGTCTGGGGTTGGAGCACATAGTGAGGAGCTGGTGTTCTGCCCTGCAGCATGGGTCCATCAGAGAAGCCTCCTTCCATCTTCCTGGTTGACACCTTTCCCATGATCATGGACCTCCTTGTCCTCGTCATCGCTGCACAGAAGCCAGGTAAGTGCCTCATGGCTTTTTCTGAGCAAAGCTAGGGTTGGGGTTTAGCTGCCTTGAATGACAAAGAGTGAACAGGAGTGTAAGGGAAGCTCTCTGCTCTTGCTGGGAAGGGCTGAGTCTCTATCATTTACTGGTTTTTTTTTCTTTCTTTCTTTAACTTTTGGCTTCTGTTTAAACAAAGGTGACTTTTATCTCTGCCATGATAAAAGTGGACATGGAGCTTTCTGGGAGAAATCTGTTTGGCCCTAGATTTCTACCACTAGGAAATAAAATAATTAAAGTTCGGGGGCTTTTCCCCCTCTCAAAGCCCCAAAGTTTTGGTTTTTAACATCGTTGTGATAGATTTTGTTTGTTTGATGTTCCTGTAGTTAATGGGCTTCTTGCTGTTTTCTCTGAGGTGTAGTTGCTATTTATCTCTACTTTGCTTAGACTCACCAGGAGGTAAGGTCCTTTATTCCCTTTTTGTCTTTCCCCCCCTTTTGCTGTTTTATCATCCCTTTTGCTTTTTTTTTCCCTCCCTTTTGCCTTTTTTGCCATTTTTTTCCCTCATTCTCCCCACCCCAGACTCAGCAGGGTTTGCAGTGAGATGGAGGCTTGCCTTGAGTAAGCTGCTGCATGTTTCCTACCATGTGACAGCACTG
The DNA here is from genome assembly GCA_013398015.1 of Oreocharis arfaki. Taxonomy (NCBI): domain Eukaryota; kingdom Metazoa; phylum Chordata; class Aves; order Passeriformes; family Paramythiidae; genus Oreocharis; species Oreocharis arfaki. The sequence continues at coordinate 859,904 of VZRR01005733.1, forward strand.
AACCCCAGGGGTCCAGAAGGGTCTGAGATGCTGTGAATAGTTTAATATGGGAGTCCAGGAATTGTTCTTTGCCCACCTCGCTTTGGATGTGGGGCACACTTGTGTTGAGCCAATTTCTTGCAGTGCTCACAGAAGGAGAACATGTCTCACATTAACTAAAAAAAAGAATCAGAAAATGGGAGAGGGAAAAGATTAGCTCAGCTGGTCAGAGCACAGTGCTGATAGCACCAAGATTGTGAGTTCAATGCCTTTATGGGCCATTCGCTTAAGAGCTGGACTTGATGATCCTTGTGGGTCCCTTCCAACTGAGAATATTCTGTGATCTGGGAAAGGGCTTTCATAATTTATTGCTGTGAGATGTGGAAAAAGACTTTTGTTTGCTGGAAGTGTCTGTGACCGGTAGTGGCTGGGTCTGTCGTGTTATAGCAAGACCTTTGCCACACTCTGCCTTCATGGAAGGGCTATTCAGAGCTGTTCCAGCAAGGACTGAGGCAGCTGATAACCAAGGAAAGGAGAGGCTGCAGGAATCTAGAGATCAGGGCTGACATCAGCCCTGGGAACCCCTTGCCATGGGGCAGACAGGGAGGTGGGTGCGCTGGGCACTGTGTGATGTTGCTGCCTGCCCCTGTGGGGAGGAGGGAGAGGGGTATCTGTCTCTCCATGTTCCTTGTGGAGGTTTTAAAAGACTGATGGGGGTGAGAACGGTGATTGTCTCAAGAAATCTGACAAATACTCGTTATTAGCCTGTTTCTAAGTAAAGACTCTCCTTTACCAGTAGGTCTGCAGGGGCAAAGCTCGAGTTCTATCATCCCCTAAAATATCACGAGTGTTGTAAGAAGTGGCCTGGGTGCCCCATGAGAGACTACCGAGAACTTGCCTGTGGTGAATCCATGGCTCATGCTCTGATTGTCAAACTCTGCCACTGTTTTACCAGTGGTGGTTCCTGGAAAGCCAGTGGTCTGTAAAGGTATCAGAAGGTGCTCTGTGCACAGTGGCTGAGGAATGAAAAAAAAGGTCAAAAGCTTGTGCATGCTTCCCACAGAAGGAAGCAAACAAAATAGGAGGAAAATGAATGTCCATCTGCTTTAGGCTTCAGCTATTTTTCATTTGGTTATGGCGTTGTGGCAACATTATAGAAGAACAAAGATGGATTCCCCACCCACCCCAAGAAGGTTAGATAATCCCTGGGTTCAAGAGGTAAGAAATGGTGTTCTGCAGCATCTCATTGCATAATCCTGTGATCAGGCTGTGCCTGGCTGAGTGATGTCAGGGTGTGATGGCCTTTGAGGGTGATGGGAACTGTCATCTTAGCCCCTGCATAGTCATGAGGTACTTTCAGGGGTAGAAGTATGAATCAGCCCAGTGCTTACCTACCGTTGGGAGTTTCCTTGGGTAATACAGGCCGTGTTTGTGCCCCTGAACCAGTCTGGATCTGCTCTTACTTTGTAGAAGAAGCTGGTTAACCCCAAAGTGCAGATTTTTCCCAGGGTTGTCCAATCCTGTGTTTTCTTTCCTTTTGGGCTCCCAAGCAGTAAAATAACTCTTCAGAGCCATGCCCCATTCTGCTGTAAAGTACCTCTTGCTTCTGCTCCTGATTTCCTTCAACATCTGAGCGCTGTTCACTTCCCTCTCGTGCCCTTACAAGTCCTTTCTGTTGCCATGACCCTTTGCTTGCCCACCTTGGGAGGATCTGCTGCCCTTTCTCTGTGGTATTAACAGCTGCAGGAGCTTGAGCACCTCAGGGTCCAGGTGAAGCCCCTGGCAGAGGACTGACCCTGGAACATAAGCTGTTGCTCTGCCCTCAGCTTGGCTTTGCATGGGGCAGGAGTCGCCAGGCAGATTGGATGGCGCATCCCACCTTCCTGCTGTCCTCCTTGTGGTGCAGCTGTTGTCCATCCAGGGACCAAATGTTAAAGGTGTGGTGTTGCCCTTCTGGAATGGCAGTAACATCTTCCCTTGCTGTGGTCCCTGAAATGAGAGCGTCCCTGTAAGTGGAGAGGAGGCCCTTTCCGCAGCTGGAGAGCTGGAGCTGCCTCTGGAGTCACGGGGATGGGCAGCCTTTCACCGCAGGAGCATCTCCAGTACTGAGGCAATGTGACATCGAGACCAGAGCTAGTTGTGGCCTTGGGGGTGCTGATCTTGTGCCAGCTCCTGGGGTGTCAGTGCTGGGATGCATCAGCAAGCATGTCTTGGACTTGTACCAGGGTCAAAGCAAGAGATTCCAAATTGCAGCTTGTCCCACAGCCGTGATCTTGTCCTTGTCAGGCAGCTGCCAGCTCTCTGTCTGTTCCTGATTAATCCTCTCCCTGGGGGATGCTGACCAGCACATCCCGAATCAAGATGGAAGGAAGAAAGGGGATAAATCAGATACTGAGGCAATCTTACTCTCTAATTTTTAACCCATGCTGGCGCTCTAATACAAACAGGAAGGCAGCAGGAGTTTGGACAGGGATCAGTAGACCTGACTTAGTGCTGTGCAGAGCAGAACCAGTATAATTATGGGAAAATGGGCATAGTCACAGAAATAGCTGAGCTGTGAGAGAGGCAGGCTCTTTGCTGAGATCTTCAGTGGCTAGTTCCCTTCTCTTCTTACTTCTCCTCACCCTTTCGCTCGGCTCTGCAATGAACCCTGAAAGTCTGCACCTCTCACTCTCATTAGAACAGGGTCTGGGCTGTCACCAACACATGTGAAGGTTTTCCCATGGGAGGCAGCAAGGAGACATCTTCCTCTAATATTTAGGAGAAATCAAGGAACAAAAGCCCATCTGCTAAAACCAGACTTGTCAATCTGGTAGCAAACATCATTTTCTCCAATTGCACATCAGGCATGAGGAGCACTCAGGCTCAGAAATCTGTCTCCAGGTGCTCACTGCAGAGTGCATAGAACAATGGGAATGGCAGGTTAGTGTCCACATCTGCAAACAATAATTTGAGTGACTTACCAAGTGTGACATGTTGGTCTGGCTCACATCCCTGTGGGCAGGTTCTCTTGGATCACAGTCCAGGTCAGTAGTGGTGAGACTGTCCTTTCTGCTTTGGTTGAAACAAGCTTGATGTGATACCAGGGATTGTCTCTGCTCATAGATAAAAGAGCAGCAGCTCCTGCCTGTGGTCAGCAGAGGACATGGTCCTGAGGAGACCCTGGGAGAGCTGGGACATGAGCCTGGAGTCAGCAGCTGCACGGGCACCCTGACCTCACCACAGTTTCCACCATTTTCCCTGTTGCTCAGACATTCCCATCAACCATCATCCTTGTTTCTTTTCCTGTTCATTCTGCTTCCGGCTCAGTCTTCTTTGCCAGCTTTTCTTGTCCCACATTTGTGTGAGCCTTCTGGTGCAGAGACACAAGGTCTGGGGCTGTACCCCGCTTCCATGGTCCTTGCAGAGCCACCTCTGCCATCGTTGGGGCTTTGCTTGCCAAGAGCCTCCAAGGCACTTCCAGCCCTGATGGGAGCAGGGGGCTCCACTAGTGCCCAACCTGTCCTTTGGAAAGCTTCAGCTGTGTGTGTGAGGAGACATTTTGTCTGAGGGATGAAGCTAAATGCAGGCCATGGTAAAGCCCCTGAGCAGCAGCTCTGGCACAGCTGCTCCGATGAGCTGATGGGCTCATTTCTGAGCAGAGCCACTTGTGGATGTAGAGCCAGCCCCTGTGCTCATGTGGACAGGGGAACAGGTGCTGAGAGTGTGTCTGGGAGGGATTTCTTGCTGATGCCATGCGAGGTTGGAGGAATACTTGGGTTTTCCCCTTCCTTTCTATAAATGGCTTTTGTGAGAACAGGTTTCTTAACTTAGGTTACAACAGCGAGGGCTAATTGAGCTTTACTGTGAGTAGGATGCTACCAGTAATACATAAACTAGATGAAAATGTTGGCTAGGTTAGGTAGGAGATGAGCCTCAGGAATGTAGCCTTCGTCACAAATTCTGTTTAAGGACTTCTGGCCACGCTCAAACCTGTGTCAGGCATATGGTGAGGTGTCTGCTGCCCTGCAGCAGGGTGGGGGCTTTCGCAGAGCTGCTGGGGCAGGAAGGGCCATCACTGCTCTTAAACCCTGATCCCCTGCCATGGGAAGCAGTGGCACTCCTTCTGTTGAGTAAGGCACTTGGTCTGACTTCCCAGAGGGCTGCCTACCTCATGGCCGCGGACACAGGAGGCATTTTGCCAGGCTCTCCTGCTGTTCAGTGAGGGTGGGGGAGTCCAGGACATGGGGAACCCTGTTCCCGCTGCTGATGGGAGCTCAGGAGTGCTCGCTTGCTCCCCACTCCATCCAGCTGGGTTTAATTTTAGAAACACAGTGCTATCTTGGGGCATCTTTTTCCATGGAATGCAAGTCTTTAAGTAAATAAATAACAGCTTTGTGGAGGCGGAACGACAGCCCGTAACCGCACTGCAAAACACGCACCGAGCGAGTTGAGCCCCGTTTCACTTGCATGTGGAAATACTTTCTACAGAAACAGTGGCTGCACCGCCTCCTCTCCTCCTTCAGCCCCCTCCGGAGCTGGCCATGTGCATTGATTGAAAAGAAAAAAAACACCTTGAAATACCAGCCTTGGAGAATGAAAACCCCTCCAGCTGCTGGGGTTCAGCTGGAGTTCTCTGGCACAGCTTTGCAAAAGCTACGGTTTACTGGTGGTGGGCTGTTACTGACCGTGCCCCTGCTGCATCTGAGACATCCCAGAAGGACGTGCTCTGATGCATCCTCTGCAACCCGGGAGAGAAATAGCAGGCTATAAAGATGAAGGCAAGAAACTTGTGTTTAAGTACTCCTCCCAGTCTGGCTGGCCAAGAGCCTTCTGCATGCAGTCCTGTTGCTGATGGCTAAATGTCCTGGGTGTGTCCCTCAAAGCATGTTTGCTGGCTGGAAAATCCCATTAAAGCCATTTTACCAGAGCAAGAGCCCATTTTCATTGCTCAGGTCCAGCAGCTCTGACATGGCATCTGCTGCACGAGCTGCGGGTGACTCTGTTCCCCTGAGTCAGCAAGGGAAGCTCTTCTAAAGCTCCCAGTCTGAGCAAGACTTGCCACGGTGGCCTTCTTCTGACGTAGGGACTTGGAGATGCACCTAAATATGCAAGGTGGAACAAATGGTGTAAAAATAACCCAGGCTGACGGCTACTCGCTCTGCTCTGCGCCTGCTGCACATTGCTGCTGCTGGGACAAGACAGTGTTGAGATGACAGGACTCTGTGCTTGTAAGGAAATTGGGTCAGGAGCACCCCTCTGGGGTGCATTAGGAGCTGGCAGTGTTGATTCTGGTTGCCTCCACAAAGCCAAAGGAGTGGCTAGACTGTGCCTAATCATAGAGGTATGAATGAGCTCTGCCAGGATCTTTGAAACAAGTGGGCTCAAAGTCAGCAGCTGTGGCTTGGAAAAGCATCATGTAGCATCCTGGTGCCATGTGCAGATGGGATGCCTCAAGAGGTTTTGCTCTAGTCTTTCTCTTCTAAGATGAAAAACTTACCTTGTCCTTCTTCCTGTAGCTCTTTGCAAGAGCAGTTCTGGGCATGACTGTGGTAGTTTCGTGTGTTTGTTCAGAGATGGTTGCAGTATCTGAATTCACTGCAGGGCCTGGGGATTACTAGCTGTACCTCAGCCTTTGCTGGTGGCTTCCCTTCCCAGCAGGCTACAGGGACAGGAGGATTTTCCATGTGGTGTGGTTCTGCCTGCTCTTCCTCTGCAAACTACTCAGCTAAGCCGTGTCCTCTCCTCGGCTTCAGCCTGCTGCTTCCACTGATACTCTGGAGGGAATTTTTTTTTTTTTTTTGTAAACCCTAGTGAAGGCCTTCTCTTGTGAGGCTGGGCAAGCTCTGCCCATGTTCTCTAGGAGCTCAGGATCAAGGCGGCCCTGGCAGCAGCTTGTCTTTTCCACTGATCCCAATTAAGATTCAGTGTTGGCAGGATGAAGCCTTTTGAGCTGCCAGCTGCAATAGGAGAGATGAGGCTTCAGGGGCAGAAGAAATTATTCCCTTCCCTCAGCTCAGCTCATTTCTTGGATCTGGGGTGAGGATGGCCCCAAGGGTTGATCTGCAGAAGCCAAATAAGCCACACAGAGCTAAAACATTTCCATTCAGTGTCAGGCCCAGGGTGGGGAAGTGCAGCTCTCTGAAGCACGGAGACTGTGGGTGGCAGCTGGGGAGGGGATGGAGGCAGAGAGGGATGGACGGGTGGTGTAACTCCAGGCACTGCCTCACACAACAGCAATTCCAGCCTTGCTGCAACTGTGCACGTGGGGAGCCTTGAGTGCCGAAATTACCCCAATAATGAAACCTGAGTTCATTAAGGCTGCAGTAGTGGCAGGTCAGGGCCATGCAGCTGAACCCCTCTCTCCTAGCTGCCAGCAGCAGATGCTGCCTGGTGTGACAGTGCACAGCTCTGCTGGTGTTGACAGGTCTTTGCCACAACCTGCACCAGCAGGTAACTGGCCTAGGGCACTACCTGTGGAGCAGCCACATATCTGATAGCCTGTGTTATCTTCCAAGCATAATATTAACACAACTTTACAGCTGCCTGGCTCTCCTGCTAACTCCTCCTCTTCCTCCCCTACCTCCTGTTCCACTGCAGCCAAGTTGCCCTTGACACTGCAAACACAAACTCTGCTTTTGCTGGCCTCACATCCATTCAGCTGCACATCCTGAAAGCATCATGGGTATAGAAGAGAGTGTTTCTGTTGAACTTGATTTTAAGGCCAGATTCATGCAGGAGGAGCTTAGTAGTACTGAGAGTTTCTGGTTTTGAGTGGGCTGTCCAGAATTTGAGATTATGCCTGCTCTGTTGATGGAGTCATTGATAAAGGAATTGTGTCTGCTAATTTGGGGTTCTGGAAGCAAACCTTAAGCAGTCATGAAGCGTAAGTCTTTGTTCCACAGAGTAAGCGTTGTGTGGGTGGCACCTGGAAGAGCCGTGGGCAGTAGGCAGGTTGCCTGATGGCCACAGCCACGCCACTGCAGTTGGGTTGTGCACACGCAGCTGAGCAATGCCTGGTTTGTTGTGCTTCTCTACTTGGAGGAAAGCTCAGCAGCATCTCAGGGTATCTGTCCCATCCCGTCCCATGAACTGCACTTTACTGCTACTATTTTGGGTACTCTTTACACCCCAAGGCAACAAACAGGGTAAGTACAAAACTAGAGGTGCTAAACTGGAAGCTTTCTAAATATGGCACTGGCAGCATGGAGGGACAGGGGAAGGTAGAGATAGCTGGATTTGTGTCTCAGCCACCACTGTTTAAGCTTGCTGTGCCCAAAATGAGAATCTGCTCCTATGATAGAGTACACTGAGTTCACTCAAAGCCCTTCAGGCCTAGCCTGTGACAAAGAATTCACCTCTTAATCCTGGGCCTTTCTGGCACCATGCCAGGCATGTCAGGGTGTTGCCTGCCATCGTCATGACTTTGCAGTCATATTCACATCCACTGGTTTTGAGACCTAAGTTGAGGCTTTTACCTGACACCTCAAAAACCTGAAAACCTGGTCAGCCCACTGCAACCAGCAATTCTTCTGACTTCAGTTTCCCTGAAATGCTGAGCTGCTCTTGGAGCAAGGCTGTGGTGCGTGGACGGAAGTGAGCTGTGTTTCCACTTAACTAATTAGCAGCTCTGTCTTGGCCAAAGCACACACGATGCACCAGCCATTTTTCCAGCTGTTCCAAGCCTGCCTGACTCTGCTGAGGCAGCCAGAGGGAGCCGAGAACCAGCAAAGTGCCAAGGAAGGGGCGGGACCACGGGCCAGATTCTGTTCAGTCAAATCCCACATAAAGCTGAGTAACAGGGAATTTTACAGGGAATCACTGCAGGTCACCAGAGCTGAGAATAGCTAAAAAAATTCATTGCTGTTTTTACTGCTCAGCTGCTGCTGCTTTTAGAATCCGGTTTTGAGCAGTTCCCATTCAGAAAAAGAGGTCTCTCCCTGAGGTATTTCAAGTTGTGTCTTCCCCCCATGGCCCACTCTCCTTCCCTCAGCACTTCCTGAAAGAACTGCTCTTTTGACATAGATTTAATCTCTTCCAGAATTCCTAATGACCAGATTCTGCCAGCTTCTCCTTTATATGCTGCATCCAGTTTTTAACAGGACAGTGTAAAGGTGGAGTAACTAGCGTCAGGATGTGGGCACGAAGGATAGCCAGGCTGAGATGCCCCAAAGGATTCAGCCTGGATTAGCAGCGAACAGACTGTAACACACAAATGGGCCATGAGCTGGGACAACTGAGTTTCCAGCAGGAGAAAGCTCTGCTGTGTGTGCAGTGCGAGGGTTGCCATGATCTGCAGTACTTGTGTTTGAGATGCACAGAAATACTATTTGTACTCTAATGGCACTCCGCAAGAGAAGGAGGTGGTGGGCTTGGTGCTGTACTCTGTTTCTGCTCCTAGAAAAATGATGTAAAGCTTTGTGCTTATTTCAGGATTGACAGCATTTGGAATCTTAGAACCATTTAGGTTGGAACAGACCTCTAAAATCACTGATGCCTTCTCGGTTGCAGGAGACTACAGAGCTTTCCTGGAAGCTTGGATGGAAGAGAAGGGGCATTTCCCTTAAGGCTTATTCATGATACAGGAGGGATGGACTTTTATATAGGCACTTCCCCGAGCCTTGGTTTCAGTTGTGGTTATTCAGACTAGGAGGAAGAGCTCTGAAGGCCCCAGTTCTGCAACAAAATGCAGTGATGTTATACACAGCCACTGGCTCAGAACAGGCATGTGGGAGAAGCTGGGATAATGACAAGAGATGATAAATTATGTTAAACCCAAAGGATTACACAGTTTAAGAACAGCCAGATCGAAATGAGTTTCACTCAACAACAGCAAAAAACCAGATTCTTTATAGTAATAAGTTATTATGACTGATCCCTTGCAAATTGCTGACTAATCATCCAACTTGCAAAGCCTGTCTTGTTGCTTGTCCCCAAGAAGCTTTTGGGTTAAAACATAGAAAGTTAAATAAAAAGGATATTCAAAGTAATGTAAACCACACTCCATTGCAACTATTATTTATTAAAAATAGTGGACAAAAAAGGCAAGCCTCCAGAAAGTAGTCAGTTCATCAACATATATTACACCATGGCCCACCCAGCACCACAGAAACACAAGAGTGCTCTCAACCCATTTCTCTCACAAAATGTTGACTCATGTTTGGTTCATTATCTGTAAATGTGCATAGTTTAAAGACTTGATAATGTAACATGAGCATAAAATGGCACCAAAATCACTTTGCCCTGCACTTCCAGCCACTCTCAAAGCAAGGAAGTAGTGAAATGTGCGTAAGTAGCGGGATGGGCGTGGTGGCCATGTGTGTGCTCAGTAGTCCCTGGCATGGCCCTGAGTCCTTTGTGTGAGCTTTACAGCATGACAGCAAACTTCTCAGAAGCCAAAAAATCATATGCCCAAAGCATCATTTTATTACTACTGAGTAAATCGAGTTTCCTTTCCATTTTCAAAATTAGCTGGTGCCTGGGAGCAGGCCAGGAGGGCACCGTCTGTTGTGCGTGGTGAGAGGAGGTAAGTGCTTGTGTCAGACAGTTGCCTTAGCAGGTTCCATGTGTGCTTCCTTTTCCTGGCACTTTGTTTCCATGCTAAGCTAAGGAAATTTTTGTGCTGTGGGCACAGCAGTTCCACAGATGAACACAGTTTCTTGTATTTACAGGACTGGGTGGGATTGTTGATGCTCAGTACAGCAGTGCTAGCTACACTCCTGGGAACGACACGGAGTCAAGACTGTAACAATGAATTGAGATTGTCCTGGTTCTGGCCAGAACATGGGTAATTTTTGCAGGAGCCAGGAGGGGGCATAGCTAACTGCATGGGGGGGGTTATTATGAGGACAAGGGAAGGGATCTCTTCCAGTAAGGGAGCGGTCACGTCGTGCCTGTTCCCTCCGTTATTGAAGCTGTTACTGCTCATTTTCTTACTCCACTGCTGTGTCCAGTAAACTGTTCCTATCTGAACCCATGATCTTTACCTACTGTGCCTCCAGTTCTCCTCTCCAGCCTGCCACAGGGAGGGAGGAGCGAGCAAGTGGCAGAACATTAAAGTGGGGAATACCAATCCTAAACCACAACATCGATGTACAAATGCTTACGGAGTTTGGGCACCAACCTTTCCAGATTCCTTTCCCTTTCAGCTATAGCTGCTATGTCTGTCACTGTATGTACCTTATCTCACAGTGACAACAAATAAAGAATCAAATCAAATCAATTCACCTGCACAGGAAAGAGTGCCTTTAGTTGTAGCTGGTGTATGAGATTGGTGAAGGATCTGTAGTAAAACCTATTGCCTCCTCATCTGAGACCTGTGCTTACTTCAAGTGAGCAGGATGTGCGTGGCAGTGTGGTGTGCTCACAGCAGCCTCTTAGGCTTAAGATGATTTTTTGGTAGCATCTTTGACCTTACTAGAGTTGTCTTCAACCCTGTGAGTATGGAGGGAGCACCCTGAATCATGTGCAGTTTCACATTAGCCATTAGCAACCAGTAACACCCTGTTTAGAGCACTTAAATTAACATTTGGAAAGCAGCCATCAGTATTAACAAGAATGTTGAGTATTTTCTTATCTAGGACAGTTAATTACCAAAAAAAGCTAATTAATGACTGTGGCCACTACTACATTTATGGGGACACTTAAGTGCTCTAAGGCCAGAAGACCTTATGAAAAGCAAATTAGAGAAACATGCAGGAAAACACTCTGGCAGAGGCAACAGTTAACTACCTTAATTTTCCAAGTGGCCACTAGTATTAAAGTCTGTTTTATCTGTCAGGACTACGCAGGTTGCTGGTTACTAGGAGCTGCACTGTAACATTAAAAATTTGGGGTCTTCTAGGGCTTGGTGTGACATCTCTTTCTAAAGTCAGGGAGAGCTTAATACTTACTTCCCTGCATGGCAAAATTAATCCCTTAAGCATGCAGACAGGGCATCCATGTATTTCAGTGCTGAGGTCAAAATGCCAGAAACATGCTTCTAACATTGTAAAAGCTATCTTTCAGATCAGAAAAATAATTCTTCCAAACCCAGAAATCCCATTTCTGCATGATGGTTCACAGAGCACTCAAGGCAGAAAACTGGGCAGCTGCCATTTTTTTTTTCCTTTTGAAACTGATAGGTGGATTATTTCCCACTTGCAGGTGTCTCTCTTATCAGGAAAGGCTGAGGGAGCTGGGCCTGTTGAGCATCCAAAAGAGACGACTGATGTCTCAATATATCAGTGTTTAAGAGGGAGATGCCAAGAATATGGAGCCAGCCTCTTCTTGGTGGTGCTGAGCAATAGGACAAGAGGCAATGGGCAGAAACTGACGCACAGGAAGTTCCACCTGAACTTCTTTACTCTGTAGGTGACTGAGCACTGGAACAGATTGCCCAGAGAAGTTGTGGAGGCTCCCTCACAGAAGATATTCCAGTCTGGACACTACTCTGTGCCATGTGCTCAGGGTGTCTGAGCAGGGAGGTCGGACCAGGTGACCCACTGCTGTCCTTTCCAACCTTACCCATTCTGGGATTCTTCGATTCTGTGAAGGGAAGCAGTAGCACTGCAAAGGGATGGGAGCTGCCCCTTGACCCTGACTGTTCCATGTTTATAATCTCTGCTGTACGGTGAGGTTCCCCAGCTGTGTTCTTCTCCTTGTCACCCTCTAAATTCAATGAAGGAGGTCACGGAAAAGATGGACAGACACAATTCTGAAATCTTAATCCTTGACTTAAAAATCGTTGCCAAATAACAGCACTTTCAGCAGTTGCTTCATTTCCAGAGCTCAGTTGCATGGTATGATGACAGCACGTGTATTTCACAGCACAAAGGAAAAAAAACAAAAACCCAAAAACCTCCATGGTATAAGCAGGAATCTTTTTTAAATCTCATCATGAGGACACTGAAATGGAAGTACTGGCAGAGTGGAGAAGTCTGTCCTCCAGAAAACCACATGGTTTTCAACAAGGCTAAGTGGCTTCACAGTTCACCCAGCAGTGAGCTGACAGAGTAAGGCAGTGCTGGAGGCATGGGGTTGCTGTACTGTATACTGCTGAGGTCTCCAAGCCCACCAGCTGAACAAAAGGACTTCTGCCAGAGGCTGAACAGGAGCAGTGGTCACTTGGAGGGCTGGAGGTATCGATATTATCTAGACCCTTGAGAAGTCTCCCCTCTGCCCACCTGTCTTACTAAGCAACTTCAGCTCTTGGATGACGATGTCATGAGTGACTGCTTTGCACATGTCGTACACGGTCAGCGCAGCCAGGCTGGCAGCTGTGAGAGCCTCCATCTCCACACCCGTCCTTCCCCAGGTGTGACAGGAGCTGCGAATCACCACTGCATGTCTGGCCTCATCCAGGCTCAGAGACACCTCAACATGGTGCAGGGGGATGTTGTGACACAACGGGATCAACTGGCTGGTCAGCTTGGCTCCCTGAATTCCTGCAATTTGGGCTACTGCCAGCACATCCCCTTTCTTCACCTGGTTTTGCCTCACCATCCCGAATGCCTTCTCACCCAGGAGGACCACGGCACCAGCAACAGCAGTTCTGCTGGAATCTGGCTTCCCTCCAACATCAACCATTGTGGCCCGTCCTTCCTCATCAGTGTGAGTCAAGTTGTCAGAGGCATGCGGTACCTTGGTGCAAGATCCTGAATCTCTGGTATGGAATTCAGATCCTGAACATGCCTCTTTGAACTGATAGTCCACAGAAACTTGGCCAACAGAAGAATCAAGGCACTTTGTATCAAATGTAGAGCTTGAGTCCTTCTGGAAGACACAGTAGCCTCGGAGCTGTGTTTGTAGAATTCCTGTTGCTATATGCCATTGTTCCTCTGGGTGAGATCCTGGGAGGAAAAGCTGTCCTGTAAATTTATTTTTCATTGATGCTTCTCCCTTTCGTTTGGATAAACTTGCTCTCAAAGTCAGCCAATGGCTAAATGTGTGGCCCCACTGTTGTGAATTCGGGGGATTCTGTAGGGCATCTTGGCATAGTGGGAATGACATCAATGCAGGCTCTGGGGAAAAAACAGAAAGTAACATGAGAAGAACATCTTACTAAATGGAGAGCTAAGCTGCCTGTGGCAGCTGAGAACCCTGTCAGAGCACTGCTTGGGACTTCCTGTGTTGCAAAAACCTCAATAAGCCTGCAAATATCCACTTTTTTCCTCAAGCTCTTTCTCTTCTCTTCTCTCTCATCAGTTCCTTGCATTTCCTCATTTGCCATTACAAACCTCAAGACTCAGAACACTCATTTCAAGGTCCCTGACAAAAAGAAACAACTTACTTTCTAAAAGTATCAACACCTTCTGAGAAACAGCAGCCAAGAAAGCTCACAGCAGCATCAGTTCCAAAGAAAAGTGAGTCACAGCATCCCAGCATCCATTTGGGACCATCCCAGCACCAGCCTTCTTTCAAAAGCTTGGCAGGCTTAATAGGAAATTCTTACACTCAGATTCTCAACTCTGCCTTTCCAAACACCTCCCTCCCAGCACAGGCAGCTGCACTTCCTCCTTTCATCTCCTTCTGCAGGGAAGGGTCATGCCAGCACTTGAGGACAGCAGGGCCCAGAAGCACTGCAATTGCACTGTCTACAAGCTCAGGGGGTGATGGGAACCTCTCTCATTATTGCCAGCTCTTAACACATTAATGACAGCTGAAGTTTAAGCACTGGAAAAACCACAGTTCCTTCACTGACAGATAGATTTTAAATCTACTCAGAAGCATGTTCCAAGTCGAGCTGGCAGAGCTCCCAGCTGGCAGAGAGGTAGTAGGCCCTCCTGCCCCTTTTCACCATTTAATCCTTTGGTTTTGGCATTTGCACTGGGCTAAATGCCAAGTGTGAAGACAGAAGGAGTCTCTTTCACATAAAAGTGAATAAAATGTTTTGTATGTAAAGAAAGCAGTATAGAGGTAAGTGGCTAAGCCCTGGTTTAACAGCACCATTGATAAGCATGTTTCTCTTTTTCTGAAGCTCCTCCTCTTTCTGCTCTGAGAAATGTGGAATTAGGTTGTGCTCAATAACCTCCTTCGGTAGCTCTGGTATCCAAGGAGTCCCTTTTCAGCCTATCCACGGGTCCATCAAAGCAGCTTCCTACCCCTATGCACACTGCTGAGCTACCTCTGCTGACCAGACACTGCCTTAGACTGTCCATGTTACAATAACAGATACAGTGTGTGGACAAAGGTCTCATTGTGCTCCTCCCTCTTTTTTTAAAAACAAACCCACCAAACTCTTCCTTGTTAGTTCCAGCCTCTGCTAAAAGAAGACTGATGCACTTAGCACCTCTTTCATCCCAAGTACCCTCCAAACATTGGCCTAAAAGTACCCATTCCTGAAGATTAAATCAACCATAGGTTTCATGATTTTCATCACTGCAATAACCTAAATTCAGGCCTGCTTTCGTCTACAGCTGATGGCCTATCCACTAAAATTAAGATTCCTGCAAATTTGAAGGCATGTGTTTACCTCAGAGGAATGAGATTAAATGGACATAAATGTACTGAGTGCAACACTGCTATGCTTCAGAAGAGCACAGAAAATTATTTTTCTTATTCCTCTTCTCTTGCTCTCTCTTTTCAGAGTGGGGCCTAACATGAATATTCTTTTTAAAATTCAGGAACTCAGAGCACTCTGTTCTTCTGGATTCCTTGATTAGCTTTAAAGCTGAAGCTAAACCCCTGTAAAAGTGTCTTGTTTTCAGGAGAAGCCAGACTGCAAAGGCAGACAAGTACTTCCTTCCACAGGGTAAACACACGTGGGTGGGAGCAGGGAGGGAAGTCTGCTCAAGCAAAGTGGGAAGTAAACAGCAAGGGGCAGTCATGAGTGCAAAGCATCTTTGCTTTTCTGAACAACCTACACTTCTTAAAGTGTACCTAGACATCTCTATTTGCACCCAAATTGTCCATACACCTACAAAAAAGAAAAGATAATGGTTTTCTACTGCACCATATATTGAAACCATGTGACAAATTCCATATCCTTATATCCCATTACTGCACCTCAAGTTTGATTGTGTCAGCTTCCAACTAGCACAATCTCAGGGGGAGAAAAGAAGGCAGGAGATACTTAAATTAATGAGGAAATTCCCATAACTGAAGTGAACCCAGGAGAAGAACCTGCCAAAAGGAATATTTTGATTAAGGGAAATAAGATACAACCCATATAGCAAAAGATTGGACAACAGCAGTGCAGGGAAGACGCCAGGTTTGGCTTACTGGGTCTAGCAAAACCAATTAGTGATTTCCACAGCAATCATTAAATTTCATTAAATTAATTCCATACACACACTCCCCCACCGTCTGCTTGCACGCCAGCATTATTTGAAGTTTGTAAGTAATTCAAAACACAATTAGGAAATCTCCCAATGATTCCCCATGTGTCACAGTGGGATACTCTCCACTCATCTCCATTCTCTCCATTGATGCGGTGACTGCCAGCAGTCAGTCTCAAAGGGAGATGGAACAGCTGAAGGAGGAAGACCTGGACAGGCTGCATCTTTCACTGCATGTCAGACAATGTTAAAGCACTTTTCAAAAGGAAATTGGATTGATCTGATCTGCAGACATCCAAACATTGCTATGAATGCTAACTTTGGAGTGTGGGAATTCTTTCAAAGTCAACTTGAAAAATTATGTAGGTCCCAGAGAGCTGTCAAGAGTTTACTATAGTATTTTTCATCTTAAAAAAAACCAAAAAACACACAACACAATTTTTTCCTTATGCAGAAAGTCAATACACACTTTAAACAAAGGGTCCTCCTTACCCTTTTTCTGGAACACAATGTAGCAGTGGCCAAATACACGAGAGCAAAAGCAAACTCAAAAAGACAATCTTGCACCAGTCAACATGGAAAATGATGGCCCTTTAAAGTGGGGCACCAAATGAAAAACATTCCCAGTGAAGACATATGTTAAAGACCTCTGTGGATTCTATTTCCTAATAAAGGCAGCAAAAGTACAAACCCTAGGGGCTTGGTTTAAAAGTAGAGTAGCTGTTATTATATTACCTGTTGCAAATTAATTACTACCTGCAAATTAATGCATGTTCCTCCCCAAGGAGGAAACCTCAAGAGGTTTTAAAACCTGTGTTTTAAACTGCCCAGCAGATTATCTGCTCCAAAATATCAGTGGGAGGATGACCGTTTGGATTTGCAACATAACGTTCATGTCTTTCACCCTTGTTTTGGTTTTTTTTTCCCCACACGTTGATAAGGAACAACAAAACATCTTGCAATTAATCTCACAAAGCTAACTCTTCTGACCATTTCTTAGGGTTTTTGGGAAGATGGCTCTCTTACAGAACAGGGAAACAGGTATGGGGGAGGTAAATTCACACTGAAGGAGTTGTTAAAAATTAACAGAGAGCTATATCACTCATGAACTGAGCTTCAGGCAGAATGGAGAGTTAGCAAGCAGCTTCAACAGACACTAGGAGGAAAGAAAAGCTCTTGGTTCATAGGTCTTTCATGGTTATGTTCTGAGACTTTGCAGCAATAAGAGGTAATTTCAAAAGAATGAAGCCCTACATCTCATTCTGAAGTAGTAGTGAGGTAGGAACACTAGCATTTCTTTCAGCTTGCTGGCTCTATATATATTATAAACAAAGTTGAATTTCTTAATACATGGATAAAACTCCATTTTGCATCCTTTATTTTTATATGGCAATATGGTCAAAATTTACCCCAAACTGTCTTACAACTAACTATACTGTTCATCTTAAGCTGATAGGAAATAAGGTAGGAAAGTTAATTATCCCTTTGGAAAATGCAATGAACTGTCATAATCAGAGAAAACAAAACCAGGGGCTGTCAACTGGAAAACTGGGTAAGGCTTGGTAGGGACATTAAACTTTTCCTCCTCTTCCACTTCAGTAGGTTAAATATAACTGGTTAATAAAGAAGCCCATTTCTTTGCCTAAACCTAAGGCAGAACCACAAGCTAGACTTAGAAGCCCAGTCTACTCTGCTCCCCCAAAGACAGAAACCAAACAAAACCATTGTATGTTTTTTACGTACTGATTTGTCACCCACCAATCAGGACCATTGGCCGGTTTTTCATCTGGGAAATGTTAAACATGCCTAGAAATAAAATAAGGAACACATAAAAATCCTGGCTTTTTAGGCTTAAAGTCATGCATCTGGTTTACATATTTAGTTTTCTGCTCTTCACAGTGCAACCTGCATGCTAGGAGAAACGAAGCTCAGTAAAGACCAACTGGAGGAGGGGGAATCCAGCGCGGTACTATTTAAAACTATAGCTGCCCCAGACTCCAGGCATCCAGCTGCTATGGGTCTATCATGCTGCAGAACCCTTTCCCAGAAAGCTTGCCATAATGTGAATTACAGTCTACCTACTACAGAATTCAATCAATTTGAGTCTATCTTGTCTCTAACAATGGTGTTTGACTGTTCTGGTTCTATAGATAAGCTGTTAATAAGTGATCCAGTTCAAAGAAGCTAAATCACAGAAAGCCCCAGGGACAACACTGAGATTAACACAAAATGGGAGAAGACAGACACTGTCAGGTAACATGCTGCACATGCTGCTGATGGCAAAATGCCTTTAGTAGACTCCTCCCCATCCACCCCCTGCTTTCGCAAACCGGAATTCATAAATAAATGGTCTACAAATAAAGAAACCAATCCCTCCACCCCTTCCCTTAGGTTTACAAGGCACTATTTTATCTCAGTCAGACCAATGTACCTTTCAAATTAGTCTACACCTAGATTTAAAAGCTACTTTTAAATTTGTTTCACACATTAGGAAAAAAGGGAAAACCCTACTGTTATTAATCTGTCAGAGTATGCAAGAGAACAAAAGGGCCAAGCATATTTTTAGCGTCTAGGGGACTAATCCATGACCATAAAGCCAGTTCATGTACAAGAATTCAGCAGTCCCAGCTGGAGCCAGATTACAAAAATACAGTTAGGTTCAGATGTGAATGTTTATATCAATATAAATTCAGAAAAGACGAATACAGCCTTGAGGATGTGACTGCATCATCATGGACCTTGTGTCATGACCTCATGCAGAGCACTAGATGAGTACCCACAAATTCCTGCATAGTGAAAAAGAGATTTGTCACTTTTAGAAACATGTTAATGCAGTATTGGACTGACAGCTCCATTCAGTCTTAGTACTTCTTTTACAGCAGACTAATTTAAAAAAAAAGCGATCCAGTGCAAATACTCAGCTTTACGCTTTGCTGCTGTTGTCATGAGCAGTGGTATTCACATCTATTTGAGAACAAAAGTTAGTCTGAAAGTCTTTCAGACAGTCTGGATTCTAACTCTCATGGAAGGTTACAAGTACCAGGACATCATTTTCCCTATCACTGCTGTTATTTCTCAAATACAATGAACATACCAGCATGCTGTTTCTTTTTCCTGCCCACTGCTGCTCCAATGATTTGAATCAACTGCTCCTCTGAGGCACCCGACCGTAGGTGATCCCTCAAGGACACTTCTGAATTCCCAAAAAGGCACACCTGCAGCCAACGCAGGGAAGCAGAAGAGGAGAAATGAGAAAAAATAAAATAAATTACTTTTACAAATATTTTGTACTAACCACAGAGTGAAGAGCTCAGAAGACACCTACTCTATTGAGGGCGACATTTGTGGAGATTGTTTTCTTTATCTCTCCTTGTGTACACGCAGACAGCCTGGGATGTTTATGCAGCCTAAGCTCATTGGGCCTTCAGGCTGCCTTGGTCATCCGACACTAGGCAGCAGCACAGCTGTTGCCAATATCAGGTGACAATGCATAAGTTCCAATTTTTAATTGAAAACTTTAATTTTCCCCCAGAAACTGCCAGTTTCAACGTGGCAGGAAATGGTTATCCCTTCTTGCTCTACAGTCACTGAGCAAATATACAGGCTGCTCTTAGGAGAAGAGTTACAAGTTGTTTGGGAAACAAGACAGGATCCTTGTGGAATGCAAAAGCCAAGTCCTCACAGCTGCTTGGACCCTTCCTTAATGAGAAATCATCTGCTTGTCACATGTTTAAGATGATTTTGAATCAAAGATTAGAATAAATATTTATATTTACTGGCCTTGCAACCATGTTTTACAACTGAAGTTAACTATGGTAGCAAAACAGAGAAACAAAAAAAAAGGTGAGGTAACATCTCCCTAACAGCCTGACAAGATGGAACAAGAATACATACAGGATAAATAAACAGGAGCTAGCTGGTAATAATTATGCATCTTTGCATCCCAGCTACTTTTAGAGGATGAATTTCAACACTATTTTCACCACATGAAATCGAAGAGAATCCTGTTTCACTACCAACCTTTAGGTTCCCATCTGCTGTTATCCTCAGCCGATTGCAGGATCCACAGAAGTGCTCTGACATGGAGGTGATAAAGCTGATTTGTCCCTGGAAATGTGGCACCTTATAACTCTAAAAAAACGCAGAGGAGAAAAAAGAAGAGAGTCAAATACAGACTACTAATTTTTGCAGCTCCACTTGCCTAAAGACCAGAAAACCTATTTTAACATAGATTAAGATCTATGCCCTAAGATCATATCAAAGAAAAAAAAAAAAGCAAAATCAGTTTTTTCAGGTGTTCCAGCCTATTCTGCCCTGTTTCTGGAAATTCCCAAACTTGTTAAATGCTTACCCTTGTAGTTATCAACTAACAGGTGATGCCTGTAGGGAGCATGAGCTAGAAATCCCCCATTTGACCCTGTACAGTCTAAAGCAGTAGTTTTTTCACTGAACAACTGTTCCATCAGGAGTGTTAATGTGCAGACATAGACTGACAAGAGTTTCAAAAGCTGTAAATACAGGATACAGGCCTGGCATTCTTGATATCTGACTGAAAATACCTCTAGAAAACCCATTGGCTTTTGTATTAGTTTTCCATGTAGCAAGACAACTTGAACAACACATAAAGGTAAACACTATGATTAGCACTTAATAAGCATCAAATCTCATGCAGGCAGCTTGACCAAAACCCAAGAGTTACTACACTGAGTATTTATTACTTTGATTGTCAAATATCAATGCTGAACTTGTGAGAATTTGGGGATTTGGGGCAGGGAAAGAATGGAGGCATGTTTCACATGTTCTCTGTCCAACCCCACCTTGGCTGTGCTGGAAGTCTCACAGGGTAATTTCTCCAATTCCGGCCACCGCTGTTTAATTGTATCAAGCATTTCCTTGTAGCTCACCATCTTCTTGAAGTTCCATTTATTGCCTAGAATTAACAAAACCAGCCTAACTTTAGACTGTGGATTTTATTTTCTTAATTAGCAGAGAGCCACCTTCACATTCTCCACGTCTCACTTTAGCTGTAGGTGTCCCAGCCCCACCTAGTCCTTCTACAGCTTATTGAGGGAAGAAGATAAGCTGCAAAAGATACAACAAAAAACTTCAGGCAATTCCTAATTCCCTAAAAGAGCTTACCACAACCTCCAGTGACAAGTCTATGGGGTGAATATCCACCAACCAGCCCACTTGTGTCCAAGAAGAATCTCAAAGCAGCAGTACTTACCATCAAAGGGCATGTATTCTATGAACCGCACGTCAAGGGGCAGATCCTTTGTGAAATCCACGAAATCCAGCACTTCATCCTCATTGAAGCCTCGCATCACCACACAGTTCACCTGCAGGTAAAGCAGACACCGGAAATTAGTGAGCAGAGCATGACTTTCTTTCCACTTACACAAGGTTTCATAGTCCTTGCAGGAGGCAACATAGCTAGAAATAACTTTCTTTTTAAAAGTAAAAATGAAGAGAAAAGTTGGCAGGATTGCAGTGGTATGGATGATCATTTCTGCCCAACTTGTCTAAGATTTTACATCCAACCTAACTAAAAGTTGTTCAAGTTGTCTTGCTACATGGAAAACTAATACAAAATCCAGGTAACACAACCATCGTCTCACCCATCTAAGGTATGGCTGCTTTTACTGTTTAAAACGACAACTCCACTCCCCAGTTCTACACTGCGTGGCTTCTGTGAAAGTATTGGCAAGTTACCTTCCACAGCACTCTCTATGGCAGATCACAGGCAAATTCCCTGAACCAGGAAGTGTTCACAGCACACTTCATAACCATAGGCTACAGGAGAACTAGCCCTGCCTTCCTCCAAAAGAGAGGTTAACACTGAATTTTCTATACATTCCTCATAAACGATATTTACACTGGAGCCTTAGGTCCTCTCTGCTATATCTGAAGAACAACTGAGAGCTGTGGAGTTGCTAAAATACTTCAGTTAGCAAGGCAGTCTTGTATGTCCAAACATCACCTATCACAGTTCTTAGGAGCTTTCAGGAAAGTCTAAAACCTAGTTTTAATTTCAAATGTTTTTCACAGCTGTACAGCCTAAGCCACTTACACATAACAGAACTTCCAAAGCACTGGTGAAACTGAAGGGAACCACAGCTGCAGAACTGCAAACAGCTGAGTTAGGGTGAAGTTTCATGCTGCAGTGAAGCTGGTCTATCTGCACCCTCAAACTTGCTTTCCCTCTCACACTGGCACTCAAAATAGTCTGCTATAAGAAGCTAAAGGAGAAAAAACAGGAGAAAACTAATGTCTTTTTGCAGGGTAGTTCCTGGAAGTTAACTGCCTTGGCCAGACTCGGAGCTGGGTCAGACAAATGCCAATTCAAGAGAGAAGGCAGGAGGAGGCAAGTACAGAGCAGGGCCACCCTGTGGTGACACAATCAGTAGGCTGAGGCAGTATGAAACTGCACCCCCAGCTGCACAAGGAGGTAGCATGAACTCTCCTTGTCATGAGGAGAATAACTTAATGTGATCTTCAAGTTTTTCTCCAGTTTCACTGAAAGTTTTTCACAGGGTGGGGTGGGAAGTAAGATGGAATATAATAAATTCCCTATCAGGCGAACTGTACATACAGTAAAACACAACAGTTTCAGAGTAAATAAACACAGTATTTACCTTAACAGGATGGTACCCAAGTTCAGTGGCTTTGTGGATTCCTTCCACTACCTTGTGAAAGCCTAACATATAAAAAGAGTGAAAAATGATTTTTATTGTTTCAAAGTAGAATGCAAAAAGAGTCTATTAAGCACAAGACAAATAAAACCCAATCTGATTCAGTAGGCAGGGCTGCAAGTAAGAAGATACGAAAATAAAGAGACTTTAATTATACTCCCCCTCACAACCCCCAAAGACTACCAGTGTTATGGTGTTCAAGTCATTGAGGATCAGTATTTAACTAGTATTTGAGAAATCAACAATACTGGTATGGTTTTTTGCATCTTTGGATATCCACGTATTATTAGGATACTATTCTCCACTTCCCTGTAAGACAGCTTTCCTTGTGTTACATTCTTCTTAAAGGGAGTGGAAAGAATTTATAAACTGCCTCCAGATGCAATGAAGAAAGAATAATAAATTAATGTTTATTTTGTAGTAATGGCTCATGTCTTTCCTACAACAGCAGAATTTCACTTTCTGAATCAGACAGCAGTGTTGCTAAGGGAATTTTAAAAGGATTTTTCTAAACTACATTTGGGGTGGAGTGGGTTTAAGAACAAACAAAAGCCCCTGATTTGCTGTTCAACTGTGGCTACAGATGTAACTGGCTTCCTAAAGCTACTGACTATCCATTAGTCACCAGATCAGAGGCAGCACTTTTCAGGATCATCATTTTTATGACTAAACATGGGAAATTAGTGAACAAACGTGGCAGGGATTAGAGCATTTAGGAAAGCAACTCAGTTGGCCTTTGACCCTTGAAAACAAATGAAAGATGTCAAAAAGTACAGTGACTTCAAGGAATGAAGTGTCCAGTTTCATTCTACCATTTAGTGTGGCCTACACCTGCCAGCTGCTCTCAAACACAAAGGTATAGGTAAATTAGGGCAAGTATCTTCACCCCTACACATACCTCTTAAAGCTGGAAGAAAAAAAAAAGCAACAATGCAGTTTTAGAACTCCAAAGTCATTTAGGAAAGCTTCTTAATGATCTCATCCAAACCACCCCTTCTGTCAACTTTGTTTGAAGTTAAGACCTTTCATCAAGACATCAGTTTCATATTTGGCATATCATTCCCTCCCTGCCACACTCAGTAGCTGGCAGAGAACAGAGGTAAGCAAGAATGAGACAGCAAACTCCTGAGCTCTGGGTACACATTTCTGGTGAGTGGTCAGCTACTTGCCCTGTGTTTGTGAATGCCTCTTCTACCCCGGCAGGTTCTAGACTAAGTTCCATTCCCGTTCTGCACATGAAACTCAGGTATGAGAGACCAAACACTATATGAGACTGAGCTCCTTCTTCCAAAGCTGTACTCTTCAACAGCAAATACTTTACACATGCAGTATATCTCAGAAGTTTGTGCTGACAATGCCCATGCTGCTTCTAGCCATATGTGTTTCTGCATAGGTCCACTGCCCTCCTTTCCCTATCTATGATCTACTGGAAACTCAGATTCTCTAGTGAACAGATCATACATTCACTACTCTGTAGGTGCTTTAGCAGAAAAAAGCAGTAACGCAGTGGTATTCTGTGCATACTTAACACTGGATGCATTCAAAATCAGAAAAAAAAGGAGAGAGATAAAAATTTCACTTCACTGCTCTCTGGCTAGTAAAGGCATCATAAAGCATGGACACGGGAAAGCAGAAGACACAATTATTTAATAAGCCAGTTCTAATAC
This sequence comes from Oreocharis arfaki, assembly GCA_013398015.1. Lineage (NCBI taxonomy): Eukaryota > Metazoa > Chordata > Aves > Passeriformes > Paramythiidae > Oreocharis > Oreocharis arfaki. Next base: position 883,478 of record VZRR01005733.1, read on the forward strand.
CAATCCTGGCTGCAAAAAGAGTGGTGAAGAGCAAAGCTATTTCATACAGTGAAGTAACTCTTGCAATCAACTGTTTGAAGTTATGGCTTGTCACCCTTCTCAATCACCACCTACTTGTGCATGTGCCCAGGAAGTTTCCAGCACCTGTGGTAGATCTCATTCCAATTAAGCAAGATTGCAGACAGATTGTGGCAACAGAGATAATGATACATTGCTGTAAGCACAACCCAGAGCCATGAATGGGATCAAAATTCTGTGCAACTGCTCAGAAAATCTCATGTGTGAGCTCAGGATCACAAAAAGGAGAAACTCAACGTAACTAAAAAGGCCAGGAAGCAACCACTTCTCCTCTTTCACCCAATCAAAAATTTCAGTATTTTCACCATATTTGATCTCTTCTGAAGTCTGAACTTTGGCCAGCTTTATAGTACAGAGACCCGTAGAGCCATCCAGAAAAACCCCATGTGGAACAAAACCTCCCAGCATTTAATCCTTACAGGAAAAAAGGCTTCAGGCCTACATTTAATGATACAATTACACTACAACATTACCTCATTTTTCCTTGTATGAAACACACACACACAAAAAAGGGACAGGCCACAAAACAGGTTAGACTGGCTACCTGCATTTTTCATTTGTTCATCCCTTAGAATGTGGTAGACTGGGAAAAGCTGAAATATTATGGTACTCCAAAGTGCTTTCACACACCAGTGAAATCTCTGATGATCTCACAGTCATTTCGTCTATCCCAACCATTTGCAAGTAGGAACAGATGTGATGCAGGGCACCTGCACCAAAGATACACATTTCCTGCGTCTTCTTAAAACCCTAGATCAACTCTCCAACAAAACAGAGAAATTATTCCAAGTTCCTCAAGTTCCTGGTAAGCTCCATAATCAGATGCCACCTTTACTTTCCAGAGAAGTTACCAGCCTGTAGGAGTCCAAGACCAGGAATCCCTCTCACCTTAACAGAGCTATATCTTGTTGCCTCTGCAACTGCCACAGGAGACAGGGTAGCTCAGTAGGGCAGGCACTCTATTCTCTGATCATTCCACACTTGGAAATCCCCTATTAAATAAAAACTCTCAAAAAAAAAAAGTATTTGACATAATTTCAGTCTTTAACCTTAACAAAAGAAAAAAAAAAAAACAACCAAACCAACACAACTCAATTTTACTATTTTTACCTGATCTCTGCTCAGAAAAAAAAAATCTATGATTTGGAGACTTTTTTCTCTTCTTTAAAAATACTGAGTAATAGAAATTTCCCTGTTCATTGTCTATGCTGTTCAGTTGAGCAATTTTGTTGGTAAAAAATCTTTTTTCCTTATAAAGGGGAAGAGAACATTTATATAAATAAAAATTTCCCTCATGGCTTAATAACTTTCAGTTTACTTTCTAAGCAGCACATTCCTAACAGCTTCTAATCACATAGGAAGAACTGCGGCCTTACAATTCAGGAAGCTGGAGGCTCACATTTGCCCCTTCGGTGGCAAAAGAAGGGCTTGCTCCTAATGAATGTCACAAACCTGATAGTACTCAAACACAGAGAGCAGGAAAGGAAGGAAGGAACACAGAAGGAAAGAGTACAGTCAACACCTGTTTGTGATTAGATACTCCCAGATACCACTCTGGGAGCCAGCTGTGCCATGACACAACCAGATTAATGCAATAGCCTACCCTGGAAGGGTAAGGCTCCAGTCAGATTTATGACAGGAACTGATTTCTGCACCATGACAGAGAAACCTGAAGCAGTGCTCCCACAGAGACAGACTGTTGACAAGGACACCTTTCTGCACCTGTCAGCAAAATTTCGGTTTGATAGCAGTGATTCAAATGCTGACACTACTCCTCACAGCATTCCAGATTTCTACAATCCTTTCCCTACATCTATCTGAGGCTCTTGCACCATCTGGTGGCTACTTAGAGGTTTTGTCAGAATCAGATGTTCACAGACAGCTGAAGTTACATTGCTCAACAGAAGGAGAATGATACAACATCAAATCAGTTTTAGCTTGGAAGGAAGCCCAACCACGAAGCTGAGCTCTGTGATCAGCTTTAGGATTAATTTAAACAAGAATCTGTAACAGTGGGCATATCCAAGCATTTTTGGAATTTTATTTGGAATTACTTGCTCAGTAGGAGAGAAAGCCAATAGCCCTGCTCAAATTACCACAGGCAAATTACAGCCCTCCTCAAATTACCTCCTATTAAAAAGTAGTGGATATGGAACATCACTAACCACAAGTGAGACCACTGCCACCACACCCCAAATATAACTTCCAGAAACTGCCACTACTCCTGACAAGGAGTTCAGTTCTTGTGGCATCTTTGTCCCCAGATGGTATAGCAGAAACATCTGGGTCTTTTGAACAGTATTAAAGAAGAGCAGCACACAAGACCAACACAAGATTTGGAGAGTCCTCTTGAGATCTATGACCAACCAGCTATACATTATATGACTAACCACATGACTAATTGTGATGAGTTGAGTGAGCATCTTCTACTTCACCAAATCCAACAGAAGGGGCTCTACCTGCCTAAGCATTACAGGAAGAAGGAAAAAGAATCATTATTGAACAAGACTACTTTTTCTAGCCTCAGAAGAATAGCAATTTACTTCCCTCCCAAAGTAACTGAATGTGAAATATAGAGTAAGCAACTCACAACATTCCTGCAAGCATTAACACAGTTGCCTTAGAAGAAAGTTTGTACCTTTCCTTCGGACAATGAACTCAAATTTAGCTGGCACCAAAGTATCCAGGCTAATGTTAATGGCATTCAGCCCTGCCTCCTTCAGCCGGGGCAGCAGTCTGGTTAAGTTGATCCCATTGGTTGTGACAGCAATTGTTTTCAGCCCTTCTAGCTTGTACAGCTGACCTAGGAAATAAAAAGTGAAAAGAACACTTTAAAGAAGTAGTTAAACTATGAGTTACACAGAAATCCACAAAAATTGGTGAAACAAAGGAAAAAGTATCACTGAAAGTGTGAAGAAAACGTGGACACCTCAGTGCTTCAGCCTTCTGCCAGCTGTATTGGTCCCAGAGACCAATTTTAGCACAAATCCATTTCAAAAGATATGAGAGACGGCAGTTTATTGCAAGTAAAACTGGTGATAGAGTTTTGTTGTATTAAAATGCATTATTATTAAAATACTTATTTTATTCTTAATTTCTTAAATACCTACTTTATTGTTGAAAGGCAGTCCCTGATTTTGTGTACTTTCTTTTCCTCATCCACCTTTGCAAACTGAATCTTATGTTCTGCAGCAAGCCATCCCTTTCACAACTGACACCTGACCTAAGTGTTTATTCAGCAACATTTATCCTACAATGCTTTACCAAAAACCAGTTCTAACCCAGAGGCAGCTGCCAGCAGTAGTGACTTTAACCTTTGGAAAAAAAAAGCACATGCAGTCCCAACTAAACAGAAAAAGGTCAACATACTAGGCTATTACAGAGAATCCAAGGCAACAACATCCAAAGGGACAAAACATTTGCACTTGACAACTGAAATATTTCCATTACTAGTGGTAGCCCAGCAGACTGGAGAATGCTTACGCAAGACACTAAAAAATGGCTAACAAAAGAAAACAGCATAAGAAACAGTTAATATCACGAGATTAAGATTTAGAAAAGAGCTGCCTCTTCATAAGCCAAATGCAGAAATCTTCAGCATACCAGATCTCCAGAGATCAAGCTTTAAAATCTCCAGTGATCAGTACAAAAATAAGGAAAAAACCCTCATAAACAACTTGCAGAAGCAGAGCCACAGCAAAGTAATTTACTTTGGTTTTTCCTCCCTCTCTCATAGCCTCCACCCTACCTCCACCCTAATTATTTAAGAAATATTAGAAGAACCCTTACTCTTGAGGCAGCTGTAATTACAGCACAAATATTTTACAGTCCCTTCTTCCCTGACTATTTTACCTCTATTTGTTCATGTTGATAAGGGGTTTATTTCTGCTTTATCTCATTTCCCAGCTCTTTTCAAAATATTCACCTCAATCTGAGTCCAAAATGCTAGAATGGGTCAAGCTAGGTCACAGCAAAGATGCTGAAGTTTACAGCAGCAGCATTTTGGAACATGAGTAAGAGCTCCATAAAGACATGAGGTTGTAGGGAAAGAGCAATCTTTACTAAGAGAGCTTTTTTTCCTGGTCTTTACCTCTCAAAATCCTCCCAAATGACCAAGAAAAACCTCTTCCTAGAGGATAAGTGCTACTGGTTCAATTTTGCCCAAGATTATTTAACACTATCACTAGCAGCCTAATCTTTGTGAGAGTAAAGGATACACGCTGCAGCCAGAGGATAGTTTAGCAACATCACTACTTTTATTTACAGCCTCAGTATGCACAAAATGCTCAACTTCAGAACAACTGAGAAAAAAGTCTAGGTGCCATACAGGCTTCATTGCTGGAACTGAAAAATGCATAAAGGTATTGAATAAAACTAATGTCATTCTGCAGCCTAAAATGGAAAAATTTTTAAAAAGTAGCACCAGCTGATTAGGGCAGTGCAGGCAGCAGATGACGTCCATGCTTCTTTTTCCTCATCAGACAGGGCAAGATACAGGATGAGGCACTGGAAATACACTAATACATGGAATCACCTGTAGAAACAAATTGGACAGTAAACAACCGAGAAATTAGAGATGAAGGCTTAACACCAACACCAACAACTTAGAAGAGTCAGAACACTCTACCAAGTGTAACCTTCACAATGCTTTGGTTTCTTGGCTTGTTGACCTCTAAATTCAAGGGGGATTAAAAGACTTCATAACTTTGCAACTCTCCTTGTACCTGTATTAAATGTTTGCTGACCTCTGGTCATTGCTTTAGCACCAATCAGCACAAGCAAAGGCAACTGACAAAAACCACCAAGTAGAAAAGGAAACAGAACAGATGCTTTAAGTCCATAGCAGGAAGCTAAAACTTGTACATCAAGCTTGAGCCATGAAGTAAACCATTTTACATGTACTTTTTCCTTCAGGATCAGGAGCATCTTCTTAAATAGACAATTTTCTTACATATTCTCCTCCAACCATTTCCTTAACTGCACTTCTCCCGACGGAGTACAGAAAAGGTGTGTGTACTTCCTAACACATCAACTAACAAGTCTAACCTACACCACTTCACTCTTGAAATGGGTATATTGCTATAAAAAGTCATCCAATAGTCCATCCTCCATCCCTTGGAAAATGATTTTGTCAGTGCAGATGTGTACTCCTCAGACTACTACTAATAAATAGCTATCGCAGAGTTTATATCCGGTGCTTATTTAAACTTTGAGTATCTCAAAGAAGATGGATTCTACATTCCACTATCAGCTGCTTGAGAAAAGTCTCAAACATATGTTTTCAGCAGTCCCCAGGACATAATTTAGCTTTCAGCAAGTGTTAGATGCTGACTCATAGTTTATGTATGAGCATCCGTTAACAGATTTAAAATAATCTAAAGAACTGTAGAAGGTCTCTGAATAGCATGGTCTCCTACAGTAGCTTCAAATTACATTTGTTCATTGAAACAACTAAAAAACTTGAATTTGAGCATTAAAAAAATTTGGTGACAGAAATTCAGCATTAACATTTTTGAGCTTTACTGGTATTTCACAGATCATTTATTGTTTGGAGAAAGGCTTGCTGAAAATAAACCTAGCTTAAACCTCAATCCAATTCAGCACCTGAGATATTGTAGCCAGCTTCTCTAAAACCATCTAGAAAACCAGACTAACTCTATCCCAGACCAAACCAGTACATTGTGCTAAGACAGCTTCAATAAAGGTGCTTTACTCAAATTCCACAGAAGACATTTTTGCGCTTGATTTTCCTTCAAGGAGTTTTGCCATAGTTATTACACTGAGCTATTTAGAGTCTCTTATCTTGATCCCAAACTGGGACACCATACCATAACACCAAAGTCTGAGAAAACAGGAAGTGCTTGTAGACCAAATTCAACAATTTTCAGCAGGCCTTAAAAAAACCCAGCCAGACTAACACAAATCCACAACAGAATGAACTAACACAACAGCACAAACATTTTAACATCCCTTACCTTCACCCCAAGATCACTATTGTTATCCATTAAAATGATCACTATGAATCTGTCAAAGTTCAGCTGTGAACAGGAAGATGGGCAGAATAAGGAAAACCCAGTGGTTCAAAAACATCCATTTGTCTCTTTCAGGCACAAAAATAAACCTTTGAGAATTTTATCATTGGAGTGAAGCAAAACAAACAGATGTCTATCTTTCCAGTACCAATATTTCTGGATTGCAGCAATACAATAATGATTTTGCAGTGACCTTACTACTGCACTTAGACTATCAACATCAGAACAGCTGTGTTAAGTCATTAGCTACCACCCACTGATAAATAAAACAGGTGTCTAGAATACACTACGAAAGAAAGTTCTGCACTGAACTGATGACATGGTTGATTTCAACTCGTTTTCATGCCAATACTATATGCTGAACTGCAAAGCTTTATTGTATTTTAAATTGCAACCTAATCTATAAATCCAGTTGCCTTTTATAGGAGCCAATAATTATACCTACTCCTATTGGAGAGAATCTAATATCTTGAAAGAAACGTTGTCTCTTGAAAGGCATATAGCTCCCTCAATACCAAAACAACTCCAGACTCATCATGCATGGGCAAAATGTTCTAGACAACGTTATTTCAGAGTTCCAAAAAGTTAGTGCAATTTCAGAACTCCTCACAATCACAGTTCAAGGTGACACACCCCAGCTCACTCCAATCACACCTTTTCCAGCTATGAACAGGTCAGTTCTACAAACTACAATAGCTCTGCTGCTTCCTTTGGAAGGTCGTCTTCATTGGAAAAGGTCTTCCAAATCCTGAACAAAACAGAGCAGAGGCAGAGACAACTGTTTTCTGCACAAAAACTCACTGCATTAGCGGGCAATCTCCCTTCTTTCAAGACCTTCATCTTCCACATAAACCCTTTCTTATCTCCAGTAGTACTTACAAGAGTGTATGTCCAGAAACAGACAAATTCAGTTGCCTCCAATACACCAAGGTGCACCCACCTACACAGCCTTAATCTAATTGCCACTGCGCAGATCTACTGCAATTTTCTTAGCATATGAGACTTTGGACAGAGGAAAAGAGCACCTGACTCAAGAGAAAAGATCCAGGCCAAGTCAGTTAACACAATACCAATAAAAGCAGATAGATTTCTAAAATTTACCCAGTAATTTACCTTCCATTGAAGAAATAGTCTTCATCAATAACTGTAAAAGCATAGTTTTTTCACCATTCCTTATTAAACAGAAGCAAGTGACATCTGTTATCAAGGTAACAAAATAAAACCACAAAAAAAACACACTCCTAAAAAATCAAAGCGAAAGCTTGTTTTGTTTGTAAGCATGTATCACTTGTTCCTCCTCAGTGAGGACCTGGTCATACAAGTTCTCGTTTTTTCACCCTCAGGCTGCATTATTGCAAGCTATGCTGAATATGGAAACAATGCTAAGTTCAGCTGGTATAATATAAAGACACGTAAGCTCCATCCAAGCAACAGAGTAGAACTGGAAATTTTCTGAAAAGTATTTTGCGTTTCACAATGTTCACCACGATTAAATGTGTAATTATTCTTCTGATTGCCAGACTGTGTCAGTAGACAGCTGTAAGTGCAATTCTTGGATTGACATGTACCAAGTCACTCTGAAACACCCTATGGATTTGGAACTCACCCACAATATCCACCACATCGGGACGGATAAGTGGCTCTCCACCTGTCAGTCGGATCTTCTCCACACCTTCTTTCACAAACAGTCTGGCTAGGGTGATTATCTCCTGGGCAGTTAGTAGCTCTGATTTCGGAGTCAGCTGAACACCTTCCTCAGGCATACAGTACTGACCTGAAACAAAGATTACAGAAATACATGGGGCAAAAAATACCCAGCAGCAATTAGTCTAATACTGATGAGCAAAATGCACCAAGGGCAGCTGTCTTTAATGGATGTCAAATGACACCAACTGTGCAAAAAATTTACGACATCCTAACAATTTCCCAGTTTACTTCAGAGGAAAAGCCAAGACTAATTTGATGTGCCTCAAAATTACAATGGATTCACTCTGAAGAAAAAGAGGATCTTATTTCCATCTATCTAACCTGCATTCAAACAGAGACACCAAGTCCAACGGGCGAGCACTGGGACATCACCACAGACCCTTCAGACACAACTGTGGGAATGCCTAGGTATGAGCTCTCCTGCTTACAGAGACTTTGGGCACACAAGAATCATTATCCAAACCACACCAAGTCTGATAAAAGATCGTCACTTCCACCCGTCTCTGGTAGATCCCTAGGCTTCCTCCTGGTTTCCCATCCCACCAGTAGCTTAGCCCTAATTAGTCTCTATCTGTCCTCTATCATTACTTTGTGAAGACAAGAAACAGCACAGGGCCAACAGAGCAATAATACCCTATCCCAAACATTTGCCTTTGAGCAATATGTGCAGAGGACTTTTGTGCAAGGAACCAGCAGACACTTACACCTGAGGTTGCATTTCTCAGTCAAGGAAATTCGCAAGTAATTGTGCTGCCGCCCAAAGCTGTCCGTCAAAAAAGCAGAGAATGGAGCAGCATGTTCCACTTCAAAGTGTCCTCTTCCTGAGCTTTGTAATTCCTGTAACAAAAACAAGCAAGCGTTAAATAGTTGAATAGTTACCCGAAGCGTTAAATAGTTTGAATAGAACTTGCTGTATAAATATCAACTTTGAACTCAACTGGTAATTATTATTCCCTTCTTCCCCACATAGACAGCTGCCCCAAAAAAAACATTGTCAAAACTGGCAATTCATTATGTTTCACACCCTACTCAATTCCATTTCTACAGTTTTCCCTGGGCATTTTAAGATACCTGTCTTTGCCACAGGTGCTTCAGGCTTTTTGTCCAGAATAGAAGGTGTTTTTGTTCAACTGCCTGTCTCTTCCCAGAACCAATGATCCAGGATCACCTAAGCTCACTACAACCCTTGGGTAAACGAAATTATAGAGAAGGGGCCCTTCCTGCACTTCAGCACAAGAAAACCAAAGTTGATGAAACACTGCATCACTGCTTGTGTTCCTACCGTATTCCATGTGCAATATTAACATCATGTTAACAGCAAAACTGAATTACTGCTAGGTGCAATTACGTTTCATGATGTCTGTTTTAAAAAGATTTCCAACAAAATCTTCCTGCCTAAACCCACATAACAGAACACTTCCAAAAGGCTTGTCTCAGTTAAAAGATGACAAATAATGCAGGGCATAGCGGAACTGGAAGAGATATGTGTGATTCTGAACACCTGTTCAAACTGAATAAAAAAGATCAGAATTTAAAAAATTTCTTTACTAACTGTCAAGAAGTGAATATTACAAGTGATTTCTACTTACAATTTTGGGGTTTTTTTAAAGCACAACGTAATATATTCTAGAGCAACACAATTTTTAGGAAGTATGAGTATTTGCCCTCTAGAATGAGGGCATAAGAAAGATAAGGACCTGCGGAAGCAAGACCAGATGAGGTCACGAAGCTGCTCAGATGGCTGGAGCACCTCTCCTAAGAAAACAGGCTGAGAGAACTGGATTTGCTCAGCCTGGGAAGGAGATGGCTTTGTGGAGACACTATAACACCTTCCAGTACCTAAAGGGGACTACAGGAGAGCTGGAGAGGGACTTCTTACAAGGGCCTGTGGTGATAGGACAAAGAGGAATGGTTTAAAACTGAAAAGGAGTAGATTTAGATATTAGGACGAAATTCTTCACTGTGAGGGTGGTGAGGCACTGGAACAGGCTTTCCAGAGAAGCCGTGGATGCCCCATACCTGGAAGTGCTGGATGGGCTTTGAGCAAGCTGGTCTAGTGGAAGGTGTCCCTGGCCATGGCAAGGGGCTGGAACTAGATGATCTTTAAGGCCCTCTTCCAACCCAAATCATTCTAGGTTTCTATGATCACATTAGGTATCAAAAATAAATATCCCAAATAGCAGCTGCAAATGAATACAGTTCAAGTTTATAGCAAGCAATTTAAAAACACCAGTACCATCAGTGCCAGAACTGATATTTATGGCGAGCTCTAAATGCAAGGAGTCCCACTGCCTTTAGCCCATGACTTTCAAATTACGATGTTATAGCTCTATTTTTCTATACCTGTAAAGCATAACTGAAACCTCTCTGCTACTTCTGGAAAATATTTTTATACCGCAAGTGAAATTTAGAGTAACTGAATCAACTCTTATCACAGTACTGCAGAAAAGCAAGAGTTTACCAACATACTTTTATCAGCTGGCAGATACTTGGTTCAGGCACTATGTACAGACATCCACAAACAACATAATTCAAACTCTGCTAAGTATTTTCATCTACTATATCAGAGTTAAATTAACATTTTATAGGAGGTCAATTTGGTAACTCATGAATGAGGCCAGCTGCATAGCATCACCAAATAAACCAGAGAAAACAGAATAATTAAGGGAACCACTTTCACCAGGTTCTTGTTAGTTAACCACATACAGACATTTAACAGTCGGCCATGGAAAGCAGAAGAAAAATAAAGGACTCCTGGACATACAGTGAATTTCGTATCTAGTGAAAAGTAAAAACCATTTCTGTACACATGGTGCTCACAAAGTTCAAGTGTGTGTGTATGAATCAGCTGCAGAATTGTGCCTCAAGTTGAAATTGTGCTGACTAGTCTTAAAAGGCTGCAGCAGGCAAAGGATTAAATAAAGTTTCAACATAAATTTAAGATGTAGAATGAGGAACCAGACAAAATGATACATTAGTGGGTATTTAAACTGCTTACCTAAGCAAAAGTCATTACTCACATCTGGTAAAAAACAGACCTGTGAAATCTCTGGACATACTAAAATCAGCATGTATGGGACGATGCCAAGGGAATGGGCAGGATCGCACACAGCCACGGCCATCAGCTCCCTGGATGTGGTCATCACTAGTAACCAAAGGAGCTAACCCTGCACAGGACTGCCACACAGCCCTTGCAAGAAATCTAGAAATGGTCAGCTAAAATGCTGAACCACCCATGCACGCTTCCTCAAAACATTTTATTCTGAAAACATTTGTAAGAAACATTTGTGGATGGGGGGAAGCCACAGAGGACCCCCAGTGATCAAATCAGCCAGAGAGCAAACCTTATCTGGGGAGAGACCCAACTTCAGCCACCAGCAGCCACAGCAATTTTGTTTCCAGCTGTGCTAACACTACGCTGCTGCTGAACTCACAAGCAGGAGCAGTCATTCTTGGCAGCACAATCTTTTCACTACCCTTTAAACAATCCACTACACTTGATCCAAACAGCTTTGTGGCAAGATAAGAAGATCTCTAAGAACATCCACAGCAGTGAGGAGCTAGAGAAGATAAAGGAGATACAAAACGGCTGTTTCTAAGCCGACAAATATGTGTTTACCTCTGATAAAACTGCAGTAGTAATTTCCATAGAATTGCTTTTCTGCCGGAAGAAAGCAATCCCTTTCAGTTTCAGGGGTCACAACAGCACAGGCATACGGGGTGCAAGGCCAGCCCCCCCCGAGACCTGGCCTTCCCTTCCTGCAGCATCAAAAGTGCCACTGGCGAGCACTCTGCAGCCACACCCGCTGCTCACACACGTTCGTTTGCCGCCGCTTTCTCCAGCATGCAGAACAAGTCATCTGGTTTTTAAACACCCCGGGAAAAAGCTCCAGCCGAGGGGTGTGCGGGCTGCTGTTGAGCTCTGCACAGCTTTAGTTTCCCAAAAAAAAGCCCAAGTAGGTAATTCCTTACTTTGATAGAAATGCTGTCTCTGTTCCACTTATTGTAAGTAAGTGTTTCTCCAAATACAAGCCGGGTTAACTCAAAGAGCCCAGGTAAATATCCAGACTTCATTTCTGCTTCTTCCCCAGTTAGAAAACTCACCCCTTAACAGACTAAATCTAAGGATATTTTAAATCTGCCAAACTCAGAAAAAAAGGAACACAAAAAAGTGGTTTTTTCTTGAAAATCATGCTGCCTTCTGACCTGGTTGGATATTGGATGTTCTCCTTCCTATTATTTTGGAAAGGTGTTCACATTTGAGAGGGAAAGCACTCCCAGGTTTATTAAAATTATCTGAGCTCCTCTTGTGGAAGCCTTCCTCTCCTGTTTCTTTCTCAGTAACTCTCTTTTGCATATTTTTCAGGATCAAGCTTCCTTACCACTCCACTTGAAGACAGAATAGTACAAACCTCCTGCCGGTTTTGGAGTGTGCATTACAAGGGGAGAAAGAAGGGAAAGGTTGTCCTCCCTGGAAGAAAGGTGGGGCAAGTGAGGGATACTTTAATTCTTTTATGTAATGAAAGACAAAACTGCATACTTTCAAAGCCAGTAACACACCTAAAATAATTTCCTGGTTTTAGGAAGGAGCCACCACTGGAATGGGCCACAGGACACCAGTTCTGTTGCTGGTCTGTCATCCATCTGCATGGCTGGTACAGGTAAGGTAGATGAAGTAAGGGGAATAACGCTGCCCTTCATTAATTACTCTTAACTGTCAAGAAGCAGCATTAAAAGAACAGGGCCTCAGCAAGAAATTGATGTCAATAAACTTTAAAGTTTCTACTGGAAACTCTTGCTGCAAAGTAGCAGGTCTTAGAACAGGGAAAAGAAAAACGTTTCACACAGCTACTAGAAGTCCTTTCCATCATTTTCTTGTTATGTACTGAAATGGGTTTGTCTGGGAGAGACGAACGACAGGAGATGGAATTTTTAAGCTACTCAGTTTCTGACCAATTAGATTTCAGCACAGAGGAACTAGGAAATACCCATAAGCCAGTACCATCAGCTCGTGCTCCAGCGGAGGTGGATCCTGTACTACCAAAACTGCCACTGCATCCAGCACTGACGTTTTTATCAATATCACAGGAAAGGCCAATTATCAGAGACGAAAACTCAGCCACCTTCCTTGTAACTCAGGGCAAGGATGAAGCATTCTCTCAGACTGCTGTGCAAGAAGGATTTTCTGAAGGGGAATAATAGGTTAATGTTGAACCAAATCACTTTGTGAGAACTATTGGAACAAGAAGAAAGCAAAAGCCTGCTACAGTTCCCAGGCTACAGGGAAAGGGTTATTAGTTCCCCAAAGTAGGAAAAGGTGGATAGTTGCTGGTATTTTAACATATCAATGCCCAATCACATAACTTCTTCACTCAAAAGGGATGGCTACAACTCACAAGTCTCCACTCTCCTGTCTCCATAGTCGACAGGAGACACTTCTGCACACTGGAGGAGTATGCCCTGTCACACAGTGTGCTTTATCTGATCCATGAAAAAAACAGGTTCATTCTCTGGGCTGTCAATCACATGTTCTATACTAGTATTGAAAGAACGAGAGCTTAGATGACTGCACCTAGCAGCTATATTTTGACAAGATGTCAACCCTTCAGACCTGACAATTCACCTGTGATTTCCAGGAGAACTCTTCTAACAATGCAGCAAAATTGGAAGCTGTCAGCAGAGGTACCAATAACCACCAGGAACACCACAGACTGACAGATACTAGAAAGGCTCAGTTAAACACAAGGGGGCAGATGACAGAACTCTTATCTACTAATCAAGCTGAAGATCAAGTACTATCCTTGCTCTGCTCTTCTACCTTCACTTCATTCCCAGTGATATTTGTGCACTATGGAACAGTAAAGCTTGCAAAGACTTCTGCACAGGCCTCAGGGACTACCACAACCTGTGTGCCCATGACACTGCTAGTGCTGCTCCTGCACCCACTGGCTCTTCAGGCTCCCGCAATCCTTCTGGGTTTGTGTACAGCACTGCTGCCTCAGTGTAGTACCTAACACTGCTGCAGTGTCACAGACACAACTCAGCAAAAGCTCTTCTCTTTCATGCCTCACCTTTAGTATCTTAGTCTGTAGGGAAGCGGTGACATAATGTCCTTGGTTCAACCTGGAAATCAGACAACCGCAGAGGCTGAAATGGGTCTAAGTAGGCCAAGTGCCAGGATGAGGTCTGAGCTGAGAAGTCCAAGACAAATGTTTTTGTGAGGGCTCAGCAGCTGCTGCCCAACGGCTGACCCCAAACAGCAGGCTACGCTTGTGGGTACTGGCACAGAGAGCACCGGCCAGGAACTGCCACCGGACACCCACAAAACGGAGCAGCAGCACACAGAGCTTCAGATGTGACTGGCCGAGAATTAGGGCCATGTGAGGTCTTTCTGGGCAAGCTGGGCTCTCCACTTTATCCCAGCACTGAAGGCTTCATTGTGGCCACAGAAATTTTCAGGTGGTTGTGTTTGGATTACAGGATTTACAAGAGCAGATTGAGAAAGATGAAGTGGAACTTCGTATCAAGTCCCTTAATGGACATAATACATCTAGAGCAGAACTTTTAAAAAATATGCTGATTTACAGTTTTTTAGTAGATATGGGTCATCCTACATGATCGTTTAAATTTAAGAATACAATCTGGACACTTATTATCATGGATACAAGATGGCAGGATGGTATCAAACTTTGTTAACTGTGAATTAGTAAAAAAAAAATCCAAAGAAACGCTTGCACAAAACTGAACAACTGTGAAAATAAAATGCTGCTTTCAGAGTGCCTGTTGCTACGTGCCCTGTTCTAGTCTCAGAAAAAGGAACTCCACTCTGTGCACATCTCCGAGACTGACAATTGTATCCTAAAAACCAAGATGCAAACAAGTAAATTTTTCACCACGCGCTACCAGTACAGCAGCTGTACCGAACCCACTGTTTGCAACCTAACCTAAAGGCTTGCAATGGATGGCCTTGGACACAGCCTCCCAGTTGTCTCTTGAAGATCCTGACTTACAGAGCTCTTCCTTCCATAGCTATAATGACCATTTTAAAGGGGACTGAAAAACAGTCTCGTGCTCTCTTCTCCCCTTTGCACACACCCCCTCCTCAAAATGTCAGGAAACTGGTTAGAACCCATGATTATTTGCAGCTCCAGCACAGAAGGCAGTCAAGCAGTATTCACAACTGTTCTGAATGTTTGAATGTTCTCTCATTTGAAAGCACATTTCACTGCCCCCTACAGCTTTAACACTAATTGCTCCTCTCTACAGATGAATCCCAGGAGACTGAGAACAGAAAGGAGCAATGAATAGATTATCACTGTATAGCTGCTAAGTTTGCAGTGCCTTTGTTTTCACACTACTTTGCTTCTCAAGCCCCACACGGTATGAGCCAGCACCCTGGCACACTTCTCCTGTTTACTATGCCACAAATTCGTATCTCCCCAGCTACCGTGGCTTTTTGCCCCTAAGGGAGGTAGGGCTTTCAGACGGATGTTGTAATCAAGCTCTCTCAAAAGTATTCTTCAGTATTTGTTAAAGCTACTCGATGGATAGAAAGTAGTGAAAAGTAATTCTGATCAGGATTTATAAAAATGGTCATGGCCTAGGAAAACAAACAAACAAAACAAATTCAATAGCCTTTCTAGTTTTCTGAGTCAAGTAAGCATTCAATAAAGCATCACACGAATCCATTTGGTTTCCTGTAAATAAGTAAGTGGCAGTGAATGCATTCAATTCTGGCGACACGGAGTCTGTCACTAGTAGCTTTAGCTTATTTTCTGTTTGTTAAAGCCAGCCATGCAACTGCAAGTAACTCAATAAATCATGTTCCAGCTGGCATTACTCTGTGTGTCATGCCCTATTTCTGCCAGACAGTTACAGAACCTTTGCCTCTCCACCCAGCTTTTTCTTCTGCATTTGGACACCAAGAGACCGAACCCACCCGAGGGACCGAAAGTTAAACCGGGCGAAGCCGTATCAGGGCATCACCTGCGCTGACTTCGCGCCAGCACCAGAACAAACAGGTTCAGTGCGAAGCTCGAGTGACCATCGGAGCACAGCCACCGAAAGCTGCCAAACCACTCGGTTTTGACCCAGGTTGATCAAAGAGGGTTGTGTAATCTCTCTTTTGGCAGGGCAGGAGCACAGGACCGGCTCGGTCCATGAGACCGGGTGCCCCACGCACTTCCAAAGTAAGGCTGACATTTCAACAAAGGAAGGACATAGTATTATGTATTACTACATGTTCTGTTGACTCTTTCCTCCCCCTCTATATCTAACCAGGTCATGCTCAGCGCACAAACCACCGGTCGGTCCTGGACAGGTTGCAAAATTCTGTGGACAGGTTACATTTCTGTGGAACGCGCTGGCAGCCCCCGCCCGCGGTGCCCAAGCCCCCTGGTCACCGCGCCAGGCGCTACCACCGTTACCAGAGCGCGCCGCCACGAAATATATCTTCTTAAGGACGAGGCACCGGCCCGGCACCCCAACTCCCAAACGCGACCTCCGGCGGCACCGCACCGCTCACCTCCCAAGCAGCCCCCGCCCNCGCCGTCACGCGGGGAGGGCGGGGGGAGGCGGCCAATCGGAGCGGCGGCCGGCAGCCGGCGCCACGCTGCACGCCGGGAGTTGTAGTCCGTTCACTTCAGGCGAACGGGCAGAGGGTGGGAGAGAGGTGTCCCGCAGGTCCCTCACCACCACTGTGTACTCCCGGGGCAGCGGTCTTGGGCAATTCACAGATTCACGGAATATCCTGTGTTGAAAGGGACGCAGAAGCATCATCGAGTCTAACTCTTAGCCCTGCACAGGACCATTCCCAAGAGTCACCTCATGTGCTCAAGGGTATTGTCCAAACGCTTCTAGAACTCAGACAGGCTTGGTGCCTTGACCACTTCTCTGGGGAGCCTGTTTCAGTGCCCAAACACCCTCTGGGTTAAGAACCTTTTTCTGATATCCAGCCTAAACCTCCCCTGACACAGCTTAATGCCATTCCCTCAAGGTCTGTCACCGGAGAAAAGATCAGTGTCTGCCCCACTGCTTCCCTGCTGCTGCTCACAAGGAATGTGTAGACTGTGATGAGGTCTCCCCTCTGTCCTCCAGGCTGAACAGACCAAGTAACCTCAACTACTCCTCATACGGCTTCCCCTCGAGGCCCTTCACCATCTTTGTTGGTGACACGAGCCCCACAACCCTCAGCAGCAAGGGCAAAACCTGCTCTGACGGCCTTTGCTCTCTGCTTTTCCCGGTCCTCAGCTCCTAAAGCCCTCCAAAAGCCGGGTGTAGAGCCTGAGCTCTGACTGCCAGCTGCCTTCCACGAGAAACGTGGGCACTGAAAGGGCTCTCATGTGGGGTACCTATCCAGCAAGCCTGCCAGATGACTGGGAATCACAAATATCATTTATTGGGGAACATTTCTGGTGGAAACAACGACTCTAGTCCAACACCAGACTCAAGTAAAGTCTGTACATCCTTGTCAGAAGACAGGTGCAGGGATTAAATGAGGCGTAATGTGGGGCATAAGAAAGCAATATTTCAGTTTTCCTGCCTAATACAGTTTCCCCCACACTCTCAGTGTTTCACTGATAAAGGGCTCCTGATGAAAAGTCCAGTATCCTGCTGTCCACCTCCAGGTGAGGGTCTGCAGAGCATGGTCACCCATTGCCAAACTGAACTGGAGACACTTGTTCTGAACATGCTCTGCACCTGAAAGGAGTGCTTGGCTCAGTGCCCAAATATTCCCTGGATCTCCTTCCCTGAATCATGTCCGCTGTTCTTCCAAAAGCCATGTGATTCCCTAAATGACTTTTATTGCTCTTAGACTTAGAACTGTGCAGCTGTTAAAACTCACAATTTTACACACCATCCTACTCTATGGTCACACTTCCATTCTAAAGGAATTTTGTTTTCCTTTACAAAATTGCTGTCTCAGGGGTATTTAATTTGCAACTACTAATTGAAAACACATTAGCAATTCTCTGCACAGTCTTAATCCTTTAGTGTTTGACCTATGCATTACCTGTTGATGTTGGAGTAACTGGGCCTTACTATTGCTTGTGTATTTCCACACAAAGCTATGTGTGCTGGTATAGATTCAATTGTTTAGTCAGGTTGTACTTAAATCTTTGCTCGGTAGCAAAACCCCTTATTCTGTCCAATTCGCTCTAGACTTTAGACTTTATTCAGTCTTTAGACTAACAGGAAACCTTAATGCTGCATTGCTAATTCCCTCCACGTGCCCCCCCCCCCTCCCCCAAAGCTTAAGCCATTTGAAAAGAAGCACAGACTCAAGTGACCTACAGTGTGGCTAAATACCCAGTCTGAAGCCATGTCCACCAGTGTGATGTCAAGGTAACATATACATGGACCAAAACAGTAGACAAAATACTAGTTTAAATTACAATTTTCAAAAGATTCAGAAGCAAGTTTTCTGTTGACATTTACAGTAGCTTTATGAAGTGTCGCTTCTCCTTGTAGAACTGGAATAACTGTAATTAAAGGATTTTCTGGATTTATTTGAAGAGCAAGTGGTAATGACAGTTGAAATACAGAAGGCACTTTAGCTTCATATTAAATGTAATAATTGTTCAATTCAGTGAACTTCTCAGTTGCAAAAGAGGTTTAATTAGATGTGCAATGAATAAAGATGAAAATTTGTTATAAACTCATCAAGAGAAAAAAAACTTGCTGCTTGCTTCATCAGCATCTGCAGTCTAGTTGAATATAATGGTGCTCAGCATATATGGAAAGGTAAGAAATGAATTGTCTTTGCATACTTGAAGCCTTATTTTTTTTAGTTTTCAGACTGTACAAATATTGGCATGTGTCATAAAACCAGTATAAAATCAGCTTTTACACCTCCAAAGGCAGCCTTTTACTCTCGGAAATACCTGCTGCTGGTTTTTAGAAACACTTGCCCACCACTCAATGGAGCCATGAAATAAATGTAATGAAATAGGAGCATCTGCATAGGAGATTATTCCCTTTAACTTTGCTGTCATGTCATGTCACGTTATGTTGTGTCATGACATGCCACAGGTTATGAAGCGTAAGCGCCTGAGACAGCAGCTGGAGGTTTGATTTCTTTGTTTTTCTCAGCAGCTATCCAAAGGACTGGTACTCAGAAAATAATTACGGGTTTGGGGTTTGTGTATCTATTCGAAGATGCTGTGCAGTGTCACACCCTTGCATTGTAACCAAAGTTGGGCGTGACATTCTACCCTGGCAAAATAACACCTGTCTCAAAACTCAAAGCAATTTTAAGATCCACAGAAACTCTTGCCACTGATATTTGTCTTCTGACATCATGAAGACATTCGCTTGTCTTTGGCACAGGATAATTATTTAGTCCAAATTCCAAGACATTTCCTGCCCTTCCTGCTGCTGCCTTCCTTTATGACTTCCAGGAACCCTAGTTTAGCCGTCTTATTTACCTGTTTATCTGTTTCAAGATTTTGCTGAATTCACACTTAATGCCGTAGGGGTGGGTCTCTCTCAGCACTCGTGCACATCCAGGGATTGGCTAACTTTCCCCGAAAGACTCTGCACTGAGCTGTTTGTAAAGGTCTGTCTGCCTGCCAAGGGGTGTTAAACCCGCATGGGCAATTGAAGGGCAGAGTCCAGTCCATATCCTCTGGGGGCATATGCCAAAACAGCACGAAAGTGCAAAGTATTGGACCACTTCTGGTGTTATTCATGCTTCAAATAAGCACTGAACAAAGTTTTAGGGGTATGTTACTAATAAAATAATAATGTTTTAAAAGTCTCGAGGGAGAGTTCAGGCTGTGAGCTGGATGCATCTGCCACAATGAATCACAATTGCCTCTTTGTCCAAACTAGGCATCCATCAAGAGTTACTCAACACCTTTCTGAAAATTTGGGCTACATGCCTGAACAGAAACCCGGGCAAAGTGAAAGATCTGATCCTGTCCTCACGTGGAGCTGGAACACAGTCAGGACTCGTGCTGGGACTGCTGTTAGGAAAGACTGCACGAGTGCAAGCCAAGGGAAAGCCTCTCATCCAGCTTCCTGCAAACTGAGCATGAAATAACAAAACTTGCAAGACATACTCACTGTTTTGTCTATCTCTTGCAAGTGCAGAACAGCAGAACATATTCATCTCTGCATTTGTTACTCATGAACAACATAGGCCCTTCTTAAAAGAAACAACTACAAAGAGATTAACTGTCAAACTTCAGGGCACATGTGAGGTACGAGTGACTACCTGAGAGTGTCTCACAGTTGCTCAGGAGCATCATGGCGTTTTTCAGTTCAAAGCACACCCCTGCATAATGATTCTTGTCTACACTTGAGAAATCCTAGGGAGTTGATACAGTAGAGACTTCTGTTATAGTTTGCTTTCCTCATTACAAAGAGGCATGAGAGCCTTCCTGGTGTTTTCTCCTGGTAGCTGACACAAAATAACATCTGCAGTTCTCTAGAACATACTGCTTCCATGGAATTAAAAAGCATGTGTCACAAACCACACAGACTTACAAACAGGGATTTGGTAAATTCCCGTGCCAAGGCTGCCACAGAAACAGATGCACTCTCACAGATGCAAAGGAAATCAGAACAAATTGGTCTGAAAATAATTGGTATGGAACCAGCCATGCTGGTTAGAAAATGTGTCAATGCTTTCTTCTCCTTTCCCTCCTTACCTTCTGTGTGTTGATGAAACCCTCTCCTTCCTCATTTGCTGCATTTCCTTTGATGTCATTCATCTTTTCTGTTCACAGCCATGAGAAAAGAAAAACTCGTAATTTAATATTACTAAACATTGTGTTTAAATTGTTTGCATTCTCTGTTTGAGCAGTATCTAGTGGCATCCAGAGTAAAGGGCTGTATAATACTGGGAAATCCAACTGATCCTACACAATAAAGCAAAGAATATATTTGCTCGTCCATGCTTGTGCAAAGCCACACAACAAGGGGATTAAGGGAATTAAGGAATGCATAAAAAGCAGAGGTTGATATAATTAGAAAAGGGGAGAAAAGGAAGGAAGAAAAGAAGGGGAGAAAGGAAGAAAAGGAAAGAGGAAGAGACAGAGGAAGGAAGAGAGGGAGGGAAAGAAAGATTTTTGGTGGGGGGGAGAAAGGGAGGAAGAAAAGGATTTTTGATATGTGTTTGACCTTATCATTTATGCATGGCCATACCCTCCTCTCTTGGCTTCCTTCCTTTACACGAAATATCATCATCCCGCCTTGAGTATTACACAATTGAGCACTTTGTGTGCTCCTTTAAAAAAAAAAAAATTATTTATTTTAATCTGGGAGTTCTGTGCAGGCCAGCTGCAAAACTTCTGTTTATCTTGAGAAGGATTGCTCAGTTCCACCCTTACACAGCATTCCCTGCAAACAGGCTGCTCGTGGGCTGATAACACTTTTGCTGGTCTGTGTGCTTATTGCATTTAATGCCTGAGAACTGTGAGAAGAATTGATGTAGTGTCATATAACACCCCCATCTGATCAGGTGGACATAGACATAACCAAAGGAAAGTTTAGACAAAGTCATACATTGTCTTAGCCTACGTCTATGTGGGTTTTTTCTGCCCCAGGCAGCTCCAGGTATAAGATTTGGGTTAATCTGTTAGCATGCCTACATTTTTTTTTTATTTGACTGAATTTAAGGGCATGGTAAAAAGGAGGTACCTGAGCATTAGAAAACACCAGGAGACTTCTTTTTCTTTTCCTATGTGTGACCTTTACTCCTGATGCTCTATCCTCTCATCACACAGGTAACTCCCATTGCTCCCTTCCACGTTAAAGAAATCCTGCTTAACTTTATGGACTGAAGTTAACTCTACTGGTTGTACGTGATGGTCCCTCATGTAGCAGCACAGCTGGCACTCCATGAGTCAGGCACAGGGTCAGAGAGATGATTCTCAATACTGAGAATTCTGGTGTATTTTGGACAAAACAAGTCACGGTCCTCCATTTTCCTTGAAGTGCAGATCCAACTTTTGGTCTTCATCTACTCTAAGAGGAGGAATTATGCCTTTACTGCTCCAAGAGAAACATGCTTGTCCTTAAGCACTATGGAAAAAAAAAGAAAAAAAGTCTTTTCCAATACTGGTACTGTCTTGCTCTCTTGCTCCCTGTATTTGGAACAGCAATTAATTTAGTTAAACAGCTGGACATACGATCTGATGAAATGTGGTTAGCATTTCTCATTTAATTTGTATCACAGCAAGAAGGTTTATCAATAACAACAAAAAACCTTCTCCAAATACCAACAAAACAATAAACAAGATCACAGACCTTCAAGACTTTTTTGTGCTGGAAGAGTTTTATGTGACTTGAAAATCCATTAAGTTCCATTAAGGCTCTGAGGTATACCTGCCTTGTATTGTGCCTTTCAGAACTAGGTGGTAGTGTTTATAGCCAGGTTTGTAGTTCACCTAGGAGAGGACTTTTTTTTTCTGCTTATTTCTTGGTTTATATTGCTGGAAAAAAGCCAGTTTCCAGTCTGCTAAGCATCTGATCAAGGTAAGTGAATCTGTAACAAAAGTCACTTTGAGAAAGTTAATTCTTGTCCAGAGATTTACCATGTTAAAAAGTCAAAAGGCAGAAAACTGGAAAAAAACAAATTTAAACAAAACAAAACAAAGCAAAACAAAACCCCAAAAAACCAAAAAATATCAGAGCATCTTTGTGGGCTGTTGGCATTTTTTTCCAGATGCTTATATCAAAGACTTTAGTTTTCTAGATGTTGTTAAGTCACTACCAGATTTAGCATAGCACTGTTATTTCTCTTTGTCATTTCAGATTCCTTAAGCACTTCAGTTCTTTTGAGCTCTTGCAAATCACAATAAAGAACTGTGATTCCATAAACCCAATTTCACTGAATGTTTCCATCTTTTACATCTTTGGCTATGACATTGTAAAAGAAAGATAGAAGGGAGCTGTTTGCATATTCGCTCTGTTCTCTCATCTCCTCTTCCCAGTGTTTTCAATATTGCCAGATTCCAAGCTGTGTTTCCAAAAAAAAGAGGTAAAAATGTGACAATGCCTTGGAAAAATTTAATTTGAGTTTTTGGAGAGAGGATTGCTACTTTTTTATGCACATTTAGTCACTTGGGTGGTAGAAAAGTGGGCCTAGTGAAGAAGAGAATTCTGCTCTCCTGATTCCTGCCACTCACTTTCACATCAGTGATTACACATAACCTCTAAGATAACAGAAAATCAAGCCCTTGAGAGGTAGCTGTAGCTGTCTGAATAATGGCACTCAAACTAACCTCAAAGAGGCCAGCAGGCAGGAGGTTTCCAAGGTTATGACAGCTATGCCCACTGCACTGGAGAGGGATAGGGTTTATTTTCTGTAGTAGTTGTTCTTCTAAAGCCTTTCTCTCACTACAGTGCTAATTGCTCAGCACTTGTGACTGGCTGACCACTGGGCCCCTGAAATACTCTCTTGTGGGGAAATGAGAATGGATTATTTATATCATGGGGAAAAGGCACGTAGGACACTCTACTGGCCTTGTATTTCCTCATGGATCATTAAGCATTCATTGCAATCCCAGCCTTGGAAATCTGGTCTCCTGACCCAGTTATTTTGACTTCCAATGCTGTGTGTGTAAAGAAAATTAATTATAAAACAAAGCTCAAAACTGGAACGGGCTGACTTGGTGCTGTTCTGGATGGGCTCTTTTTTGCTGAAAAGTGTTTCCATCTTAGCCAGGGGAATGCCTTTACTCTTTTTTTAAGCTTGACACTTAGAGTCAAGGGGTTTTGTGGTGTTGTTCTTTGCAACTTTGTTTCTTCCTCTAAAAGAAGAAAATAGCTTTGCCTTGATGAAATCTTCCTGTCCCAAAAAGCATCCAACAACGTTTGGCAGTACTGACCTGACAGCCTGCACCTTGCAAGTCCTTCATCTCCACATGCAGGACTCGTGTAACACCCACGAGGAAATCTGAGCACTCTGATTAAACAAAGAATGGCAGAAAATGAAGAGAAAAAGGAGAAAACAAGGCCAAGGCAGAGAAGTGGGATTGAGATATCTGATTTTTCATACTTACTTTAGATTTCAGATATGGCTGAAAAAAACAACTGCAATCACGAAGCCTGGACTCAAACACTCCTAAACGTGACCTTTAAGTTTCTAAAATGATTTTACACTTTTTCCATTAATTGTAATTGTTCTATTAAACTTACAGTGTTTTTTAACAAGAGATTGTTTTCTCCACGTAACTTCAGCTGTCTCTGTGGTGCAACATAGCACCTTCTGAAAAACAGTGCCAGTACTTACAACAGGAAGGAAATGGATGCAAGGAAGACCATCAGTCCCAAGGTGCAGAGGGAATTGGCTGAAATTCCCAACACCGGACATCCGAATCTAGCCCCTTGGATAGTCGTATTCCCCTTTATTTTATTTTTAATAACAGATTTATAGGGTACTCCCCTCAACAGCCAATCCCTATGTTAAAGTTGCAAAATCAAGTACTTAGAGGCAAAACAAATAGCACTAGTTTTGGCATCCATCTCTGCACACTCTTAAATCATTCCCTTACATACATGTCTTTCTCAATGTTTATGTGTCTTCTTATCTTTTCCATTCTCTTAAATTCTTCTCAGGACTTCATACCCACCTGTCCTGCTGTCCATCTCCTTTTCTAGCCTCCTTATTTCTAATTTTCTAATTATCTCCCTTTAAATTCCTTCCCTCACATCTGCTTGCCTTCCATCTGAGATGGGGGAATGAGAGAAACGTATTATCACGTGAGGATCTATTAGTGAGCAGAAACAGATAGTCATAGTCACAGAAAAAAATTAAAACCCATTGCAAATGCCTGCAGGACAGCCTTGCTGTCTGAAAGATTCATGCATGTCACTGGTTAGGAACTCTGATTGTAATCCTGTGATGTTCCACTCCTGTCACCTGAAAAAGTGATGTTTCTTCTAACTGGATTTTTCCCTTGTGTGCAACCCTGCCTCTGGTAAAAGGGATTGTTTATAACCTCATTACCTGTTATTTCAGAAGACCACACTTGGAACATTAATTCCAGTCTGGAAATTTGACTCTCCCTGTCATATCTTTTGTTAGACTATGTACACCAGTCCCAATGACAGTTGATAACAGCAACAAGGACTGTTACTAAACAAAATATCTTCCTTACTGGTTCCTTTCTTTACCCTAAGTTTTCTAAGGTATCGTGATTTAAACAGTCTGATCAAATTCTCACATTTCATTATAGTAACCCAATTTATTTTACATTCACTCACTTGTATGAGTTTCATTACATTTTTTTGATATTTGACAAAGTTATGAAGAATATGAAACCTTAGTTCAGATTACTCCTCCAGTACTGAATTTTGAACAGCGCGTGTCTTTGAGACAAATATAAAAGCAGCTCTATGTGTCATTTCTCAGCAGTCCAGAGGAACTCCTTTTTCAGTTTACACATCTTAAGGAAGATAACTGGCTTGAAAAGCAGCTTGTGGTGTCAGCAGGGTTTCCGAGGAGTAACTCTACTCTTTACAAGCTAGAGAACTATCTATTCTACACAACACAGCAAGGCCAGGACCCTGCTAAGCTGAAGCTAATGGAGCAGATACAATCACAGGCTACGCTGCCTGGATCTGCAGAGCTACCAGATCACATCAGATCAAGAGAAGCACAGACAAAATGCCACAGCACCTGCATCCTAACAAAGCTAATTTGTGTGTGTGCAGCAAAACACTGATTAAATTGTTCTGCTTCTGGAGCTACCACTTGACTGCTAGCCCAGGAATCTTTGAATTGCACTTATGTGCTGCTATCATAGCTTTGGAAGGAGCGACAGGATAGCTGTAACATAGACCAAACAGTCCCCATTAAGGACGTGAACTAGGAATACTTGAGTAATTTTACTGCCTGTGCTTGCTGCTGCCCTCTCTCATCATTACGACCCAGCACGTGGGATCCTCCAGTCCCTGCCCCACTTGTGAAGTGTGCCATTCGTTTATTTAGCTCCTAGGGGTGATGAATAAGTAATGTTGAAGAGAAACTGCCAAAGCACTGTCACAGAGCCAAGGTGTATCCTAGCGCTTCACTGCTCCAACAGCTGGATGCGTGAGAGCCCAGGGTAGGGAACAGAATGTCCGTGTCTGAATCCTTCACTTCCTGCTTTAGGAAAGTGATCTAATGACCTTGCAGCCTGGACCTACTATGGCACATCAGCTTGCAGGACCTTAATCTGTGGGCTTGTACTTTGACTAGCTATCTGGACATATTCTGGGGTAGCAGAAAGAGCCTGACCTCCTTGGTTGGTGGTAGCAGCACACAGAATTCCCACAGAGCAGAAGGATGCAAGCAAGAGCAGAACAAGTCCTGCTAAAATCCTGTCACAGGGAAATGCACACTGAAGTCTTTGTGCTACAGCACTCCATGCCCGTATCAGAGGACTCGGTACCTATCTTGAAGAACATAATTGCAATTTAGCAAGATGTGTGATGAGAGAAGGGCAAGGGAAGTGGGGGAGAGACATAAATGGAGAAAAGAAAAAAAAAAAAAAAAGGAGTGACCTCCAAACCTGCAGGATCTGGTGATAATCCCTGTATTTCCATCCAGCTGGAGTGGCACTACCTTCTGTAATCACTAACTAATAATGAGTCATGTGTAGTGTGTTCGTGCTATCAAAACACTTGACTGGCATAGAAAATTCTAATCTAGAACATATCCTTAATAAAGAACTCTCTTTAAGGTAATTAGTAGGCAAGCAAAATCAAAACCAAATGAAGCCTCAGTTACTTTAACAGGATAAAACAGAGCTGTAGGATTGAATGGAGCATTCAGATCTTTTTCTCAGTCTAATATGTTATCTTTGGTCTGTGAACTTGGATGACTTGGTATTTGGTCTGTTCATTTCTGTGGTGACACTTTAAATGTTGTGAGTGTTTGCAGTTTTTTCTGCCACATATTTCCTCTTATTTTTTTTCATACTGTTGACAGTGATTCTTGGAGGCTCAGCTGCAGAACAGGGCTATAAACTCTTAATGCTGTTAGACGTGGCACATATTTTGATCAACTTACACGTGACTCAGTAATTTCCTTGCACATTTTCCAGTATTAAGAAAGAGGAAAATCCTCTTATTCGCCTTGGTAACTGGTTAGAGATACTTTCTAAGATACCTCCTTCCAAAAACTTAAGTCCAAACTTTGCCTTATATATTAAAAATCATTCTTTCTCAATACATTGGCTGCTGGAAATATCTTTTCTGATATAATCCCGAAAGGTATTTTTCCTTTTGAAGACCATATAATGTCACTAGTACTAGACAGGCTATGACTAATTAGTTAATACAGGATCTTCTGTCATTTCGTAACTAAAGAATATGTGATGATGTATCTTATAAAAGTATGATCTGCTGTTTTCTGTGATTTAATTTAATCTCATTTCTAGTACTTAGGGCCCCATGCTAATCCAGTTTTCCTTTTTCTTATCTATTATTCAATATCTCCTATGATTTGTTAATTGCTGAAAAGTGTATGCAACAAATTTCATCAGAGCACCAGATTACAGAGCCAATATTATTGGTGAAAATATTTAACTGGAGAAGTCAGAAGGCAAATTGAGGAAAATTCCACTAGCCATCTCTTTCTATGCCTTTTCTTTCAGCAAAATGCTCTTTGTTATTTTTACATAGTGCTTACTGAACTGAGATCAAACTAATAGATCAGCTGTCTGAATCATACCACTACTCACTTTTAATATAGATAATATAATAACCTATTCTCAAGTCTTGTGGAACCATTTAAGACTAGAAGGGATAGCTTTTTAAATAACTTCACCACCAGCCTGGGGTGACCTATTTCTGTGTTGAATATGCAGTTTTTATATTTATGCACTTTTTCATATTAATAGTCTTGCCCTTACTGCACTTTCTATAAGAATGTGAATGTAGAATGGAGAGCAACATATTACTGTTTGCTCATATGTCAGTTATCTCTAGTCCATACCATCCTCATACATAGCAGCACCACTTGTTTCATGTATTAGTTTTTATTTATACAAATAAGCTACCTTTTACCATTTATTTTTGTAAACACTGCACATTAATGATTTGCAATTAATTTTGCATTCCCATTTTTGGATTTCCAAAGCATAAATTTCTTTTCTGGCCAAAGCTTTCCTCCTCACAAAATTCTTATTCCCAATAGTTTTGCAATTCTTATCTTCAAGGGCCATCCTTACAGGTTTTTTCGCTTGACTGGGATGTAAATGGCCCAGTTTGGATAACGGCTGTACAAACTCATCGGAAGCATCTGTGTTGTGTAAGGTACTGCAGGAGTAGGTACAGAAGGGAAACAGCAGTTATCTTACTTCCATGAGTAAATCACTTTTCATTTTTTTAAATAGGAAAAAATTCTTTCTATTCAATATCTTATATGCCTGTGCTTCAGCAAAATTATCTCTCAAAATTTGTCCTATAAAATAATTAAGGACTTTAAATTTTAAATAATTCCACCAATGATCAGTATAAGCAGTTATTTATTTCTTTTATACTATCCATACCAAAACAAAAACCTAACAATAAGCAGTTGTTATTTGTTTAGAGACTTGTGGTAAAAAGGAAAAAAAAAATCTCTTGTTCATCAGCTTAAGAATTCTAGAACAAACAAGTATTTTGGTCTTGTTTCTCTTTTCCACGGGGAATTTACTCTGAAATTTTGGGCAGTGTCTGCCTGTAACCAAGATTCAAAATGACAGAATCTCGTCTCAACTCTCATGGCCAAGTATCTATTTTGTAAGTTTTTCCTTTGGTTTTTGGTGGTTTTTTTTTTTGTTTTTTTTTTTCTTTGGATTTATTTTTCTAAATTAAAGGAAATTCTGGTAAAGCAATGTGACAAAAATGAAATATCAAAGTACTTTCTGACAACAGAGTACAAGAAAAAGGAGGGAGGGACATGACATGCTTCCCCTTACCCTTTTCCTGGACAATACTGTTTTTTAGGATGCTCTGGCACATTGCTTCTCCTGCCTGAGGAGGCAGGAGTCCACCTCTCTGGCCATGCTGCCCAGAGCTGTCAGGATGTAATCCTGCACTGAGAAGGGTGCAGTAACTTCACTAAGCTTTGGAAAAGCCTTTGTGTACAGTGCAGTCAAGGGAAATCAGCACCTACGTTTCCAATTAATTGGAAACAATGAAATGCAGAGTAGTGTTACCCGTCTGGTTTAAACAACTCACCATGATATACTGCGATATAATATTATAATCATACTAATATAAAACTTCCTGGAGGAGAAAGTTTGCATCTTGTTCATGTCTGTGGTAGCATTCTCTGAGGCCTGGAGCATGAGATTGAAGGCGCTGGTACTATGATCCCCTTTTCACCTGCTTTTCCTTCCTTCAGCTTCTAAAATAAATCGTCTGAAGTACCAACCAGAGGACATGTGAAGGAGATAGCTGCATGCTGAGAAAGCATGGCTGACTGTGCTGTACCTGTCATTTTGACTTTTCTACAAGACTTTTGATAATGGTGCAGAAAGAAGCGTCTGTACAGTTTATAAGGCTAAGTAATTCTGTGCAATGGCATAAGCGAATCTTCTGTGCATATTGCAAAGAGACAAGGAAGCTGACGTGTCTAAAATGCCATCTCTAAGGAAAAAAAACACACCCAAGCTATTCTCTGTTCTCTAAAGCATGTACTACGTTTTCCTCAAAGGCATTTTTCTAAACTCTGCCTGAGATGAACATCAGCAAAGAAAAACATCAGCCTGCAGCTCTTTCACCGAATACAACTATTAATGGTATAGTGAACGCTCAGTCATGAAGACCTTTCCACTACAACTCAAGCATCTTTTCTGAATGTAAGTGTATCAAAGGCCAGCAAGTTCATAAAAGACCCATTTTATAAATGTCAAATTCTACTTCTTTTATGCCAAGGTTTCTGGGAAACATATAAAGAAATGAAGATATTAATATATTTAATGTGTCTCCAGCCTGCTCTGTAGAGCTGACCAAATCACAGGGTTTTTGATTTTGTTCAATGGCTGTAAGAAACATCCTAGGAAAGAAAACAAAGGCATATTGGCTTAGATTAACATAGAAATGGCTATATTTTAAAGGAAAATAGACAAAATACCCTTCTGTATAGAGTAAGAATGTTCCTTTTGACACCTATATTGAGGATATTGTGTGATTTTTGTGTTTAATTTTTCATATAAACTTGAAAAAAAGGGTGTTTGTTTGCATCGAAAAGTATACTTCTCATGGTTTTGAGAAGCTGCAGAAGAGACATTTTGTTACACTAATTTGTCAACTTTTTTTTTTTCCAAAGTACATCTGAAGTTCCTACTATAATTCCTGTAAATCCCTGTAAATTCTGTAATTCTTGTAAAATAAGTCTCTTTTTTGGTAGTCAGTTTTACATTCCTTTTTTTTTTTTTTTTTTTTCTGTTTAGGGTGATAACACAGTTTCGTGATTTAACAGACAAATAACTTCAGGAAGTGTTCTGGTTCACAAGGAGGAAATACCACTTAGCATCTTAGCTCAGAATTGTGCTTAGACATGAGCCCGAGACACCTGAATTCTTTCCACTGAGTCAGTGCCTGTAGATAAGCACTGAGGCACCATCCTGTAACAAACCAGTGAGATAATCCAGGACATGCAGAAGACTTGGAACACATCTGGAGAATCATAGATCAGATGATAAATACATTTGTACTAAATACTTATCCTACTTCTTAATTAAGTGCTAGTGAATTTAAAATAGTGGGTTTGAAATGAAAAAATAACAAACCCCAGGTGTTTGCAGCTAGGTGGTGCCATAGGCTTATGCAATCCAAATCAAGCTAGGGTGGCTTTATAAGAGGACTTCCATTCTACACATGTAGAAAGGTGTATGAAAGCAGGCTGTGATCTAGGAGTCAGAAACCGCTTCAGAGAATGGGTTTTGTTGTCTCTAGTACTGCAGGAAAAATAGTCACTTCAGAATTGTTTCCTGTCCCCGGACACAACTGAGCCAAATAGAAATTACAAGACCCTTTTGTGGAGTACCAAAATTTAGGTGGTAATGTATTCCTGATATATACTGAAATTCTATATGAGCTTTTAATCAGACTCATGCATACAGGTGCTAAATATGAAATAATTATGGTTATTATAAATTACAGTTTATAATTATAATTATAAATATTATAATACAAAATATACCAAAACCACATGGCACTTAGACTGGAGTTGAACAATGCAAAATTCTAGGAGAAGTTACAGACACTGATAATTCAATTTGCTTCTTGATGTCTTCAGCTAGTAGTGGACATGGAAGTACATGCTCTAGTGATCCCCTCCTGTATACTATATTCAAATTTTATTATTTCCCCCTAAATAGTAATGCAGTTGTTTCATTTACTTTTCCTTGACTCCCCTAAACACCTCAAAAATAGCAAGCATTTTGTTATGAAACTACCACAGAAAGCTTACATAGCTGGGGGAAACAGCAAGCCAAATATATTTATAAGACTTATTTTCCAGCTGGCATACTTTTAGACCACTCTTGAGCTTCATGGAACTAATTTAGATGAATCTTTCCCGTGCTTCCTAACAATGTAGATTTTGAGGTCAACTTCTAATTTCTACATTACTATGTGGCACGGTATAAATAATACAGATTACAAATGCCTTATCACTGCATGAATGCTTTTAACAGAGCATCAGAACTGCGTGCTCACCCAACAGCACACAATTACATTATTGCAATGTAGCGTTCAGTTGAAGTAGGTGATGTGGTTTTCTTGAATCCCTTTCCATAACACATGCATCTGTCTGGAAGTCTGGTTCATTTTGCCTGTTGCTCCAGTGCTTACTGCAGTTCACATGGTCACAGTGCCTTTGGAAGCTGTGCATTAACAGACTAGGAGAGGGGACTCCATCTGAACTGAGACTTGTCTGCAATTTAGGTGCCAAAAGGTTCAGTGAGCTATTGAGACCATCTGACTTCAAGACCTATCTGAAAATTATGTCTCTAGTTTGTGCCACAAGAAGGACCTTTATAGTGTCTAACCTTGAAATCACTGAATGGATTAAAATCTTCGAGTTCCCCCTGCGCTTGAAGTGGGAAACCATCACTCACAACTGACTTCCTTAGAGATGCCTTTCCTGTAGTTTATGCATTTCATTCTCTTCTTGTGATGCAGAACTGTGGTCTTTCCTCCTCTTTCTACTTCTTTTACCATCGTCTTTCCCCTTGAATCACCACACCGTGTGGAACTGTATCATCAGCAGAAAAACAATTTAGCTTACTGCAGGTGATCTGTTCTTTAGTGTTCACTCTTTACAGTTCAATACGTACAAGTTGTATAAATTACAGTAAGAAGGCTGTTCTATTTATTCTGTGCTCTTTCCTTATTTGTGCCTTGATTATATAGTTCTTGCAGTGACATTTTCAGTGAAAATATGTACAGAGGAATTGTATGGAAAATTGTTACCTACTGCTTATCTTATTGTGTCTTGTTTATTTTTATGCCTTTACCAGTCAAAACTCACCAAACGTAAAGAAATGACTAATGCCATTACAAACTCCATTATTATTATTATCATCACAGGGGACCTTATCCAGACAGGTTAGCGGTAGGAAAGAAGAAGGTTTCCATTAATACTTCTAATCACACGTGCAAGCTCATGTGTGACACTCAGGTACCCTGATGCCTTACTCTGTGAACACTCAGCCCAGTGGCTTTTACCTCTAGAGATGTGGTGCATACAGACCTGGGAATGCAGCCCTTTGTGTGTCTCAGTAGGATGGGATATGCGTCTGTGGGCTGTGACAGGCTGCCCTGCACGTCTTTTCTGTAGCAACTCTGCAAAAATGATCTCAGCCACAGCCAGAACACGCCGTTCAGTGCTGTGCTACCATCCTGCTGGGCACTCTTATACAAACATCCATCTTTGAGGTGGCTGACTGATGAAGCATCAAGCAGAGCAGGTATTGAGCCCTTCTTGGAGCCTCTGTGTCACTGTGTAGCCATCACAGGATGATGCTCTTTTTCTCAGCAGGACTATATTTCACTGTCATCACACAGCCAGGCTGATCAGATGGCTGGGTCACTGGTTATGCCAGGTCTTTCATAAGGCAGTGCTTTCCATGAGCTTTTGCCGGCTGATTTGAAGGAGTTAATTGTACATGTAAGGCTGTTGGTAAAGAGTAAGTCAGTTCAAGGCGCTCAAGAACAAATGGACAACGAGGGCTATATTCTTTTTTCTTGCAAAGAAAAGAAAGGAAAAAGGAGAAAAAAAACCTTCAGGGAAGTTTGCTGGCAATGTGCCCTGTAAATGACCTTCCTTGCTTCTCCAAGTGTGATATTAGATTAATTTTAACTTGTCTTGATGGACCTGGCCAAATGCATTGAGCCATTTCAGCATAAAATCAGGCAATTTCCCTACTGTAGTGAAAATGTCTGGGATATCTGTAAATATTAGTAAGCCTTCAGAGCCAACTTGCACTTATAAATAATAATCCAAAGACTGGTAGGAAAGTACATCCCTTAAATAAATCAAAAGCAGTCCATATATCTGAATGCCAGAGCCTATTTTGCTCTAGCATTAAAACTTCAAGGCATGACAAACATAACTTGCCTCACTCTATCCAGCATTTGGGAGTGTCACATTCTGCACAGCATAAGCAGAATTCAGACTCAAGAGTTCCTTTGTATCACATCTTGCCCACAACACAGAAGTGTCTGTCAAGATGACCAAGGCACTTTTATGGAAAGATAAACTAACTGAAGGCAGAACTCCACAGCATGTAGCCTAGGCTGCAGGAATGCAGTAATAGGCAGCAACAAGGTGTTGCACATGATGTCATTGTGTCCTCTTTGGTCCACAAGGAAAAATATTTGAAGTCAGCAGTAATGGAGTCATTGAAAGACTTTCGGGGAATCACTGCTAAGAAGGTAGAATCAATTTCACATCTATAGTTCTTCAGAAGACCAACAAAACTCTGCAAAAGGCAGTTCTTGCTTGAAGGAGGGTATGCAAACTCGCAAAAAACAAACCAGAAAAACTACCCCAAAGAAACAGGTATGGGAAAACTAACGGTTGCTTAGATTACAGGATTCATAGAAAAAGTGACGACTGTGTAATTGGTACAGACAGCCAGTTTTTCTGCCTCATCTAAAATATTTCTGAAGCAGCAGCAAATGTTATTTTGCCTTTCTGGCACACCTATTGAGAGGCTATGAAGTTATTTCTCTTAAAAAATCTTTTTTATTTCCCTCCTACTAAAGCTCCGGGTTTCCAATGGACTGTGCAAAAGCTTCAGGGAATTTTAAACACGCATTTTACAAACACATTTGGAAGTTCTCTTCATATATATTTTATTAATTTTGACTTTCTCTCTGCTACTTCTGTGAAAGAATTTTCTCCACCATTGTGTAATAGCTGAAAATTGTTTTTTATCTTTCCATCTCATCAGGTGAAAAAAATTCTCCCAATTTCCTTGTCTTCCTGGGTTTTGATTTCTGTATCCTTCTACCCAATTTAAATTCCATAAAGCACTTGAAATCACATTTACATCAAATACACTCCACAGGATACCTCTGTATTGTGTTCATGTTCTGTTCATTCATCAAATACTCGCCCACTCCATTTGGAATATACACTATTGAGTTACTCCTTCCTTTCAAAACATTAGGAGTTAAAGAAAGAGAACCTGCTTTTTAAAGTCCAAATGTTTGTGTGTTTTCAACAAGACGCTTCACAGTACTTGGATGATTTCTCCTGTTCACCAGGAAGGTTTGCATCAACTGGAAATGAAAAGAACATCATGCTCCAATGGATTGAGATGGTGACAAAAATTGAAAGATATACAGAAACTTTTCAAAGACAGTAATAAATGGACTCTTCTACCTCTATAATTTGAATGACTCTGTTAGAAGGCTAAAGTATTTTCTGTGCCCAAGCCCTGACTAGAATTTTGTTTCAAAGGGTAAAACAATAATCAGGGTTTCAATGGTCCTTGCTTTTTTTTCCTTTCCTCCCCCTCTACAGACTCCATGAAAATAATTTTCAGCATCACATATTTGTACGTGGCCTTCCCTTCTGCCCCCACATTTGCATCATGCTATGTTAAATTCCCTGGGATCTGTACACCCTAGAAGTGCAATAATAAGTCAATGTTTTATTTATAAGTGTGGCAAATGCGTATACCATTCTATTATCTCAGCTGGGCTAGTTCATTTCATTTTACCTCATTTCCTATGTAACTCTGAAGTTTTGTTTCCATCTACCCTCCAATTTTAGCAGCTGCCTCTAATCACATTCTCTTTTGCTCTAAATTTCCTGCGGATACATAAGAGTCCATAAGAAGCTTATCAGAAGCAGTTGTTTGTGTTCCTATTAACATTCATCTTTTGATTGCGTTTTACTTTTTGAAAAAGAGGACTGGTCAGTGTGGCTTTGGCTTTGTACTGCATGGAAGTTTATAAGTTACCTTATAGTGCATCTTCCATCCTTGTCCTGCAGTACTTTATTATTCAAGTCCAGGGATTTCTCGCTGCCTCAGCTGTGATTTGCATTTTTCTGTTACTCATGCAGTACTTTTATAACTCCTGTTATCCAACTGAAACAATCCATAAACTGTTTTAACTTTCCCCTCCTGTAGACTGCAATTTTCATCTCCATTTTAGAGGTGGAGAATATCAGCAGAGTAGAGAGCAGAGGATTCCTCCTGTAAACCCTTGGGAGGAGGCTCATGTGACCAAATGTATTGATCGTGATCCTGTTTTCTTCATAATGGAAACATGGACCATCGAGAAGACAGAATTTGCTGACTTTTCAAGAAAATGTTTTCAGTGAGCTGCTGTCAGTAATGAGATGATCAACAAAAGAAACAGTAGAAATGAAAACTGCAAGTAAGGGAAAGGGAAAGCCTGCTAATAGCCAGGCTTATTTCAGTTTAATAGAAGAATGGCAAAAGAAATGACTAGCTGATGTGACAGGATGAGAGTATTCCAAATTTAGATAGAAAACAAGAAGTGCCAAACAGAGTACAATACTTTAAACATATAAAAGCAATCCCTAAGTTAATAATCAGAAGGAAAATACTCATCTTTGATAGTCAGAAATGGGACATATGATAACATCATACATAAATTTGTAAATTCAGAGTATTTCCTTATTTCTTTGTTAATACACCTGACCTTTTCCTTATTGTTTGTCTCTAGATAAATGGTTGACACTTACAGAAACATACAACAGAGAATGTATCTCACTGTCGAGTATTCTAGGACTCACCATTACCTGACTTAAAAATCCCCTGCCAAAGCAGATCCTCACCCAACTCAACTTGAAATGAGTGTCTGTAGAGTCACTTGTTGAATATTAAACTTACACTGTTATCTGTTACCACAATATTCATGCTGGAAATGTATGAAGAAATACATCAGCCTGGTGTCCCTAATCCATGTGATTCAAAGTAAAAAATAAGTTGAAAGAATGCAGCAGGGAAAAATATATTTAGCTGAGCACCATTTATTCTATTCTATACTAATCACTCCCTGCCTTTATTAAGTGACTCATTTTTAACACTGTGCGGTTACAGTCATGCTGCTTAGTGCTGTATGTGGCCAGGATCTCACCTGTGTTAGTCATGGAATCCCGCAGAGTGGAAGTGACTGAAATCCAACAATGTTCTCCCCCTAAAATAAACATTTATTAATGTATCCAAATATGCACTAAGAGAGGGAACAAGCTTGATTCTGATGCATATTCAATGAAGTCAAGAAATGACTCCTGTGCAAAACCAGCATGCAGCCAGAACAGGACCTCAGAGTACTGATTATTTCCTCATCAGATCAAAGTCCCAGAGTACGCTGCACTGCTATTTGGTGGCCTCTTGGGTCAGATTCCACTTCAGGGTAAGTTTAGGGATGTCAGTAGGATCTCCCACAAGTTTCAGTGATAGGAATGCAGATTTACTGACTAACCTACATCAGGTTGTACTCCTTATTGATGTGGAAAAGAACTCATAGGACTCTTTGTAATCTATCGCATGAGTGCGGGAGTGTGTGTGTGTGTAACAAACCAAAACCATTCCAACCACCAACTCCCATAGAAGTCCAACTAGCTGGAAACTATCCTAAGATTGTTTGGCTTCTCCTTTAAGCTAGTGATGAAGCAGATTTCACGTTTCTAGACTGCCTATCATGTAGCATGTTATTAGTCTGCATCACAGTATGCAACTCCTTATATTCAGTCTAAATCTCTGCTAAAATTAAAGAACCTTTTCTCATTTTCCTGTGGTATCTAGAGAGAATATTTTATTCATTAGAAGGCTAATATACCTCTTTATATTTTTCTAAAGGATGAAAACAAATGCAAATTTTTAAAGATTTCCTCATAGTTGTTATTTTCTCGGTCCAAAATAGTTTTATTTTGCCTCCTTTGTTCTCTTCATCACAACAATCTTATTTAAGATTATCAGTGTTTTTGTGATTGCATGTCACATGTTGGATGAACATCATGATGAACATCATTCTTTCTAAATACAACAAAAAAAGGACTTGATTCAATTCCTCTGCCTATGGTCAGCAGGATTACAAACAGAACGGTGCAATTTTTGTAAGAAAGGAAGAAAGCAGCAGAAGAATTAGAACAGGGATGGAAACACTTTCCTATACTTAAAAGCTGTATTCCAGAATTGTCTGTTATGAAGAGCCACAAGACACACGTGAAGAATAACCTGGTTTTAATCTCAGTGGCTGTCACTTCCCTCAAAGTATGGGGAATGGATAAATTGATATGGTCTGACACTGCAGTATCCACCTCTTTTTGCAGTTGTGTGATCTGATGTGTGCTGAAGCTGTGCTGATTGCATGTTTACATATTTGACCTGTTAGGTGGTCTCCATTATACACTGGAGAGATTTTATGAAGGAACACCTCTCCTTCACAGAAAAACCTGCTTCAAAACCTACATACAAACAAAAAACTAGAATTAAACCTTTTTTCCATTATCTCTAAAGTGTACAAGCCCTTGGTGTTACAACCAAGACACAACTTCAATGGCCAAAGTTAAAAGTTATCTTGGTGCCAGGGACTAGGAGAGGGCATCACTTGTAGTTAGAAGGACTGACATCATCCCACAGCCGTGGGGAGAAAGTCTGATAAAGATTTTTTCTCTTAGCTTGTTCACTGCATGAAGGAAAAACAAGTATTTGTTCTAGATTCTGACCAGGATATGCTTTTTTTTCCAAACACCCATCATAGAATTTTAAAAACCCAGGCATTTCTGTCATAGGTACCAGTTACTCTTGCATGCACAGGGACTTTCAGGCTAATATGTAAGCAGATGATATTGAAGACAGGATGGTATTATTACATGCACAGGCAAGCCAGCTGGTTTTGCTTTATCTGAATTATGATGATGTATCTACCCTCGCAGTTTGTTGTCTTCCACATAAAGCAAGATTGGCCTTGAGAAACACCTGTTTATCCCACAAGATAACAATGTTTTGAATTTCAATACAGACCCACATCTGAGGCTTTCAAAGAGCTTTACAAATGTTAATCCATTAAGTATCAATGTAAGGCATTCCCTGAGGCCGGTGTTAATTACCTCCATTTCACAGAGCTCAAGCGAGAGGCAAGGAGAGATGCAAACATCTTATTTTTAAGGTAACACAGCCATTCAGAGCACAATCAGAGGGAGAATAAAAGAGTTTTGACACTCGGGTCTGCTGCAAAGCTCTCTCCCTTTCACCAGTTTCGATTATTTTTGTCTTAAAAAAGCCGAAGGGGATGAACTGGTTAGATTTTGGCATGAGGTTACGGAGAACAGGACAGAGTCTTGCCTCATGGATTAAGTCAGACTGCTGCCCTGGATGTCATTAAGGCTGTGGGGGTAAGAAAAAGAAAGGAAGAAAAAAAAAATTATCTACATGATTTCCCTAATGGATGATGTAGGAGTAAGTCTCTATTCTTCACCTGAAGCAAGTAGCACATATGTTTGGAGTCAGTCCATTTACCTGACGCCAAGAGTGCCATCAAGAAACAATGGCATCCATCTAACCTCTGCTGTGGGGACCCTCTAAAGCAATCTCTTTTGATGCAGTTGTAGAACAGCATTACTATCCCTTTCCCACAATTCCACTTTCCCCATGCTATTATCAGGAGTTTCATATACTCCAGAGGAAGAAAAAAAATATCAGAAGCTGACACGTAATGCAGTTTATGCTTTTACAAGAAAGAAAATAAAACAGTTTTAATGAAGAAATGGGTCTTGATTATCCTTTCCTAATAGAGCCATTGTAGGTTCTTTTTTGCCAGGGTCCGTTTCCATAATCTTATAGAAAAGTAGATACACACGTGTGCAAACAACTTTCTTTTTTCATCCAAAGAGTAAGAAATTGCCCTATAGAGCACCTATTTGAACCTTCACAGACACATTTTTCAGAAGTCCTCACACAGCTCTGCCAGAGATAAAAAGATGCTGCTTCTTATGCAAAATTATTGGAAACTGATTAGCAGAGTATTCAAGTTGGATTTACAAGAAGAGGACAATAAAATATATCAGCATTAAGGATATGTACAAATCTTCTGCAGGTAAATTCTAAATAGGCATGAATAGTTGTGGGTAGGATAGGTAGGAGTACTCATACATGTGAGTATTCTTGTTCAGTGATCTTATAAGGGCTTTGTTTAAAAACAATTTTGCTAAGTATTCTAGAGCAAGGACAAAAACCTTTTTCACAGTTTTCATCCTGGCAGGGACATTCAGCATTAAAACACAACTCTTAATAGTGCTATTCTTCATAATAATTCTGAATGATCTTATTCTTTTTTATATCTAACACTATTTATATAAATATATAACATTTTTATCAATCTCTTTGTTTTCCTCAAGTAGCTTTCCTGTGATTGAATCACTAAACACTGCACAGCTAGAATAGCTTTTTTCTTTTAGGTCAATGTCCAGATTTATCTTTCTCCGTCCTTTTAAGCATTCCTACTGCCTAGAATACTTTCAGTTTGGAATTGAGTAAAGCACTCTGGTTCTCACTGCATTGTGCTTCTTTGAGGTATTTGCTGTCATCAGTATCATCATTTGCCATCAACCCAGAGTCTATAGTCTGAATGAGATAGATACGTTCAATCTCTCGCTGGTTTTTAGCATGGTGAGAATTGGAATAACATTTGTTAAAATTACCTGCTGAAAATGCAAGTCTACGATCACTTGGGAATTCGAGGACGCCTGTCTTGCATATTATTTTACAGAAGGATCGCATCACTGACTTACCTGCTCCAAGAACAAATTGCTCTTGAGAGAAGTTGTACTAATTGCTTTTAATAAAGTGGGTCTGTCAGAATTGGCCATCACTACTCACCTTTAATCTGCTTACCATTTTCAGGCTATTCATCTTTGCTATACCTTGTCCCAGAACCACCATTTAGATATTTTTACTTTGGCAACCACCAAAAAGCACAGTATTTATATGTTGCTGGAAAAGCAGTGGCCAGCAGCATTCCATCTAGTAGCTGGAACACAAAGTACCCCAGCCATGACTTCCTTTACATGGAAACATGTTCTGTCACTGCATGATGCATTTGCTAAGGGGCTCCAAACGTATTTACATATTAAGCTATTCAGTGTCTGATAAGTACATTGATCACATACTTGTCTTTCCTGTTAGTTTTAGAGGACTTCTGATACACGAATGCAGTTTTGGAAAATTCTGCATATACGTGGATTAGAACTCTAACCTTGTTCAGGTGAACTACAGGCATCTCATTTTTGCTGGTTTTACTAAATTCGTTGTAAATCTCTCCAGTAGCTGACAGCTTCCCTGCTAGTTCCTAATGCATTATTTTGATGATCAGTTCAGCCCAGGTCTGCAATACATGTCAGGGGGCTGTTGAGAAAAATAGCATACAATCAAGAAACTGAAGTGTGCCGTAATAGAGACACAAGAGGACTGAACCAAAATTCTGTCTACGGCAACCATTTTGCCGCTTTCTAATTTTGCACTGTGAAGTTGCAATTTTAGTAAAATGCTTTTCACTTCTTATAGTGTGGAGATCTAATTTAAAATCAAGAGACAAGTGTACTTGTTGCTTTCTCAGCTATGGCATTTAAATTGGAGAGGCTGTGCTTTATTTTGTACTACATTAAAACATAAAACAACATTTCAAGGGTGGGGAGAGGCCTTTAGGGGAGGTGATGGACATAGAAGTGAAATTGGTTTCCATTTATTTGTCCTCCCTGCTCATCTCTGTCATGTATTATTTCCTTGCACTAAAATGTCTGTTTCTACACGTGAATTGTGTTTCCTTTCACGTCAGTTTCTTTCAGAATTTTAATTTGTACCCGGGGCTCTTTTTCATATATTTACTCAATGCTTGGCACAAAGCTCTGATCTCAGCTGGGCCCTCTGGAAATTTAAATTTTAACTGTTGCCTGCAAGATGCAGAGTTTAGAAAGAAGCCCCTTGTAGTCTAGCTCTAGGCCATACAAACATTGCCCTTCAAAAAGGGGATAATAGTCTGCAAAATGAGCACGGTTACCCAAGCTATTTGCACTTATATGGAGAAAAATAAGGATTTGAATGATATGTGTGTGACTCTGGCAGCTACGCTTAATCTCCTGTGCTGCTGTACTCAGAGGGACAGTTCTCGTGGGAGTGAGCAGCATTTTCATATTGTAAACACTCAATTTTTAATATGTGCCATTAATAATACAAGGAAAATGGAAGCATGTCTTTGTATCCCATTCATGGCTTTGTATTCCATTAATCTCAAGGGTAGTCCTCATTTTTACTGCTCCATTAGGAGGGGTCTGATTTATCACAGTCTGTGAATGGATGCAGAGAGCAAAGGACCATATCCCTGCGTTCCCCCTGCCTGCCTGGTTCCTGTCACCGTCATTTGATGGTGATAATGAGGGTTGGGCAGCGACACGTGCAGAGACACTGAATTTTTGTGCCTGAGTCCCAAGGTTCGCTGCTGGCCGGGCTCGGAACAGGTGGCAGTGTTTGCCTGCTGCATTCCTCATCGCCTTCTCCCTTGCTCTTCGTTCATCCCCAAACTGCTGGCATGCAGATGCAGTTTTCCCCGTGAACCACTAGATGCCCGGAGATCCCTTTGGTTCAACATTTCTTTCAACAACCAAAGCTGTTACTAGGGCGAAGAAAGGAACAGCATCCCAGCTAAACCATCAGAACAATAGCATGATCACTGACGGGGAATATTTTCCAGATTAAAGTAATATCTGCCTTATAAATCTATTCAGTTCAAGCACTGAAAAGGAAAGCAGTATACGTCTTAGGGAATTTATCAATATCTCTGTTGAAAGAAGTTAGATGGTTCCCTAGGGCCACACTGAGAGAAGCTAAGAAATTAATATTACAGAGATGGAAATCTCTCAATTGCCCCAAATAATAGACAGTTCAGCAGAAATACAGCATTTCTGGCAACGATATCCTCAGAAGAGCCGAGCACAGTAAGAACGAGTTAATATGGTCAAATTCTGGTATTATTGCACAGTGTTATAAGCTAGAGTAATGCCACTAATCTCAGTGAAGTTATTCATGCTTGCATCAGTGTTAAATGAAAGCAGAATACGACTCTTGAAGTACTAGACTTGTGCTTGGGAGCTTAAGCCCTCAAGGCATGGAGCACTTAAGTACATGCTGGCCTTTAATTCTGCTCAGAGAGACCCTTACTGACAAAGGCAGGGCACCCTTCTACTTAAGCAAGGATAAGCTTCACTGTGGCATGGGCAAGCCCTTCATCACACAGCAGCACAGAGGGTGGAGGAGCTGTGATTCAGTGAGCCTGCCTTGCCAAACCGAGGTGATCAGTAGCTACCATATAGCATGCTTGTCCTGCTGCTGAGACATAACTGAGTTATATACATACTTTTTTTAAAGCATTAATTCATCTTCAGTCTACACAATGGGCCCTTTGGGACAGATTTTAGTGAGGTAAGGATCTGATGTCTGCAATTTCTCAAGAGATTTAAAGATAGAAGATGAGTATTTGTCACATGCACCCTCTTCCTAGGTTAGAGGGTTCTGTCAGAAGTAGTGAGAGCTGACAGAGTTCCCTTGAATTCCCTTATCTTTCTCGTGATCTGGGTGCTCGGTTTAATGAGGGAGTATTTATCTTTCATAATATAGGTGCTTCAACCCAACCCATTTCAGCAGTTTCCACACAGTAAGAGAACACTGAGTGACTCATTATTTTAAAAAGTGGGTCTTGTGGTGATCATTTCTACTGCCCAAAGATACACAGCAAATTAATACTAGAGGTGGAAAACCAACAAAACTCTCAGGACTCCTTTTGCTTTGAGTGCTACATGACCCTCCTAAATTAGTAGTCCTGCAAAAGATTGCCTCATTTTGTTCCCTGAGTTCTCTCTCTTCTCTGAAGAGCTCTGTGAAACAGCTTGGGAGACCTTCACTACACAAGAAAACTCTTCTGATAAAATAGGTAAAACTGTTCTCAACAGAACAGTTGTTCCTCATTTCTACAAAAGCAATCATCATATTGCAGGAAGAAACTTTTTCTCCCATTTCGAACAAGAATGTTGAAATAGGCTTATGTGTGCCAAGCTTTAAGGCACCACCTCTCTTCTCTTTTTTTTCTGATATTAGAACACATTTGCTCCAGACTGCAGCTTCTCGGGCTTGTAACACCTCACTGTTCTAGGAAACTTCAACAGTAAATCCCAAGTGGTTTCCAGAATTAGCTAAAGGAGAAGAAACTCAGCTAGGTACAATGTTGTATAATCACTGTAATCAGGATTATTATTGTGAGTATATACATTAGGCTTCCAACCACCTGGATTCCTCTCAAAGTCTGACCTTTCTGAGGGTGAGAGCGAAAGCAGCTTAGTGACCTGAAGAGTGTAGTTTTTCTGTCTGACAGAATGTGCTGTCTCTTTGAGAAGTGTTACATTGGAACTGAACTTCCCAGAGAGTGATCAGCTACTTGAGAATTTGCTTTTGGTGCACAAATATTATCTATTTCCTAAAGAATTCTTCATTCTGCATTTTGAGTATGAATGTGCTGAAAATCTGGCTAAGCTGAGGCGTTATGCTTGTAACACACAGAGACTGGAAAAAATTTATTTCATAGAATTTTTTAGGTTGGAAGACACCTTCAAGATTATTGAGTCCAACCATAAAATTAACACTGCCAAGACCACCTTTCAGGTAGTTGTAGACATGACAAGGTGTCCCCTGAACCATCATTTCTCCAGATTAAACCACCCCATTTCTCTCAGCTATGTCTCATAAATCTTGTTTTTATCAATGATGTTGCTCCTCTTTGGACATGCTCATTTCCTCACACTCACACAGGGATTTAGACCTAACTGTTCACAACTGTTCCAACTTTTCCCCTCAGCTCTACTGATCTGCTCTTTTTTTTTGTTTGTTTTCTTTCTTTCTAAATTACTTGCCCGCTTTAGAAGTTTAAGAGAGCTACAAGGCCGAGGAACTTTATGCTCATATATCAAGTACCTATAGAAGACACTGTTCTGTAAGTAGAACAATCAGCAAGAGCCACAAATAGTTGGAAGTCCCAAACTCCTGCTACCTTTTATCTAAAGGATTACCTCTGATTAGAATCACTGCAGTAAAATCTCAGCAGTTCTAATCAAGAA
The DNA here is from genome assembly GCA_013398015.1 of Oreocharis arfaki. Classification (NCBI taxonomy): domain Eukaryota; kingdom Metazoa; phylum Chordata; class Aves; order Passeriformes; family Paramythiidae; genus Oreocharis; species Oreocharis arfaki. The sequence continues at coordinate 927,872 of VZRR01005733.1, forward strand.
AATCAAATAAAGACTCACCTTTTTCCTGCCCCCCTTCACCCACACGGCACTGTAGAAAATCATATTGCCATTCTCAAATAAACCACTTTGCAAAGCCCATTGCTGCTTGTGGAGGACCCCATAGACTATCTAATGGCTCTGATGAACAGAGATCCTCTTAACCCGGGTGTTCCTTCTTTGGGACTTCATTTGAATATGGACACCTGACTTTATAAGAACAAATGCAAAGAGGGGGGTTATTTCAGAGACAGCTCTTCCTGCATCAAAAAGCAAAGCTACTAGAAGAAAAAGAGAGGCAAATTTGGTTTTATACCCTTCACCACTAGGAAGGAAAGGTTTGATTTTTTATTATAGCTCTTTCCTTATGAAATGAGTGGTCAATATTTATAGATTTTCACTTTCAGAGAAGGAGATGAATCCTTAGACACTCATAAGTATTAATATCAGAATGAACCATAATAGTTACTCTGTGTGGCTTTCTGTGCCCCAGAAGGTTTGGGCTTCTGCTCCAATGTGAGGCAATGCTGGAATCAGAGTAAGCTGTCATCCTGTGATCTGGTTTTCTTTTCAGAGGCTTCACTTAGGCTTCACCCATTGGCATTTAACTCATCCTAGAGCATGCTGCATTGTGTTCCCTGACTGAGGTCTGGTCAGGCAGAAGCCTTTCTCAGCTGCATTTTTACACATATCTATGCTTCCTTAAGGATGCCTTGGTAAGTCTGATGTCAATAAATATGAGGACAGAGTCCAAGCTTTTATGTTGGTTGGGAATCACTGAGCAGGTCTCCCTACCTGGAAAAAGGTTGGAGTAGGCACTGCTCTTATGCACTTTTAATGTCCATGGTAACATACACTGCATAAAGCATCTTATCCACACCTTTTCCTTAGCCAAACATAGCACAGCCATGATCCCTTCTGTATGCCAAAGGCACAAAGCAGAGATCATTGCTGCGTCTCCTTCTAGTGTTCCTATAAAAGGGAAGCAATTAATCTTTAAACAAGTGTAGGAAAAGCAGTCTTGGAGTACCTAGAAGTGCAGGTCCCAAATAGTCTCACAAAATAATTTTAAAGTGAGGACAAAAGGGTAGGATGAGGGTAAAAGCATCAAGAGGGAGCAATTTAGCAGAACAGCAAGAAAAGAGAGTTGTTAGGTTATGGGATAGTTACCAGGAGCTGTGATGGAGGCTCTGTTACAAATGCCATCTGAAAAAGCAGATGGGACAGCGTTACTGAGTACACCCCAAGGAACCATGCTGTCTCTGAAGGGAGCCTGGCTGTTACCTCCTTTATGGTCTGGTTTCCTAAATGCATCACATAGCTGTTCCTAGCACTGACTTTAGCAAGACCTCTGGGCGTTAAATTCTTTGAGAAAATAACAGGTTATTGCTCGTCAATGATCTCATTCCTATTTTTGTGTCCATGAAAGATCTGTCAGATTTTTTTAGTCTTGCAATATGCAGGAGATTCTTTACTTTGCCTGGCTGTAGTAGACCACGGCACTCTTTGTGAAGGGCTGATGCCCCACTGGCTTTTGCTCATATCTGATGTAAAGTGCACCAAGAGAAGCACCTGGTACCTCCTGGCTCATCTGTGTGGCTTTAGAACCACCTCCTGCAGCTGCCTGGGGATAGCAGAGCTGCCACGAGTGGGAGAGGGGGGTGCGCTGCAGAGCCAAGCAGCCCCATGGAGCGGAGAGCAGCAGGGCTGCTTTAGTTCTGCAGCATTTGTTCTGCCTCTCCTGGGCAGGGGATGGCACATGCTGCAGGCACTGTGATGCCAGTACTCTGGTTAAATATTTACGGTTCATTTACTAGAGAAACAAGGGAAACTGCAATTATGGTTTATTGGGAAAATTATTTTCCAGCATGCAGGTTAATTTTTAATTGGTCAGATTTCTCCCACCCTTTTCTCTTCCCCTAGCTATCGTCCATCTTGAACCCCCATTTTTAATTCCCTTTTAATTTTCTTGACTGACAGAGAAGAAAGCTGAGAGATGGAGCTCAAAACAATCTCACTAAACACTTCTTGTTTCTCTGTGGCAGGTTTGGTTTTACATAAACCCTCTGCACCAGACCCCACATCTTTAAGGACTTCCAGTGTTTAGATATACCCACACTGCCACAGAACTCCTCCAAGTTTCAGGCTCCTTGTGGACTGAGCAGCATTACTTCCTACCTACACGGTAACCAAAAAAAAAAAAAAAAATCAATCTGCAATACAGTCAGTAAATAAAAAACATTACAAATAGGCCAATTTTGGAGCTATTTAAAATATGGGCTGCTGGTACCCTGCATGGCAATATATTTACACACAGAGCAGGATTTATGATGGTTTGCTATGTACTTTAAATATCGTGAAAACAGTCAATTTCACTTTGTTACAGCCTAAATCTATCTTGGCAGTTCCTGTTACAGCCTAGTTTCTGTTGCAACACGAGTCACTGAAAATGGTACAGGCTGTTTACTAAATGGATTTAATAAGAGCTTCTGGTATGGACAGTGGTTGTTGGGTTTGTTTTGCTTTTATTTTTTTCAGAATGTCAGTAGATGATACAGAGCTTTAGAATTCAGTTATTGTAAATTAAGGGACTGCATGGGCTAAATGGATGTTCTCATCTCTCTGTCTACATACCCTAACACATATGATCTCACTTCTTCCTTCACAATGGTGTCCGAGCAGTTCTGTGGAGACCTGAGCCCACTATACAATGTGCAGTATGTGCTGATCCTGCCTGAAACTAAATTAATTTAACCCTATATTTCCTTTCTTGCTCCCTCTACCTCCCCTGAGATAATGCTGTAAAGCAGATCTGCAGGCTGCAGTATGCAGGAGGCAAAAAGGAAAGGCGCTGTTTGGGTGGCGCCCAGGAAACATCTTGATAAAGAATATTTAGTCTGAGCACCAGAAATATCTTCTGTCTGATGAATTGTGGATTCAGCAGATCCTCCAAGGACACATATTGGGCCCTAAAACTGCAGACTGCTGAATGTCTTAACTCTGTGCAGCCCTCACAAGATCATTGCCAATAGAAGAGCAGAAATATTGGCTACTCCTTTTTTGCCTTTTTGAGAACTTCACAAAAGTGAGTCTTGTGCCAAAGTGATGCATATGAGGGGCTTTGCTCTAGTGTTTACAGACTGCACTCACAACAGTTTTCCTGACAGTGATAATTACACAGCAATCCTTCCAGAAAGTCACAAGGAGATGTATGGTTCTGCAGAGTAAACCTCTAAGAAGTAGCTTTCTGTGGGTTCGTTGCACTGATCCCCCTGGAAGCTTTAAACGACTTGTTGAGTAGACTTCAGTAGATATCTTAACCAGAGGAGTCAGGATAAGATAGTTTTGTGAATCCCTGCAGCAGGGTGGATCCATTCTGCAGTGCAGAGAGGCATATCACAAGTCAGTATGCCTCAACTGAAGCTGTTTATCTGTCTTCATCATAGATGGTTGCTAGATGGTTTCTCTTTAATGTCCCATTTGGTACCAGGAAGAGAAGAGGGCAGCTGTGGGTGTAAGAAATTTCCACAAAAGCATAGCAGACTTTCTAGCCACTCTCTGCTACCTGACATTACAGATGGCTGAGTCTGATCTTCATAAACAGGCCTCTACAGTCATTTGTCAGGTAAATCTACAGAGGGACCGAAGCCACCCATTAGGAAAGCCCTCACACACCCATCGAGAGGCATGCCAGCCACATCTCTCTGCATGGAGGATGACCGTGGCCTGATCATTCTGGCAGTCCATTTAACGCTGTTATCTGTGAAATGGGATTCTGCAATGAGTAATATAAATGTCTGAAGGAAGGGCATTTGTAAACAACACATCTCCCAAGACAGCACCGTCCCTATTCAGAACTGGTAATAAAAACATAAAGGTTTCTATGTCTCTTAATTTATATAGGTTATCAAGTCAGCATATGAATGTCCTCATCATCTATGTAAATATCCGCTTCTTTCTTCAGTGATGATAAAATCTTAGGTTTCACAGATTTTCAAAGTGTATCAGATTTCATAGATTCACTTTAGTTTCCTTTAAAATGTTTTTCTACAAGAAGTTATGGCCTTTAATGCATTGTATGTCATTTTTGATAAGATAGTTTCTCTGTATTAATTGAAACTCCAGAGCATCTTCCAAGAGCTACCAGGCTTCCATTTTACAACAAAAACAAATTTTCAGAATGCTTCTCCATCACAGATTCTCATTTTAGGCCAGTGGAGTGCTGGCATTCAGATCTGATGCCTGTGCAATTATTCTGTGGAATGCGTTTCTGGGAGGCACTTAGTCAAGGCAAGAGCGCTCCAAGCAAAAGTCAGGGCTTCAGTCCTGTACTAAATAACTGTATTCCTTGTCTTACTGAGTTTAGAAAAGGTGAAATACTCAGCTTTTTCCACCAAAAAACTTCATTGACAAAACTTCATTGCATTTTTAATTCAGATGTAGCATAGTGTTTCATTCTCAGTTCTCTCAAGAATCATCAACATTTCTAAATCCGAACACTTTGTTGCAATGACTCAAAGGTGTCCTTCATTAAATCGTATCTCCTTTGGGTACTGTAGTGATGAAGATATTTTCTAGAGTGGGAAGGGAATGTATGTCTTGCACATCTGTTTGCTCTTGTCGTCTACACACATTGCAGTTTTCCCAATACCGCTTTTTTTGCTCGCCAAATCATGTTGAGTGCAAATTTCTTCTCAGATCTTCCAGATACTTTTCCCTAGTAGATGTCCACTGTAATTCACGCTGATTGTCACCCCTGTTGTCAGTTTCAGCAATGAAGATGATGATTAAATAGTCAAGAAAGATGAACTCCCAGCTTTTGTGACGATCGCAGTGGGTCTGGTTTCGGGGGGGGCAGGTACATCTGAGTGGTCAAACTGAATCGCCATTCGAGAGCCTGAGATTTAGGTGGCTTGTCAAGAAGAAGGAAGTGCAGAAAGAAGCAAAAAAATGCTGTGATAATTAGGGAACTACTCGTAGGATAAAAACAATAAAAAACCCCAGCCCATAAATATGGTTCAAGGATTGAAGGATGAGACACAGGGAGCTACGTTTATATAGCCTAGGAAAGAAATAATACAGCTAAAAGACAACAGACTATATATACCTTTATCAGAGCCATGAATATTTGCACTATCAAATCATTAAGGAGATGTTAATAGGTTTAATGGAAAACATGTCAGCTGCTGGAAGATACTACAGAGGAATGTCCGTATAAGCTTGATCATGGAAGGTATTAAATCTAATATCCTCAGTTGTTTTTACCTGTGCCCTTTCCACCCCCACCCCCTTCCCCAGTTTTGTGAAAATATGAAGTGCTGATACAACCACTTTATAATGCTGTTGTCCTCTTTAAACATCCTGGCTTTATTGCTTAAATACACAAGCCTGGTTTATACTGTCTAGATCAAATGCAAACAGATAACAGGAGATGCAATTTTGTCCTTCAAAGCCCTTTCCAGCTGCTTTCCCTTAAGACCAGAGATGTAGTGCAGGATCATTTGCCCCGTGTAAACTAAGTTTGAAGTTACCTTTTTCCCTCTGGAAATTTTTATTTACCATTAGAAATATCTGTGTTTTGAACTTCCCTGTGTTTATGATTTACCTAAACAGATTGAAGTACCGTTTTTAAGCTGTTAATAGGATCAACAGAAAGGAGTTGAAGAATGGATAGCCCTGACACCTACAGGATTCAGGGAGGTGAAAATCTTCTGATCCTTCCTACCCACGCTCAAAGAAGTGTAAAGACAAATTGAGAAACCTAAGCACTCAGTGTTTCAAGTGTAAAGTCTGAACCTGCAGGTGTACTTTACGTAAGTTCTTTTAAGATTCAGGGGTCCTACAACAAATGGATAATGCTCCTCAATTCTGAGAGACTGCATAACTTGTGGTTTTGTAAAATCAGTATGTCAGGAGTCTGAGCTGGGATCTCAGCCACCACACAAAATTGACTTCACTTTCCTATTTTAAGATAGAATGGTTGGAAAAGATCTATACAGACTAAAGTATATTAAAGCTGGAGGGGATTGTTGCTAAGTCCATCTGACTTGACTTTTTGCACAGCACAAGCCATATGGTTCACTTGTTAAATTCTGTATCAATTCCTTAACTCCTACTTGAGATAAAAAAATATTTCAATAGCAAAATGTAATTTTAGAAATATCACTGAGGGTGGGGACAGGATTCATCCATGACTCAGAAGTTGGGGCTGTCATCAGAAATGAGGGACAGATGGATTTCTGGCTAAAGCAATGCAGTGCAGTATCGTTGTCAGGCCTGTCCTACCTCTCAGTTCTTACAGCTTTCCTCCTTACTCTCAGTTTCTCCTTTTGTGCAGACATTTTCTGAGTTATGCACAAATGTACTGCTTTGTTTTGGGTATTTACATTATTCCTCCGCTGACTACACTCTCCATGGTTTGCTGAAAGTCTCATGACAAAGATGATGCTTTTGAAGGACTTCTCTGGCTTCCTTTCTGATTCTTTCCCTTGTTTCCAATATTCACAAGCTTCCTGTATTTTATGTTTTAATAATTTGGTAATGACTCACTAATTACCAACTAGGCTTTATTGCAAAATGGATCAGAGTATTGACTCCTCTGTAGACTAAACTTCAAGCCAAAACCCAGAATAAACTCTGCTATTTGCATATCCATGCAACAGCCTGATGTTTTGTGCAAAGTGAGAACTGGTAGCTTGTAACTAGAAGCAGGAAATGAGTATCCCTTGCATTGTCTGACTTTGTTTTTATGGATATAAACTTTTCATACTTGGATTGTCTCCATGATCTCAAGGTGAGGCTTCCTCAGAAATAGTTAGCTTTTATTTGGTGAGCAATTATATATGCTTTTTCCTCTAAGTGCATGCTTAAAATTTATTTCTGAGTCTCCATCAGCATTTGTGTTGCACCTGGATACCCCCAACACAGGCATCAGAGGTGTTAAAGGCACATCTTCAACAGCTCCTCTGGTTAGACTGAAGCATTACTTTTGGAAGGGAAATGCAAATTTTTAGATTTTAAGAATCTTTGATGGAGTGACATTTCTTTGGCTTTTAATTTTGCCTGAAGACTCAGCACCAGGGATTAGCGCATTGGGTGCCAATTGCAAAAGATTTTACATGATTTGATAGGCAGCAGGATAAATGCCCAAGCTGCCTAGAATAAAAAGATATCCTGTACTAATTTTAAATGAAAAAAGAAAGAAATTACACTTTGGTTAGTGTCAGTTTTCCTCCTCTTTCTACCTGATAGAGCTTTATCTGGCAATGCTCTTCAGCCTCAAGTTTCCCTTTTCTCTGTTGGATTGCTGCATTATGCTAAGTTTCCAAGTTTCGAAGTACTCATTTTCAATCTCCAATATGTTAATTTTGCACAACTTGAATCTGGTAAAAAGTATATCTTCAGCGCTCATGTCAAAGCTTTATATGGATGACATAAATCCATATTTGGTTCACCTAAACAGGATATAGTGTTTATCTCACACTAACCTTTTCTATACTACTATTGAAAATTTTATCATGGATTAATGTTTTTTTTTCCTAAAATACTTATCTTAACTCTGCTGACTAAGCATAGTACTTTATGTCCTTTGGCTTACCTTATCATTTTACTAAATTGAATAGAGAAAAGTGATAAATTTCAAGAAATGGAAACAATTCCAGTGGTACAGAAAAACACAATTGTTTTCAAATGTTTCTCTTTGATATCTGGAGAGAATATACATTTACAAGGTTTATATGATGTAATCATACAAGATGCTCCTGAAATAATTTTTTCATCAGTACTAACACATAAGGATATTAACTCCTAAATTACCTAGCAGAGGAATCAGTAGGGGATAACTAGATAATCACTTTCTGTCTGCTTTTGACCACAGTTGTCTAACACCTGGAATACAGTGTCCTGATTTGATGTCTGAAGGTGAACAAATATATTGATGAATCGTGGGGTTCAGTATTTCTGCTTCTTGATCAGATAGCCTTGCAGAACAATGTGTATGGCAGCTCTTCCCTCTCTGGCACAGAGCTGGAGAGGTGTGTCAGTGTCCTCGTTGTTATTATTGTCTTCCAAGTAACTTTGGTTTCACTACAACTCAAGTACTTCAGCTGTGACTCTAAAACATGGTGGAAGAGCACTTACTGCAAGAGTTTTTTCTTTCATTCCTTTTAGTTTACACTCTAATGGAATCTCTACCTGCAGTTTTGAGAAAGAATTCCATGCAAATTTTATGCATGCCTTTGAACTTTCTACATCAAAAAGAAGGACTCTGCTATTTTACCATAAGGAGTAAAATCTGAAACTGTTGACAGAAATTGCTTTCTGTTTCATTCAAACCCACTGCTGCAGTGGAACATGGAACACTTAGCCAGGATGTTATAAACAATTTAGTGTTTTTCTCCTTTGTGGCTTTCTCAGCAAATTATGAGGTTTAAGACATTTGTCTTAAAAACACATGTCAAGTTTGTTGCGTTTTGGAACAACTAAATTTTGGCCTCCAACCTTGATGGTAGTGAGGTGAAGATGCTGTATCAAGTCCAGGTGTAGTCTAGCAGAAATCCACTGAGTTGTAGTACAAAACCAGAAGCTGGACTAGAGGTTTCTGTGTGAGAAAGGTTAAGCACAGTAGGGCTTTCAGCTTGCAGAAGAGACATTCAGAGAGGAATTTGGTAGCGCTCTATGCATTCTCCAATAGTGTAGAGGAAGTAGTGTGCAGGGAAAGAATCAGGTGAGTGTTTTTAAATTAAGAAATTAGAAGGAGAGCATTTTTCATGCAATAAATATGAAAAATGTACTACTTCAGATTGTTGCAGGGCCCCAAATTTTAAGTTGGTTCGGAAAAAAATAGGCATATTCATGGAAGACCTGTCCACTGAAGTCTACAAAGTTCAAAGATGCAGGCACAATCTGTCTCAGGACATCTCTAAACTAGAGATCGCTAAAATCTTGGATGTTACAGTAATAAACTGTCACTGTAGAACTACTCTAATCTTATATATTTTTGCAAGTTTGTACTATTGGCCAGTAATTTTTCATGGTTCATTATGGTCATATTGATATTTGTATTTTCTGCGAAAATATGAGAAGTGTGAATTTTTACAGGCTGATTCAGTGTAGCTGGGGTAATGCTCCGCTGTACTGTTTTATTTCCTGAATCATTAGCAGATTGACAAGATTACCTACAAAATAAAACTAGTGAAAACTTTTTTTCCAAAGAAACAAGTTGAAAAAAAAAAAAAAACCCAAAAAACAAAGAGAGAAAGAAAGAAAGAAGGAAATAAATAAAAAGCATGAGTGAAATGCAGCACCAGAAACAGCAGCAAGTCCAGCATGTTGCCAGGGAAGCTTCATGATGTGAATAATAAATCCAGAATATAAGATGAGAGAGATACAGGGGAAGTGCTGTATTGAACAGTCTGACTGCTGATGCTCTGAAAAACATAAAAGTCTGCTCAGCAGTGGCTTTGGCAGTCTCTTGCCAAAATTTATAATCAGATAGGACATGGGAACACATTCATTTTGCAAAAGACGGTGTGGGATTTTAACCTTTCTCTGCTTGCCCCTTAAACCCTGATTTCTCTAAAGATGAAAAAAAAATGTTGTTTACAGTTTAGAGGCACGGACCTGCAAGATACTTGTGTTTTTATTTTTAACTGATGGCAGTTGAGAATTACCTCAAGGTATCTTGCTTGGTATTAGAGTTGTCTAATAGTTCAGATGTATGAACAAAGTAACATAGCTAGCACGTTACTGTGTATCAACTACTGCAGTGACTGCTTCTACGCTTCCTTTTAGCCTGGAGCAGATGAAAAATAGTTCAACTTAGCTGAGATCCTAGTGAAAGAAAGTTAAAATAGCTCTTAATCCAACACCAGAAGATAACATCATGCAAAAAGCCTCTTCCATACTCCACCCGTAACACCGACATATTCCAGTCACAGCCTGGAGTTGGGCAGCAGGTCTCGAAGGAACAGAGACACAGCTATTGAGAGCTCTACCCGTCCCATCAATCTGATGGCCAAGGAATGGAATTCAGTTATCCTGATGTATCTACTCATATAAGGAGGTCTAACTCATAAGATCTGTAGGACCAGAGTTCTAAGATAAGGAGGGAGGGCATTCTGGAAAAGAGGTCTATCTCTGCAATTAGTTTCTATCAGAAATACTTTAGAGTGTACTTGGGAGTACTCAAGTGTAATTGTACCTTTGTAGGCTGATCTGAAGCAACAAGCTTCTGCTTTTCAAGCTGGCTGGCCAAAAGCACCCCCTTTGCCTTTCAGCTGCATAGGTACTGGGGTACTGCAGAGCAGGATGGCACATTTTTTTCCTCTCTCTTTTTAGCTATTATTGACCTAATACAAACTATAAAAAGTGCATCCAGATATCAGGGTGATAAGTGCCTTAAAAGCTCCTGTAGTGATAAATAATTCAGATCATGATGTTCTTCATGAAGCCTTTAAAGTGTATTAACCAGAAGCTTACATAAGCAATGAAACCTACATTACACATACACATGCATATGCAAAAAGTAATGACTAAATTAAGAAACACATCTGCAAGAACAGAAAAAAAAATGTTAACTTCTACATTCTCATTGTTCCATCATTTGTTCACCACCCTCCACTCCCCTCACCCCAACCAAAGCCTGTCAAATCAAAGCTTCAATTCAGTTTAGCAAACAAGTGTTCATACATGGTAATAGTACATAATAGCAATGTTTGGTGGGAAACGCTGCTCATGGCTGAGGATATTCCATTTAGCAGATTTCTAGACAAACTGGCCATTTTTAAGTGCCATGAACATGTATGTTGCAACAGAGTGCTTATATTAAAAAAAAAACAAAACAAAACAAAACCCCCAAAACAACCAAAACCACAAGCCAAAACCCAAATCCCAACGAATCAAACAAACCTTCCCAAAAAACCCATCCAAAAAATCTCTGAAACCCAACCCAAGTCTCATGGGTTCTTTGGATGTAGTGTTCGTCTGAGGGAATCAGAGCTCTTGGGCAATGAAAGGAATTGTCATTCCAAGGGGCTTTGTAATCTTCAGCTGGATCGGGTAAATGAGACATCCCTAACTGACGTACTACTGGAGCCCCGTGCCTACCTACAAAGTGTTTAAATTACAGAACTCTTTGATTAAAATTAGGTTCCTAAACTCACATCCTGGCCGTCAGGAATGGATTACTGACCATTACTTTGTGCTCATCTCTTTCTGTGTCCATTTAGACACATGAACATTTCTGTATGTCTCCACATGCGTGGAAAAAACTGCACTTTGCATAAATCATTAAATATTCGTTGAGCCTGAAAGCAGCAACACTTAATTCCACAGACATAAATCTGAGAGATTTATGAGAATACAGAGGTTCAGGTCCTGGATCTAGTGATTTTCCTTCTACACTGTATTGGGAAAATAGAGTATATATGGATGAGGGTTTTCCAAGGAATACAAAACATTCTTTGAGAATGCTTTTCCTTTCTATATGCCTCTGTTCACTCTCTATGTTTCAGGCTCACTCCTACAAACTCTTTACATCTATTATCTCTAAACAACATATTTTTCTGACCCCCAACTAAAATGTATATTTACAGCAGTTTGAAAAAATGTCCCACATCAGCCTTAATTCTGATTAAGAAGATTTTACGTGCTGTGCAGGGAAGAAGAAAGATCCCCCTACATGCACATACACACTCACTCCTTTTTGAGTTGCTGGAATTCTGCAGGGACTGAGTTTTGAATTTGTGTGGAGGAGTCTGTGACTTCTTCAGCCTGTGATGAACTGAAAGTGAGACCATCTCCTGCCAGAGCCTGGTAAATAACTGCAGATGCCTTTACAAACATGCTGTGTCTCCACTGCAGATTATAAATAAGAATGAACAAGAAGCACTCCAGGCATCCTTCACCATCACCTTGCAGGTTTCTGGACATCCTGTATTGCTTGAAAGATGTGATTCTTATGTGGATTCTTGTTTGGTGTGGTTTTTTTTTTTCTTTTTTTTTTTTTTTGTTCTTTTTACATTGCTTGGAAAATTTACGCTGCAGAGAGCCCTCAAAAAGTTTGGCAGCCATTCAACACAAAGGTTGGGTTACAACCTCTGGCTCAGAAAGTCTTTAAACTGTGGTGCTGGAACAGAAAGATATAACGGGGTAATGTTTACCATAGGCATGCTCCTGAGGGCTTGAGGAACATTATACAGTCCTTGTGTTCTAGAGAGGTTTAAATTGCACTTACAATCACTTGAAATCTTCATCGGTTGTAGTGCTGTGAAACACACAACTCCTTTAAACATGAAATAAGTTACAGAGTTAGTTGCTGCATTGTCTCAGTTTTCAGGAAGTAACTGACAAAAATGGACAACAAAAACCTTGTTGTAAACAATCGCTGTGCTGACGGGCACTGTACGTCAAGCTGAAATACTGAGTCTGCAAAAGAAGTTGAGTAGCTCCTAGTGCTGTACATAGTTCTGACTCTCCTGGTGATTTATATGACTATCTTTTCCTTCATGTTGAGTGTGTTTCTCTTTCATCATGTTATGAGCAGCCTATAGGAAGTAATAAAAGTCCAGATAGTGACTTAGATGCCTTGTATGCATGAAGAAACTTTGAAATAATCCTAAACATACACCTGCAGCTTGAAGTACCTGAATTCCAATGAACATATGGCCTCAGCACACTAACGTTTGTCAGTTTCTCAGAATAGATATTTGTTAACATCTTACGAAGAGGATGCCTGTCACTAGAACAGCTTTTTGCAGAAATAAAAGTAGCAGAAGAAAGGATGGGTGCAGTGAGAGGATGGGGGATGTGACATACACGCAGGCCTGGCTGTACAAGGCCCCAGCTCTGGGCTAAACCCAGCATTTACTGGGCAGCAGACACTTCTCTTGTTCTATTCTTGTGCTGTGTCTCACACGGGGGATTATGGTTGGTGGCTGAGTTCTTACGTGAGATGGTAATACACACCTAGAAAGTGAAGAGCAACAATAGTAAAAGAGCCTGTTGTGACCCTTTGAGGCGCTTTTTGTTAGACCCTAATTTTTCTGTCTTGATGCACCTTGCTTTCAGCAGTGAAGTTTGAATAAGTTGGGACTATTTTCTTCACTCAGATTTTGTTCCTTTCTCCTGTAGAAAACTATTACTCCTGCAGTCACCTTAGTTTTTTCTTCCTTATTGCCTCCTCCCTCCTTCTCTTTTTTGTTGTTGGGGGGGTTCTGTTTGTTTGTTTGGGGTTTTTTTTGGTATTGGGTTGGTTTTTGATTTTTTTTTTTTTNGTGGATGGATTAATTCAGAATTTTTATGTGCGGAGTTCACTGAGTTCCCAAGTCATTGCACAGGAATATTTCCTGCTCATCCACTAGTCACTGTATGTACAGAGATGCTGGTACCATGGCTGTCCTTCTGGGGATATATTTTCCCTGGGAATATTTACAAAACATAAATCTACTTTTGCTTCACATATTCTCTTGCAGTTTTCCCCAGCATTTATGATTTTAGTCAAGATTTTTATTTTATTAAATAATAATGGTACGATGGGAGACTAGGGGTTTGTTTCAACATATGAACTTCCAAATCTAAACAGCTTTGCTCTTCAGAGCTTATGATTTGATAATTTCTTAGAAGCATGTCTTAGGTTCATTTTGTCTTGCAGATCATGTCCTAGTCTTTAAGCTTAAATGTTTTTCTGGTGTATCTGTTTTTCACAAGGACTCTTTATAGCTCTTAGAATCTAAGCTATAAAAGGATGTTCTTCTCGAGTAGTTATGTGGACCAATAAATGGAACATTACACAACACAACATTTATCCCTTATATGAAATAAATTTAAATTTTTCCTCTTTTGGTTACTTCAAATTTTTACAGCAACTGTGTTGCAGACCAGGAAGGACCTGGATCTGTTGGAGGCAGTCCAGAGGAGGGCCACAAGAATGCTCTGAGCATTTTCTGAGCAAGCTTCAGTGGAAGACTTCAGCAGGCTGTAATTTAATGAGTCAAACCTATGTTTTACCTTTTTGTAAGATTCATCTTTTCACAGCAGTGTGGTCAGAGACACGTTTGTTCCAAAAGCATCAGGGCAAAGATCTGACTCATGCTGTTCATGCAGATGCATGACAGAGAAGAAACCAGCTCAGAGGTCTGAGAAAAAATGCCAGATGCAGTGGGTTGTGACCATTTTACTTGCACTGCATGCACCGTAGGATCAGTCATGCCATTCACTTCCTGTCAGTTTCTCCCTGAAACTTTCTCAAGATTCATTCTTTTCCTGGAAGAAAAAAATATATTTAATAATTATTCAGTTCTCCTCTTAGAGTTTATTTCTAGCTTTTTATTAGGAAATTTATTAGTCCCCAGGATCACTGTCCAGTACTCTAGGCACATTTTCCTTCAGCTGAGAAAAAGCTTGTGAGGTCAATTCGCTTAAGAGCATTAACATGACAATTTGAATCCTTCTTCAAGCCATGATCAAAACTAATGTATGAATTTTCTGTTGTTAAATGGGCATAAATAGAGATTCCCTGCTGACATTCATTTGTGAAATGTTTTGTGATCAGTGTGGATTTTGTGTCAAGCCGTGTTTTAATAAAAAGTTGTAGAAACCGTATTTCAGGCTATGTGAAAGACTCCTGAAAGGTCATACCAAACTTACTCAAACCAACCAGGATAAGGACAGGTATTTGGCGATGAAGTGACCCTAGACAAATATGTCTATGGGCATTTTTTATTGCAGATGGTGCAGTCCTCCACGCATAAAATGGGAACAATAGACTCAAACCAAGATTAAAATATCATCTGTGTTCAAAATATTTGGATTTTACAGAAAACCGTACGATAATACAATACTGCTCTCAGGTCACATTTTGGGGGGAAGGGAATGTGTGAAAAGCCAAACACAGACTAGATAGCTGTTGTTAGTCATGAGATTCATCTAATTTAATTTAAATCTCGTAAAAGTTCTGTGTCTAGGCTAGTCATCCAAGGCAGGACTCAACTAACCAGCTGTTAACTCCTACACTCTGCTATAAAGGGAACATGGGCTGACTAGCTCAGAAATGAACACCTACACTGCAGACTTCCAAAGGTAGGCAAGGTAAATCTCAATGCTAGTCTTTCTACGCAATCAGTGGGAAGAGAGAAGGACGTTTTCACATATCTTTCTTGGTAGCTTCTAACTTGTTCCCACCACTTCACTTTGAGAAGAGGTTTACAAAGTTTTCTGTCTTGAATGTGTTTTAATGGAACAGCAAAAGGAACATCCCCAGCACAGAGTTTTCTTTGGAATGAATGAAGTCTCCTGACTGAAACTTTAAAAAATGAGTTTATAATTGAATTCAGGTTAGAAGGAACTTCAGGAGATCTCTAGTCTAACCTCCTGCTCCAAGGAAAGTCAGCCATTAGATCAGGCTGGTTTTCTCAGGGCTTTTTTCTGATGTGATCTTGAGCATGTCCAAGGACAGAGATTGAATAACCTGGTTGGCTGTCCTCAGCGTGGAAGAGCATTTTCTTACATCTAGTTTGGATTTCCCTTGTTTAAATTTGTACTAATTGTCTGCCATCCTCTCAACCATCCACCACTATGAAAAAGTTATACATTTACATATATGTGGGAGGTCCAACCTCGGTCTTCCCAGTTATCAATCAGGGACACCCCGCTCCAAGCGATGAGAGCTACTCCTTTGAGGAGGACTCCATGGGTGGGACCGAGGCCTAGGGCCCTCCCCTCCCTCTGGAAAGTTCTTTTTAGTTCGACGCCCCATTGGCTTTGGTTATTGTCAATCTGTTGTACCCTCCCCTCAGATGCGCTGATTGGACCCTGGATCCCCAGACCCTCCCCTCAAGTGCATTTCCATTGGTTATGACCCTGGACCCCGCCCCAGTTTTGTGCCCCTTAAAACCCCGTGCACGTCCTGTTTTCCCCGGAGATCTCCCTCCGCCTCTCTCCTGCTTGGACTCTTGTTGCTTCCCCCTGCATAAAGAAGACTTGGAGGAGACTCCCTCTCGGCTCTCTTTGTTGTCTCTGGTCACCATCCCACTGCGCCCCGCCTGTGTGCCTGTCCGGAGCAGTCTCGCCTCGTCCGCGACCCACCCGCGTGCACCAAAGCCCTACTCCCTTGGAGTGCAGGGCCCCCCAGAGCCTGCGTCCTCGGCAGAGGCCAGGGGGACGAAGGCGACACACACACACATATATGTATATATCTATATATCTATATATCTATATATCTGTATATCTGTATATCTATCTCCTACTCATAGGTAATAGGACACTGCTGCCACCTGCCCACAAAGTCTTCTCTTCTGCACGCTGAACAAGCCCCCTCACTTCAGTATCTCCTAACAGGATGACCACTCCTGCTTCTGAACATCTTGGTGGCCCCAGTGAACTTCCTTCAGTCTCTTGGTGTCTGCCCTGTATTGGGGGCCCAAAGTAGGATGCAGTAGCCTAGATACAATATAGTGTTTGACAAGTAAGGAAAAAAAATTGCATCCTCAACCTCCTGGCAGCGCTGTTAATACAGCCCAGGGTCCTATTGGCCTTCTTTGCTGCCAAGGCACACTGCAGGCTCTTACCCAGCTCATTCTTTGCCTGAATATCCAGACTGTTTTCTGCAGAGCTGATCCCCAGACCATCAGTCCCCAGCCTGTACCACTACAGGTGTCTTTCCCTCCCTGCTGCGAAACTTTGCATTTGTCCTTACTGAATTTCCTGTGTGGCCGTTCCTCCAGACTCTCTATGTCCCTCTGAATGGAAGTCTCATGCATTTCAACTGTTCCCACCACCCTCGAGTCACTTAAAAGCCTCATGGCTGTTATCCACCTCACTTCCTCCAGGACACTGATAAAGCTTAGGGCAGATGTTCAGGATAACAAATGTCAGCCTTGACTGTCAAAGTTCACAAAAATCGTAAGAAGCTGAGAACTGGGTCTCAGCATCAAGCAAATCTAATTTTATAAGATATGTCCAGACATGCCTATTTTTGCTTAATGCCTCTTTTTATTTCATGTTTTCACCCAGGATTTTCATTGCAGGCATGTGAAAGCATAGCATCTTTCAAAACAATAGGACTTCCAAAGAAGAAATTGGATTTTTTTCTGTGTAAGACAAAAATCTGCTATGAATTATGGCTGTAAATAACATAGAATGGTATAGGATATACAAAGGGTGCACAAATATGTAGGAAAAATTGATGACTACCACATCTAATAGAAAACAAAAGAATAACATTATATATATAGAAGAAATTTTCTTCTTCCTATATAGGATTATTTTTCCTGTTGAGGAAGTATGTTTAGTTTGGTCGACAATTTGGTGTTCTAATGACAAGCAATCAGTCACAGCCTTCCCCTTGCTGGCTTAGAGCCCTGGTGCATCAGGCAGTGTTCCACTGCTCTCTGGGTGTTGGACACTTCTACTTGCAAGTGCTAGTGCTGCTTCCTTCCCTAGGCTGTCTTCAGGGGTTTGTCAGCCAAACTGCAAACAAACTTGACGCCGTTTATTTGGTAAGTTATTGTATGAAATCACAGTGCAGTGTACTGATACATCACTAACAAACCTTTTAAAGTTACCCATGGGATCTCTCCAGGCACACATTACTGGAAAGAAACATTGCTAATGGGTCAAAAAGGTCCCAGACTATGGCTCTGTCCACTGAAGAGATGAAACTCCTGTCAGTGTTTGATAGTAACACCAAGGAGTTACCAAGAAGCCAAATTTGGTGTAATAAATAGATATTGGGAAAATGAGAGATATAAGGCATATATAGTCCTAGACAAAATCTATTAAATTTCCTGTTCTAGTCTTATTTTCTCCTAGTCCTCAGGCTGTCACTACTAACTAAAGACTGATTGCCATGACTCTTCTCCATCCATCCTTCTCTCTGTCTAGTTAGAGAGGTAAGGCATCAGTGACCTAATTAACTTTCTCAGAGCAAAAGATTTGCACCACTGTCCTTCCTCTGAAATCAAGTCCTTGAGTATGTCATGTCACTTTCTTGGTAGCTCTCCGCCAAGTACTGGCTTACTGGGAATCAAATCATCTCCCTTCTCATTAAAATTAATGCTCTGAGAATCCATTTTACTCTCTCTCTCTCTGTGAACAAAATATCAGAGCAGAGCAGGTGGTTTTATCACACACAAGTTGCTTGTTTCAAAGGAGACCTTCAATCTAAAGAACAGAAAAGAAATCAAGGCTGCCTGGCCCAGGTGACGCTTGGCTTTTGTGCTGTTGGAGACTGTAGATCCAACAGGGTTGACCAGAGGTTTGTTATGGCTGTTCTGCTGCAGAATCTACTCTCCATCATGAAGACTCAAGACTGAGAAGCTGCAGGAGCCATATCAGTGTTGTGGCTGGGACCACTGAGTGCTGAGGACCCCTTTCTTCTGAAACGAGACACTCTCCTGGAAAATGGCAAAGCTCTGAGCGCGGATTAGCATACAACTGCTTTCCTTAGTTCTTTGGCATGCCTTGGGCAGACAAGATGGTCTGTCTGATCAGGCCAGGCATGTTAGAGAGCACGCCAGGTTGCACTGAACCATGTGAAGAGTAAAGCTTGGGAACCTTCATATTTTAGATTGACACTTGGTACATCAGTAGCTATGGTTATTCACAGAAAAATATTTCAGTGATTGAAAAGTACTCGGATTTCTTGCCTTCTATGCTTTATTATTTCGGAACAGACCAAAGGAGAGAAAGTAGCAGAAAGGTAGGGCTTGCAAATACTTGGATATTACATCCTGCAATTTAGCCTAAATTGGCAATTTACCAATGTGAATACCCCCAAGTGGGCCTTAATGCTGGAGTGGGTGGTTTAATTAGCACTATGCTCCCATTTATAATTAGATTTCTGTTAGTTCAGTTTGAAGCATGATTTCATAATACGAAATTATTTTTAAAAATCCTGTGGGGATATTCCTGGTAAATTAGTACTGTGGACTTTGATGAACTGATGCTTTTAATAGACTGTGCTATTTGCAAAGAATCTAAATCAAAGCAATAACATTACCATCCTATAAAAGTCACTGCCACAGGACAATAAATCCACATGCAAAAGGGAAGAAAATTCATGGGATTATCCAAGGAGAATCTGGACTGTATGCTTCTCTATTTCGATTTGGAAAACTTGAAAATTTTAAATCTGGTCCAGATTTTTTTTTTTTAATAGAGTAATATTAACCTCAAAATAAAATTTGGTGTTCCTATTCCCCAAATAGATTTTTAATACCAAATTAAGATATGTCCATGAATTCAAAACATGGGGCTAAAAACGAGAAGTGGGCTAAATTCTACATATTCTAGCATGCTGTTTACCTTCAACAAACTGATTTTGGTTAAATCCTTCTTGATCTGTTCTATACAATTGGAATATTTTCCTCTTTATTTTCATCTGGTATTATGATAGTTACAGAACAAGGCTTGAGTATAGAATGATAAATCTTTGCAGAAGGACCACAGAAAATCTAAACCATGATTTTAATAGAGTGCAAGGGCAAATACATCTTTATGTAAGGGGCAGTGGTGAAGTGAACCCCTCTCAGATAAAATGAGCTGAAGAAGAAGTAATAGGTGCAGTATGCACCAGTGAATATTTGATGGGAGGTCTGTGCTCCGTTTGAGGTGCTGCATCTGGAGGAGATACTGCCTTACTTTACTTGTAAACACATGGATCTGAGCCAGGAATGATAAAATCAGTTGTGTTGCTTCAAGAGGAAAAGGAAGTGACCTGCAGCTTTCCTCTGCACCCTAAGGACAAACTGAATTCTTAAGAATGTCTTGGAGAGATGTTGGGATTTATCCTTTTCATCCAGAAAGAACCCAGGTCAGAGGTGAGGTCTAATGGGAAAAGCTCGAGAGAGGCAAGTCTTGAGTCTACTTTACTCCCCTTTTACCAGGAAAGGGACTATTGAAAGCCATCATCTTTGTAGACTGGATTCCTTCTCCAATGTAAGAAACCTTACAAGCACAGCCAGATTCCTGCCATCCAGGCATCCTCCACCTGGTCATCCTTGCTAGCTTCACCACCATGGACAAGCAAGCATTACCTGTAGCGCTGTGTCAATCTGAAAGCAAGACAAACATGTTTTTGGTAGGAAAAGCAGTCATTAGGATTTTATTTTTGTTTGCTTTCAGCCTTGAGCAGATTTAGCAGTGTGAATGGTCACATGGCATTTCATCACGTAAATTAGTCTGTATTTCATTTTTTGGTGACAGAAAAAAAAGAAAATGCCAAGGAGAAGAGAAAGTATGGAAGAGCAAGCTCTATTGTTTATTTTTATTAGCTATTAGCAGTTCACTAGGCATTTTTTAAAAGCATTTGTAGAGATGCAATGAGAAAAACACAATGGCAAAGACAATGGGAGACTGAGCATTTTCTATCACTTGTTTTTTACTAAAATAATCTTAGTTTAAAGGAGCAGTGGGAACCATTTCTTACTGTGGCATGAAAAAAAAGAGGACTGAGTTTCCCTTGCAGATTAGATGGTCACAAGTAGTAATAAAAATGCTAACTAGTTATTTAAGAAATAGTAAAACAAATGTTGAATTGGTCCCTGTGTTCTTTATCCTCCAGAAGAAAAACCTTAGCCCTTGCTTCTTTCCTTCTTACTGAATGGTTAGATTAAATATGTATTCCCAGTGCCATCATACATATTTGAGCCATTGCTGCTAAACTGATGATGTTTTAATGAACATAACCATTTCAATGAACATCACTACTTTCTGCAGCCACACCGGGGCTACAGTGTGGTCCAAAAGACTTAGACAAACATTAGAGAGCACTTCAGACTCGCAGAAGCCGTTCCTAATTATGTTGCAACCTCTATCACATTTATGACAACAGAAGGTATTGGAGAATACAGGCTTGAACTGAGTGGCAGATGTTCAACTGGCATAAATTCTGACTCATACCTGCAAAGGTGTCTGTGTCATCGCTGTTTTATTACTTCCCTGCCTTTTGCTGACCTGACTGCTGGGTCACTAACATATATTTAAAATCAAAGTGCAATTTCATGTACATCTGGTATAGTATGTCCATGCAGACCAGGTAAATTAAGCTTTCAGCTCAGTGCCTTGGAGCAATCAAATCCCCACTTACATAGGCCTAATTAATAGATAAATAAATTACAAGAACTGAAAGGGTATTATGATTATTTCACCTCATCTTCTGCCTTTAAGAGGCCCTGTGGACTTCTGGAGTTAATTGTTTATCTCCCAGATGTTTTGAAAGTTTAACTCCCTATTTGATCATCTGTTTTCATGCAAAACCCTATGGTAATTTCTTAACCTTAGAATTTCTTAACCTTAAATACTTCACAAGACTTTCCCACCATTTATTTCTTAAATGTCTCTCTCAGTTTTCTACAAGAAAGATAGCTAATTCTTAATTACTATAGTACATGCCTTCCTGAATTTTTATAGCAGTAATTTGATTCCAAAAGTTCAGTGTCATATCATACCTTTTGAAATCAAATTGAAATACATCTTATCTACTGTGCTTAGGATCTTTCAATTTCTTAAAGTTCTGGTGAACACAGTGTGTCATTTCGTTAAGTATCCTCTCTAAATCTGCCGGTTTTCCAAGATTAATTAAAAACCAACAGAGAGAACTTCTTAGTTCTCAAAGCCTCTGTATAACAACTATATAGGTGTGATGATTTAAATACATTTAGTAGTAGTAGCTCTCTATATGGTCTTGCATTGCTGGCAGAAAGGAAGGTACTGAAAGACCACCAGGTGCTGAGAACAGAATACATTACCTGCTTTTTCCAAGCTGAGAACAGAAATATCTATGGAATGTGTATGTCCCTTTCATCTTTTTATCAATGGTCTTACTTTTATTGGGTAGGAATAAGCCAGGGCTACATTCACGCTCTTTATGTTAAAAGCTCTTTCTGATCTGCTAAATTTCTCCATCTAGAAATTATTCCCTTGATATCCTTTTCCTCTCCCTATCACTTTTCTGTAATTGCTAATATCCGTCCGAGTTATATTCATTGCTGTCAACTTTTCTTCCTTTCTGCATTCGTTTCATCTTTGTAGCCCCTTTCTCTAAGTCAGATTGGTGTCAATTTCTTTTAAGCTATGGTCAATAGAAACACCACTGTGACAGCGACTAGTAGTTCAGGAAAACTGTTGGATTAGATTTTGGTTAAAATTAGCTGTACAGACATGGATTCTGTTCAAATTGCAACAAAACAGTAGCATTTCATTCTTTTCTCCCTGTGATTCTTACTTGTGTTTTAAGCTTTTAACTGCCAGGGCACACGTGGAACAGTGCACCCAGGAAATCATTATTTTGTGGTGTTTTCCAAAGACATGTCTTGCTAAATCAAACCATATCACAGTGAGCTTTTCCAGCTCCCCGGAATAAATTCACTCACTTAGAATTCAATGCATAAATCTTTCCTGAAAACTAATTAACATTCTGCCACCTGACCGAACAGGTCAATTCCATTAGGACACCTTAACTTCTAGTGACAAAGTAGAAGAAGAAAATATATGGTGTTCTACTGTATGACCGTAAAAG
Organism: Oreocharis arfaki; assembly: GCA_013398015.1. NCBI lineage: Eukaryota > Metazoa > Chordata > Aves > Passeriformes > Paramythiidae > Oreocharis > Oreocharis arfaki. The sequence continues at coordinate 950,385 of VZRR01005733.1, forward strand.
AAATTAATAAATACTGAAACTGCTGGCATTAAGACCACTCATGTAATATGTATCTCACCATCATGTTCACTGCTCTGTGGCAATGTAAACTTTATTTAAATATCGCTCTGAATTGCTGGTGAAATATTTGTATTCTCCTTGTGAGAAAGAGCTGCTTGCTTTATATCACAGATGTTTTTATGTATGGAATTCACAACTGAAGTTTCTGATTCAATTTGTCACTCTCATAGGCAGAGGCTGTGTTTCCTACACTTTGCCATAATGGGCTTTGTTGCAGTCAAGCATTTGAATGGAAGTTATCCATGAATAAGTGTTATAGTATCCTTTGACATCTCTCACAAGAGACAAAACTGGGAAGGTTCCAAGTTCCAAGATAAAAATAAAAATAAAAATAAAAATAATATTAATGATGTTGTGCCTAGACATTAAACAGAGATGTTGCTGATCAGTTATAAAATGGTGAATAATGATGGTGAGAGTTTTCAGGTGAGTGGAGGTCCAAGCTGTGGCATTCAGAACCGCACTTTAAGTCTGAAGAGGTTCCAGGGACAAAAAGAACCTCTCTACAAATACTAAATTTAGCTACTCCAAATGTGAGATGTTTATTTGGTAAAAAATAATCATATCTTGTGGAAAGATGTAATCCTTTCTGGAGACAGCAATTCAAAATGTTGACAAAAATGTCATTGATGTTTTAAACATTTTTTGACAGATTATTTTCATCTGGGTTTTTTATGCATCTTTAGCCCAATGCAGTTCTTCTTGGCAGAGTTTCTCTCTGTATATTTGCAAATTAAACCTGAAAATACTGAAACCGTGCTGAAGTTGAGTGCAATGAAAGACTGTGGAGGAAACATCTAATAATGCTAAGTAACTTAAGGTGAAGTAATTTGGGGAGCAAAACTTTGCTGGCTAAGAAAAAGATAAAAGGAAAAAGCAAAAAATCTTATTTCAGCCAAGCTCATTTCTCTGTCCATGATTTAAATCCAGCATAATGTTAGAGAATCGTAATAGATAATCAATACCTGCACTGCAGTCCCTCAGTACTTGTAAATGGCTTCCACACTATTCCATGTGCTGAAACCTAAATCTGAAATTCAGACATAGTGAATGACTCAGGCTTTGGGGACTGACTGTTGGTGGAGGAAGAAAAGGGATTCAGTGGGGATGTGAGTGCATTGCTATAGAATCAGTATACCTTTTCCTCAAGGATTAGTACTCACAAAATTAAAGTAAAATAATGCAATATAGCCAGAAATTGAACAAGAATCATTCCAGGTTCTTGGTCTAGTTCAGACATTTTCCAAATATTTCTGAAAGACTTCGTGTCAACACTGGACTGCTCCTTGTCTTGCTATCCCGTTGGAAACGCACACTCTGCAAGATGTATGGTGCAGAGGCAACTGTGAAGCACGCAGTTTTAAGGAGGGCAAGTGATCTGTGTCAGGGTTGAAGATCATGTTTTCTGTCCATTTTCAACATTTACTGCATGAGGCTTGTTCAAGCAGATAACAGATTTTATGAGTAAAAGCTACCACTTTTCCCTTCTTGAAATTCTTTTTATCACCACTGTATTTCTCTGGGTGTGGATGCAAGTCACATCTTCATCTTGTGTAGTCAATGGCTGAGGACAATCTCACTGATGTAATGGGAAAAGAATAAGGTCCTCTGTAGAAAAAAGTATTTATTTGCTTTCATTCATTTCCCCTTAAGGCTGATAGGAGTTTTTATTCTCTTAGCAACTGGCACTGGGCTGGGATGTAGCAATAGGGCAGTAAATAACTCATTATTTCTACATCCTGTGGAGCTATCCCTTTAGGAAAAATTACAGCAGGTCAGAAAACTATATTCCCGTTCTTCACAAATTTTGCATTATCTGAGACATTTTCATCTTCAGAAAGAGACCAAAATTTAAAGATGTTTGTAAAAATCAAATTCCAGAGTACACAATTTCAGAAATGCTGTAAATTGATATTCCTAAAAAAAATCTACTTCTCCAAATTCTTGAAACCTACTGACTCAAAGTGGGGCTATTTCTGGCCAGCTTTACGGTGCTCAGCCGTAAAGTAACAGGGGTATATGACTGCTGTACCCTCAGAGTAATTGTCTCCCCATGCTGCCATGGTCACATAGCCAGGGCCACGTGAGGCAGCTAGTGCCTGGCCAGTAGCCAGGCTGAAGAATGGAAACACAGAGTTCCTTGTGCTTCATTCTGGATAGGGGCTTGCAGGGTGACCAGGAGCCTCTTCACATCCCTGACGAAAACAAATTTCATGAGCATGAAAGGTGTGCAGCAATTGTGGGAGGCAGATACCCTAGAAGTTTAAAAGCCCTGGAGATCTGAGCTGTGCTGCTCCTTCAGGGAGCATCTCAGCAGCTAGGTGGATGAATGAAGAAGAGAAGGGGCAGAGAACTAGTGAGTTTCGCTGGTAGAGTTGTTCGAATTGGCACATTTCTGCAAGACACTTCACTTTCGATGGACTGTCATTTTTCTGACTGAAGCTGATTTTTTGGAAACATTTCTGACTATCACCAGTCAAACTATCATGAAACCCCAGCCAAATCACGAAACCCCAGGAGACTCAAAAGCGTGGCTTGTTGCTTTGTAAGAGAGGTTTATGCATCTTGCTTGAATCAGAATGACCTTTTTACTTGAACTTGTTATGCTGCAGGTCCTCTGGGTCATATCTGTGCCTTGCTGTGACTGCTCTGCCACATGCTATTTTTCACAGGACTTTGTACTAGAGCAATAGCCTGCATGTATCTGCTTTGGGGATTTATGAACCACCTTGCAGCTCTGACTACACAGCTGTGCAGAGAAGTTGGTGCTTGGAACGGTTCTCCCCAGACAGAAAGCAGCTCTTTCAATGGCTGGTGCTCAGAGAATAAAAGAGAAGAAAGTTGAGAGAGTGCTGGCAGAGGGAGAAGTATTAAAGCAATAAGGAGAAAGTAGAATTTTGCTTTCAACACATCCACATCACTATTCACTTAAGAGAAAAAATAAAACAAAAGAAAACAAAATAAACAAAAATCAGTCATTAACTCATCCTTAGGGAATTTGGACGATTTACACCAGAACTCAAAACTGATCTCTGAAAGAAGACAGTGTTCTTTGCTAGCCCCAAAACACACATTATACTAGTGCCAAAAGGGTAAACATGTTCCTTTTGAGCTTTCTGCTTTTGTTTTCAGTAAAAGAAGACCCATGGAGTGACCTACAGTGTAAGTTCTCTTCCCTTTCTCAGCTATTTCTGAAGTTTCATTTCCACTGTGAAGCCAAATAGCGAGATCTTTTGCCCTGTTTCAGGAGATAAAAAGAGTGAGCAAGAAAAAGAGAAGGTGTTCAAGTCTTCACACAAGACCTTTGACAATAATGAATTTTCATCCTGTCTGATCCAGATCCATCACTCTGAAAACATCAAGGAGATTTTCTCTGTGTTTTACAGAGCTCCAAAACATGTGGCTCCTCCAGGATCTTGTAGAGAATGCCATATATCTTTCTTTAGTTAGGGAATGGAAACTGCAATACCATAGCTCCTGGGTACTCTGCTTGAGTAGAGGGTCTGGTTGGCCTCATATTCTGCTTTCTCTTCAATAAACTTCAATCAGATAATTCTAATTAAAAACTGAATTTCCTGCTCTGCAACTCGCAGCTAAAAATGTAAGATACAAGGGACTCAGTTTCAACTATTAGCTAGACTTAGTGTTGCTTTTAATCAGAAAGCTCTGGAACTGGTCTCATCCTCATCAGGGTGTGTTAACTACTAAGTGGGCATTTTGGGCACTCTTCTCACATCAGACCTGAAGCTTTCTGTTTGGAAATAGAAACTTTTCTGCAACTGCCCTGTTTTTAAAAAGCTAACAATAACCACAGATTTATGGAAGGATTTATTTTTGTTTCAGGTATGAACAAGGAGACACTCTGAAAGATTTTCACAAATGAGAATTCTCAGCCATGGCTCTGTTGCAGCATAGAGAGGTCACTTGATTAAAAGCACCACTCAGACCAGCTTTATGGAGTAAAAAACCACCACTGACAATGTTGAAAGAACAGGACCCAGTGAGCAAGGAGGATGCTAAAAGGGCTGAACTGAAAGAAATAAGCCACCTTGTTGCAATCACATTTCTGTTCCTGGATTACAGATAGAGGGTAAACAAACAATAATTTACCCAGTCTGGTTGTGTAAGCTACCCGAGATGATTTCAGGGATCTTCACAAAATTGTATAGGCATTGCTCATAACCATCTTTAAGGTACACTACAGCATAGAGTGTGTGCTAGACTAACATGCATTCAATATCACTGATAATGCCAATTTCAGTGTCATAACTTAACATCAATGTTTCACCTGTGAAATAATAAAAGTTGCATTGCTTATTTCCCTTACTGCAATAAAATCCTTTTGAAAACTGTGAAAAAAAAGTGAATTCCAGTAAAATAAAATAATATTTCAAGTCAGTTTGATCAGCTAGTCCATTCAGAATTGCTTTGCTCTTAAAAATATGTAGCTGAGAAGACGGAATATTTCTGAAGACAATATTAATTAAATAAGCATTAACAAGATAGATGTTGATTCCAACACTGGTATTCATTCAGTGCAAGAGAAAATACATGATATAGGATACATGCAAGGAACATAATGAAGCAGTAATTTTAAATGAGCAGCATACTCAAGAAAATAGTGATTTCCTCAAGGATAATGCCTAAACAGAGAAAGGGAAATTGAAAATACATTACAGAAATCACTCAGCCACTTCACTCTTTGAATTATTAAAAAGTTCTGTGGATTTGTTTTTCAATTGCCTTTTGCAATCCAGAAAAGTACGCATAAAGGTATTTTTATCACTTTCTTTTTAGTCAAGAGTAGATTTTATTCTGCAAATCTCTTTTGTGTTGCTTTTATTTATTTATTTATTTGGTTGGCTTGTTATTTACCTATAGGTAACAGTGGAAACCCATGTTGAAGAGCTAGTTTTGCGTTTTTGAAGATGTTTATATATATTAGTCATTTATTCATCCTTTACACCCAAGCTCCACATTTATCAAGTAGCTGCTGAACTGACTGTACCCCCTACACAGAGATCACCTGCATCTCTTTCTCTGCATGTTGCTCATCCCACTGTAACATCATAAGAGCCAGAGCTAGATTTGTTAAGTCCTCTGGCAGGACTTCAGGCACTTACTTTTCTTGCTTCCCAGAGCACAATGGATGAGTAAAGCTATCAGGCAGACTATGAGACAATCACCATGGCTTTAAACAGTCTCTGGGATTCAGGATACAAAAAATACTGATCATTTCCAGGTATCCTGGGCCAGACTTCTGGAAAGTCGTGAGAAGGGTGAAAAGATTTTAAACACTTTGTGAAGAATGCTGACATGAATGAACACAAGCTCATTTAAAGAATCACAGTGCCCTTTGTAAACTGGATGCTGCTTCTGGAAAATTAAAGAAGACACAGGTATTTACAGACGTAGAAGGAGTATTATCTGAAAACCATATCTTTGTTACTGGCACCTTTGGCTTCCTGAAGTCATACCCCTGTGTGTCATTCATCGTATCTAATTCCAAGGCCACTTCTGTGCTGCCTAGAAAAAGTGAAAAGAAATCCTTCACATCTTAATTGGTATGTGAAAATGCATTGGAAAATATTATAAATGCCAGTCAAGTCTCCTCTATAATAAAAAAAGACTTATAGGTTAAAACATGGGCAGAAAATAGCATGCAAACTAAATTATATGGAGACTGAAATTTCAAATCCACATCATTCAAGTGAAGACCAAAAAGTGAAGAGAAACAAGACTGAAAGACTCCTAGAGATGGCCACAGAGAATAAATTAAATTACTTTGTAATGAAACATAATGGCATTTAGAATCAATGTGTTTAGAGGAAAAAGAAGAAGGAAAACATAAGCTAAAATTGCAGATCAATCCTTGACTGCTCTTTGCTGCACAGGATTTGTGAAACAATTGAATCCTACTTTGTTTTCAACTCTAAACCGGAAAATATCAGAAAAGATCAGCAGACTGAGAAAAGAATAAGAAAGAATAAGCAGAGACATTTAATCACTTCAAGTTCATCAATCATCTTCTGCTTTATTCACTCTGAACTCTATGCTTTAGTGAAGTTCTTCCCATCCACAGATTTCCAGGCAGCCTGACTTTAAGGACTTAACAAGACACGAAAAGAGCGTCAGTGCAAGGAGGCTGCATCACCTTCGGTACTGAGGGTTTTCTTATGCAGTAATTTCTTCATCATTCGCTGTCTGTTTTACCACTGATGGTGTTTGTAAGCCCTCATTCACACTGCTCAGAAAGGGAGACCTGTTGCCAGAGGAGGCAATGCAGGGGTTTGTCACTGCTATCACAGCTCCTTCGTGCCTGGTAGGATCTCCATCTTCTCTGAGGACCATAGCCTTCTTTTAGGTGAGGAATTACATCCATATGGAAGAGCTCTGTGGACCTGTACAAAATAATCCCCTTATTTTAAGAGCCTCCTATAATGCTTAATTTTTTGTGTATTTGAATATTTGCAAAGCATTCTGAACCCTTTGGGTTGAGATTTTTGCTGGAAGTAATAAAGATTGTTCCATGCTGTCTCTATCTCACAATGTGCTGTATAATCCTCTGTGGTCTCCCTGTGGTCTGCAACACAGATTTTGAGATAGCCACACTACCCAAAGTGGGGTAAGGTGGAGGCACAATGGCATTGTACCAATAGAGTGGGAAAGTGCAAGAGAAAGCCTTTGGCACTGTGGTTAAAAAGGTCGTGCTGAGTAACCCCAGGAGACAGATGCACAGCACCATGTCAAGATAATTACAGCCAATAGTGCCTGCTGGTGTTACCTTTAATGTTTATGAGGGCACTGTCAGTCTGTGTTTATGTTTCTGTCTCTCAGTTTTGTTCCAGCATATGAGTCCCATTTTAAAATTAACATTAAAGAAGCCCAGAAAGGAAGTGACACTCCCATAAACATGCACATGCACACACAAAATAAAACACGACAGAACATGGCACATGGAGTGTCAGCTCTTAGTTATCAGTTTCCTGGCTTTTTATTGGTTGTAATAAGACTTCCAGATAACTTAAAATATGAACTTCTAACCTTCCTTTATGTGTGTGTCTTTTTTCATGCTTGGAAAAATAGGAGTTAGACTAAAAAGCAGCACATTGCTTATGGCAGTGATAAATAAACACAGACACATCTTTTCCAGAATAAGGATGTAAAATCAGTTGGCTTCCTAAAACATCAGATATGTGTGACTCTTAAATAGGAAGTGATTAGTTGCATGTGGACATCTTCCCCTTCTCTGTGCCATTAAACTGATGGAATTATTCATGCTAAGGAAGGGACACACACATATAAAGCCCATGTTAATGTGTCATAAGTGAAATGACACTAGAAAATACAACTGCTCATGTCAGTTTAAATCTGTCCTTGGTCGTAGATCCAGATGGTGGGAGCTAAATAGCTTTGACCAACATATAGTGAACTCAAAGTGTCATTTTTCAGTTATTCACAGCCTGCTTGTGTGGGCTTAGAGTGCTGGGCAGGCTTGCTGTCAGCTTTGTGACACAGAAGCTGACTTAGGAGTAGTGACGAGAGCGGCTAAGGAACGAGCATAAATTTCATAAGGCAAACTCGTGGCAAAGTGCGGCATGGAATTCAAGTCTGAACTTGTAGGATTAGTGTCTGATCTTACCTTGTGTTCACTTTACAGACAAAAAATATTTGCCATGGGAATAAAAACAAGGGTTTGATTGCCGAAGCAGGGGTTGCTGCCTGTGGAGCACTTGAAAGTTACAGCCCAGGGTGTTATGGCTCAGTGTGTAATAAGATCATAAGACCCACCAAGAGAATAAAGCACATTAAGCTGAGCAGATGTGAAACTTGAGAAAGAAGGTGACAGCTATTTTGCACTCTATCACTTCTTCAGAGAAGAAACTATGTTAGCAGTTTCTGGTTAATTGAGTAAGTGGGCAACACTAGAGTTTTGTGGAGAGAAATCTTCGGAGGCTCACCTGTGTTGGTCAAGAATCACCTGTTTCTGTGTCTTCATTGGCATTCCTGCAAACGGACTCCACAGGTTCCAATGGAACTCTGCATTCTGGCATAGTGGGCACAATCCATTGCTTCTGCCAAAAGAGTGATCTGTGATTTAGAATAGATTCAGTCCTAGGGTGAGAAAAATGCTAAGGGATGATGTAGGAGCAGAGCAGCTGCTGTTGTTCTTCATGTAAATTCTGAAAATCTCATCTATTTCACCTTGTGAAAGGCAGAATGTACAGTTCCTGTGGGATGTTCTTCTGATCAAGAAGAGCAAATATTTCCTAAAGCTTCTAAACATTGAAGGAACCACGAAGATCCAAATTTTGTCCCTCAGAGCAGGCACAGTTAATTCTAAATTAAAGCTGAATCTTCAGCACAAAACCTGTGAGTCTTCAGGGCCCAGTGTGAATGCCTCAGCATAGCCTGCGTGGGTTTTTTTTTGGTTCAGTGCATGTGATTTTGTTTGCTTCCAGAGGCTGGCCTAGTAAATTAGAAAAGCCTGCTGTCAGTGCACCTAGTAGATTTTCCCTTTCAGGTCAAGTGGTGAGGATTTATGCCTTTCATGCCAGATTTTGCATCTCATTGATGACCTTGCTGTGCCTGTACAGGTGTCATATACACTCTAATATAAATATGAGGAACAAGAGTAACACTGACCTTTATTTCTTATTCCAAACCATACAATCCTGGTTAGAGATTTTTGTCAAAACTGGCTGATGAGTCACTGCTGGGTTTGCTATTACATGTCAGACTGTCTTAGCTTACATCTAAACTATGGGATACAGGAATACTTCTCAGATCCTAGGTTCAGGACCTCTGTTTTCACACCTTTATTTTGGCAAAATAATACTTTGTGTGGTCAGAAAGACAGTAAGGATGTTCCTGCAAGTCTCCCCATCTGTGTTGTCAGAGGACATTCTGAATGAAGGATTTTTAAAAATTAAATATAATCAGCTCACTCCTATAAACTTTGCCTTGAAGGATCTCAGGGGCTTTACTGTCAAATGGCACACAGCATGGTAACTTCCAAAATTGTAGCAGTTTTCAGTCAACCAAAGCTCAGTCAGGAATTATTGAATAGGAATTCATAATAAATGAAAATAATCTGTTCATTTCACACCCTTTAATTAACTCATGAGACCAGGTGACAGTTGATCTGAAATGCGAGTTGTGGTGTAACAGGAAAATCAGTCTGGTATTTGCATGTTTTAATAACTTTGGGAGGGAGCTTAAATATCCAAAGTATTAAAAGATCTTATAATAGTTTAGTCAAATACTAGAGATTGTACCTGGAAAGTGATGCAGCCAGTCATTATTGTGAGAGATAGGAAGGTGGGAAGATGAAAAAGAGCTTTCAATTCCTGTTACTGACATTTGCTCAGAGTTAATAATTATTGGAAAAGAAACTGCCTTGAATCAGTGCATTCTACACTGCTGGCTCTGGAGCTTTTAAAGTCTGGGGTTTGGGATCACTGGTACAAAGCTCCAATACATTCAGTCAAAGTACTAAAAAAACCCCCAAACTAAAGAACATTCCCCTCAATGCAAAGAACTGAGGAGCAGGAATATGTCTTCCATTGGAGAGTATTAACCAGAAAGACTCTTCACATGCGGCAGAGGCGAGTCTAATCGAACTCCAAAGATTTTGATGGATTTTATAACATTTTTTATACATCAAGATTATAATATAGCACTCATAGACCAGATAAAGTATTCTGTTATGTGGTTTTGCCCTGCCCTTTTCTTTGGCCAGTAGTGCAAGCTTAAACACTTCTTCTTAAAGAAGAAAGAAAGATTTGTAAAATGAAATGCCAACTACGTGTATTATCTCCAAATACTTCACTCCAGGAAGAGAGTCACTATTAGAAGATAGAAATATCCATTGATTTTACTGTGAGAAGTCCAGCTTAGCCAAGGGGGAGAGGGTGTGGGAATATTAATAAAACGTGGATTAAATCCATCAGCAACCAGCAGTGCATGGAATTTACATCTTTATCACTTAGATGTTTCATTTCAAAGGCAGTGTAAGGTCATAGAATGGCTTGGGTTGGAAGGGACCTAAAAGATCATGTAGTTCCAAATTCCCTGCCATGGACAGGAGCACCTTTGACTAGGGTTGCTCAAATCCCCACCCAACCCAGCCTTGAACAATTCCAGAGATGGAGCATCTACAGATTCTCTGGGCAACCTGTTCCAGTGTCTCACCACACTCTCAGTAAAAAAATTTCTTCCTAAAATCGAATTTCTTCATCAAATCAAAATAATTGGCGCACAGCATCTTTCAAATCTATGGGTTGATGATACGTGTCCAGGTGGCCAGCGAGAGCGGCGTCCGTGGCCGGCTGGGACACTCCGAGGATCTCCGCCTCGCAGCTCAGACCCGGTCCCGCACTCCCAGCTCCTGCACGGGCAGCCCGCCTGGAGCGCAGGGTGCTGCCGCGGCTCCGGGATGGAAAGGAGCGGGAGAGGCTTGTGCTTGCCTTCCCTTATGGAAGGGAAGGCAGAGGAGCAGGAACACACACCAAACACCAGGCAGTAGCAAAAGCCCCTCTGGGCCGCGTCACAACAACTTTTATGGAGAAGGAGAAGTGGGTGGAGAGAATACAAGGGACCAATGTCGGGGAAGAACAGGGGAGGAACAAAGGGTACAACAGCCAAAAAAACGTGAGCAGGGGAGGGTAACTTAAATTGACAGAAACTTGGACCAACGGGGCGCCAAGGAACTTAGAACTTTCTGGAACATATGAATATTAAACATAAGAACAGAATATTTACTAACTTACTATAATAAAACAGGGAGGGGAAACTTAGGATTGACAACCTGAGGGGCATAGTTAAAGGATGGGGGATAGAAGCTACGTTCTAACCCACCATGGGGCAGTGGTGTTGCTTTCCTGACAATCCTGGGCAGCTTCAGCTACTCTTACAACCACCACAGGTTGGGTTACAAGCTTCATCAGAGTAACCTGAATAATATTCTGACCCTGTGTTTTGTCTGCTGGTTCCATGTTTACAGGATAGGCTCTACCTCCTTTCATCATTGTTGAATTCTTCCCCTCACTTCATCTTTCATTACATGAATCATTTACAGTGTTCTCAGTGAATGGCCAGTCATTCCAATTCATCTTTGAAAGAGATGATTATTACTTTTTTTGAGGATAAAAATAAATACTAGGCATCCATTTATATCTAACATCGTTTCGTTATTCACACTGTCTTGAAACAACACACTGCAAGTTCTGAATTTAGTGCAAGGGAATTTGACATTGATGAAAGATACTAAAGTGACATCTTAATTTCTTTCTTCAAGAAACATTAATATCAGGGCAGGTTTTTCTTGTAACTTTCACTGATATATTTCTGATTTGGATCTACAAGAAGACTTGAAGCCTCTCACTATTTATACAAGCGTTAAGAGGCTACAAGAGGCATGCCATTGTGCTTGGGGCTCTCTGATGTGAACAGACAGTGAAAGACAATCCTGAAAGAGATAATGACAAGTAAATGATGGGAAGAACACCTTATACTGAATCCTTGTAACTTACTCTGGGTTCTTGTGCCCTACTCTGGTTCCTGGTTTAACCATTCCGTATTTACCTCTCCATCTTTGGAACTTGAATGCTTTCAGGTTGATAGCACTACTCCCTCATCACACAAATTAACTGCCTCTTTTATTCCTCTTATTGATTACTTTTATTTTGGTTTTGAGTACTGTTTACTTGGACACATTCAGAAATTCTGGTGATGCCATCAGTTTGCAGTGACTGTCATCAGCTGTGTCAGCTGAATGTAGGGAAGAGATCCATGGAAAAAAGTAGAGCTGTACCTCCTTTCTCATTGTGCATACTCTCCTCTATAGCAATAAACTGTCTTCCTTCATTCCTTCCAGTCAACTGAATATACCTTATATGTTATAGGTCAAGGCCAACCTTGCAAAAAATGAATGTGATTATGGATTTGCATCATGATTTGATCTTATAACCCTGCACATTTGAAACTATGATAGAAAATTATACAAATCTGGAGATATGGGGAAAAGGAAGGTTGCAATTTCTCTAATACAGGTGACAAAATAAGAACATACAACACAGAATGGCAAACTATGCCATGAGGGGTTGCCTCTCTGCTTTTGGATTAATTTTCAGATGGTATTAGCTGTATAGCACATTAGATTGATATGGAGTGACATGCTCATTGTCATAACTTTAGGATTGAGGAATCATTAATAATAATTGTGACAGAAAAATGAAAGCAACCAATCCTCTTATTTATAATCTGTTTGTTTATAACTTCTTCTGTCCTGATCTCTTTGATCAGTCTTTTGCTGTATCATGGAACTGGCTCTGTTTATTCCTCAAGGCAGGGGTTACAAGCCAAATCCAATGTTGGCATGGCTGTAGTGGTCCTGATGACATTGTATGATCTGAGACTCTGATGGAAGGAGTTATTTATGAACTGCCTGGAATACTTTGCAGCACTTCAAGTTGGATGATTAATTTATCATTGAAAAGGTTGAGCATTGATGTGAAATCAGCAAGGGTATAGGCTTAGTAATATATTGTTAATATTGATGTAGAAGCCAATGTGTTCCTGACAATGGGATTCCTTATCACATTATGCTGACAGCCCCAAACTTCCATTAACCTTCCAAAGGAAAAAAAAAAAAAAAGTGTTCTAAGAAGCACCCAGAAGCTCTCTACTTTCCTGTTTCAAAATGGGCCATGTTTTCACCAATGTCCTGAATGAGAGAAAACTAACTGATTTTAATTATGTTATTTATGTTTATTTATGCTATTTATGTTTATTTCTGTAGTTTGTGAGGTGGAGTGAAGGTTTGGCTGAAAAGTGAGTTTGCTTTTGATGAAATGCTGCACTTTTGCTGATATCAAGTATTATTATTTAGGCTCTCTTCATTAAATCTCATCTCTCTTCATCAAATAGATGTAGCCTTCCAGAATCCATGTCTCATTGATCTCTTGGTCCTACGGAAGTGGAAACAAAACCACAGGCTAACTAGGAGGTTTGTGGAAAATCTCAAAGTGAAGATTGTGTGGGAAGAACTCCTCCTTCCTTATTTATACCCTTGTCTTCCAGCACTTTGACTTTGTCAAAACTTCTTGGTTAGGCACTCTCAGGATACTGCCCAGTTTGTTGTTGGATTGATTGATTGATTGATTTTTATAGTTTCAGCAGTACTTTTCCCTTTATATATTACTTTCAGTATAGTACTTTTCTTTTTTTCAGTAGCTTTTGTTAGAACTCCGGATGTTTGAAGAACTTAATGCACAGACCTTTTGCCATTTCATCATGATGACCAGTAATTTCTCTCCCAGAACCCTAATGAACACTGGTGTAGTTTATAGGGGTTAAAGTTATCTCTCAGTTTCGTACACAATATCATCATTCATTTCTTTCAACTGTAAGCTACTCTGATTTTTAAAGAGGTGTTAAGAAATGGCTTGATCTCCTGTGTCAGAGTGCAAACTGATCTGCTACATAGGTTATTTACAGCTGGGGTTACAAGAAGTTACCTTTCTCTGTTGCCATCCTTTTAGAATCACCTTATTCCTCTAGATTCCTCCAACCAGCTTCTTAGTCCGAGATTTATTTTCCATTTTGTTGACTTCCGTTGGAGCTTAGGACAGGAAGAGAATTTAGTGTAATTCCTGATTTTCTTCTTGCCTGTTACTAACCTGGGGAATGATCCTAGTTAAGACTGAATTAGGTCCCTCGCTGTACAGGCCTTAGAGATCCTGATTAATTAATTTGTTTGTTGTACAGCTGCTGGTTGAATGGTTGGTATTTGAAAGCAGAGCCCCGCTGCAGCGTTTCTCCCAGCTGTTGTTGGAGGCTACCACTTAGTGTTTTAGCACTTGAAACTCCTCAGATTTTAGTGTGTCAGAACGAGGTGAATCAGCAGGAAAGGCAAATGTGGGAAAGTGAGGTGTTGATTGTTAATTTCAACTTGAGATGAAACTGTCTGGGTCAAACAAAGCATAGATGGAGAAGAATATTCATTAACAGAAAGAGACAGCAGGCAGACCACAGACCTGATTTATTTTGACCCTACACATTTTGAAGTGGAACAGCAGGAAATCCACTGATGTGAGGGATGACTTTTAGCATCAAATCAGTTTATGGGGCCAAGATCATTCAAGACAAAAGTTAATATATAAATTCTCTTTCTGTCATGTAAGTCTCAGCACATTCATCCTTTTCAAGGATTTCTCAGGTCTTTGGAGAACCAGATGTTAAATATAGAGTGATTTAAAACTTCCAAACAATGCCAACTAGTTTGTGTCATGATTTAGTTAAATGGATAATGTATGGCTACTTGACCTGTCAGTTAAGCACTCGTGATGTGTTCACACTGTTGCAAAAAGTGGAGTATGTAAAATTTTCTTAAGAAAGGATGTTCTGTAACATTTGATCTTTGTGTACTTTGAAGACTAATCAGCAAGAACAGAGACTTCATCTGTGAAACAGATAGCAGCTAATAAGCTCTAAGTGATGTGCATGTGTTGGAAAAGCAAATTACTTGTTGGTAGTATTGCCTTGTTAAGGTGTAGGCCTGGACATGCTTCAATGATCTGGGACCTAGGGAGAGGTTAACGAAGCTTGGGAAGAAGGATGCCCACTGACTCTGGACACAAAGAATGCAGAATTTACAGGTTGCAAGGCCATCTGGCAGAACTCACAAGATAAGAAAGAAACTCATAAAGCCAACTCAGCAATTGTGCTGGAATCAGCACACCCAAGAAGCCCACTGACCCAAAAGAAGAGAAAGACTGAGCGTGTGGACTAATTAGCATGAGAAGTGAGAGAATCATTAACAAATAGAAGAATAAAATACTAATTAATAAGAGAACTATCTATGTAACCTGTAGCCAATGAGCACCAATTCATAAAATGTCTAAATAGTAAAAATTATGAGAGTTGGCATGCTTGATCTGTGGAATACCACTGAGTACCCAGGCTTGCACAACTCTGAAATAAATAATCAATATCCCTCCTGAGTGTGTAATTATTGGCTTGTTGCACACTGGGTAACAAATCCAATCCTTGAGAACAACAACACTACCCACAGGAATGATAGCAAGTGTGAGATAATTCTCCGAAAGACTTATTTTAGAAAAAGCCAAGTTGGTAACAATCACAACAGACAGTTGCTGAGGATGCCTGGGAGAGTTTGAGCCTAAGTACAAACTCACTAGTCTGATTAGTGTAGAATACAGGCAATACCTGTCTTTTGAGGCACCTGGTCTGAATCTTTGAAAAGTGGGTGGCCTGGAAAGAACTAATGATAGGTGAAATAGTTAAAGATTTATTATTTTCCCATTAAATTTTGGGTCTTAGCATCTATTTAAAACCTGGCTAATTATTAGCTAATTTGCATGCACAAATGCCTATTTTCTAGGACACATACAGGTGAATTTTTTTAAAGCCCAATCACCTTATTAATGAAAGCACAGAACTCACAAGGTGCTTAGAAAGGTTGAAGTTGGAACAGGCAAAGAAGAAACTGATGACTAAGACATGAGAGTAGCTCTGAGGGAGAGGGATTTCATTGTATAATTTATGGGCAGCAAAATGAAGAGAAGCTAAAAAAGCAGCGAGAACTTTTGGCTCGATTCCTGCTGAAAACTTAGAAACTATACTCCCCATCTTATTATGGCAAAACAAAACCAACCTAACCATTTAACAGATGATCCCCTAGCTATAAAAAAGCTGCCAGCTTCTAGCATTTTGGCTCATGTATTTGGCTTGGAGATAGGAACAGCTGGAGCAAAGCTAAAGGAAAAACCCCAAAGCTCTTTCTTCTTCTTTTTGCTCATGGACACTGAGTTTAATTAACTTCATCATCCTCTTATTAAAATCAAACTCTTCTCATCGGGCTTCTCCTCTTCCCCAGACCTTTTATTCTTGCTGTGTTGATACCAAGGCTTTTTGAGGCTGAAGTTATCGGGATATCTCTCTAAGCACTCAGCTTAAGATTTCCTCTGAGAAAGCTAACACTAAGATCCCATAGAGAAAGAAGCAAAGTCTTAAAACTTATCTTGAATGGAATAGCTATTTTTCACTTTTAGATAATCTTCCTCTGTTAATTATATGGAAATACTATTAAGAGTGTCAACAGGCCAAGGAATAGAGTTTTGGGAGTACACAAGAGCTCAGGAGACAAAAGGAAACCAGCAGTTTATCTCCACCATCCAAATCACTGTACTCTGCAAGGGGGAGCACCTCTCCTTGTAGCCTGTGTTAGTGATGTGCTCCCAAAGACCTTGGGCATACCTGCGGGTGATGTGTGCTGTCGTTCCGTGCTTTGTTACTCTCAAAGTGAGGTCACCTCGAAGAGACCCTCAGATATCCATGTCACTGCCCCAATATCTGCACAAAACCGGCAGAACATCAAAGGGCGTTGTGGGCAGCACTGAACATTTGCACAGGGAATTGTACCGACAGTATAAGCTCTCAAATTCTAAATTGGCATTTCAGCTACCAGCCATCCTGTGGGGTGGTGAGCTCAGTGGGTATCAACACAAAAATAGGACAGGATAACACAAAAAGGAAATAGTCACACTTGTTTTCTTATTTATTGTTTAGAAATTCTTCTATTCCCTTTTACTGCCTGAATACTAATCTTCCATTTGTGGTCTTCTACCTGCAAATGAACATCATTTATTCTTCTTGCTTCCTTCCTTACTTTTTTTCAGACTTTGCTTTATTTGGGAAAAAACAGTGTTTCAGCACTAAAATGAGTCTTGCACTGGGTCATAAATTCTGTCAAGACTGTGCAGTTTTATTGCCTGTGCTCCTCCCTACCTGAGCATTAGCTGGTGTCCAGCTGGGATGCATGACATGTCAGGGTGAAGATTAACGTAGAAATCTTCACCTTTTCTAAGTGTTGATACCTCTATGGATACCTCATATCTGACTGTGTGCACATGATGCTAATCTGATAAACCATGACCTTTAAAAATTAGCTTTTCAGTGATTCCAAGCTGCATAAAAATTTAGGTGAGAAAAGGCTGCTCTGACTTTAAAGCCATCGATGTAAAAGGGAATTAACCCTGGGAAGGGTGACTCTAGAAAAAGTGGAGTTGGGCAGAAAATCTCTGACATACTCTCATGCACAAATCTTTTTAGGTAGTACCTCATGCGAGGAAGGAAGGAAATACTTCATGTATTTTTTCTATTCCAAATATGTCAGCAGAAGTATCAGAGATATTTTTAGAGAACTGGCATCCACTCCTATGCCTGTAAAATCAGGTGCCTTCATTATCTGATCCAAGTTTTTAAACATCATCAAGTCTCAGGACATTTGTGACTATTTAGCACTTCGGGAAAAAATCACACCATTTAGGTTTGCATTCAGTCTTCCCACACATGTCTGTACCTGCTGTATTTCGATGCACTCTGCATCATGCAACTGTTAAAAATCAGTGTGTCAGTTCCAGTCACACTGCGGTCCCTGGTGAACATGGGAGGTACTATGAAGCTCATCTCTTGATTATAAATACCTCACACCTAAGACTGATCCCATATGTTTTGGTGATATCTGACCCACTTGCTTCCAGAAATGTCTCAACTGGCTGACATGCCTCTTTATTTTCATATTTTCTAGTCACATTCTTGAGCTATTTTCTTTTTTAAGTAAGTGTGTCCTGATGTTCCTTCACTTTTTTTTTGACTGAGCAAACGTGCTATGCTGTTTCTGTACCAACCAACCCATTACATTTCAATATGAAATTGAAGTAAACTCCCTTCTTTTTAAGAATTTATATTTTGGCACAGTCTTTGACACAATAATCAAGAATTCAGTTTTGGAGGAATTATAAGAGCATGAACCTACATAACTCCCTCTTAAGGTAGGAAAAATTTTGGAGACTGAACACTTTTGCTAGATGGGACCCCATTTCAATATTTTTTTGGCACTCTAACCTAGGGTTAGACCTGTACTAGTTTGGTTCATTGCATATACTTGATCTTTACTAAAATCATGTGCATTTGACAAATCTCTATAAAACCAAACAATGTCATCCGAAAACTGTGGAAATATTTCTATAATAGAATTAATATTATTATAAGTTTATATCCGTATTTTGAAAGCAACTCAACTGAAAGTTAAAAACACATAAAAAGAAACCTTTTCCTTTACAGTGGCTAAGAGAGTTTTAGCACAAGCCTATGGAAACATCACAGCTGTACATGAACTACATTCTGCAGTGGTTCTCCATACAGGATCACATACCAGCCTGTGCATACCATTGGGAAATCCTTGCTTGGTCTGGAGCAGACAAGTCAGTTGTTTCATTAACTTGGGATATAAAAAATGTACACTTTCATTTTTGTCTTCCATCACTTCCCATCCTGTCTCTATTCCTTTTGTGTGAGGGACGCCATCAAAGCTGTTCAGACTCTGTTTGGAAATGGAGACAGCATGTAAATGTGCTTAAAATCAGAGCAGACAAAGCTTGTTACAGGACCTGACTACAAGACTCTTGAAATGAAATGAGTACATGGTCTTCACTGAACTAGAATTTTTATTTAAAAGGACACCCCAATTCTGCCATTATATTTTCCTGCTTTGCATAAATTATGAATCTTGAAGTGAAGAAAAGAATTCCCAAGCAGATTAATATTGAAATGTCAGAAGGTCTGAATTAAAACCAGATGTTTGACTACTAAATCTTAATAATTCATATTTCTGAGGTAGCATCTATTCTAAATTTGTTCACTTTTCTCTAAAAATAAAAAGACACAGCAGAGAACCAAGTGAGAAAATCAGTATGGAATACCTAATATTTTCATCAAATCACTACAAAATTCTATTAGAGGAAGAATGAAGTCAAAATCAAAACATTATAGAACAGACAAGACAGTATTTTACCAGTGAAATACTATTGAATGGTTTCTGATTATCACTTGTATGCGGTATCACTTCAGTTACAAGAACAGCAGAATTGATTTAGCTCAGTTTTGTTCCTCCATAGCACAATGTGTCTTCTACCCTTAAAAAACCCAACCAGCAACCCAAACAAAAAATGCCTCGAAATTAGATTTTCTTTTATTTAAGAGATCGATTGTCCTGGAAGTGATTTCATCAGTTTTCGTTTCCAGGCTCTGTCAGTAACTTTCTTAAGTCCTAAAATAACACTTGAATTTTGGAAATAGAATGGACTGAGTTTGTTAATGTTTGCAAAGCAGATTGAGACATCAAACCAAAATCACTTTCTAAGCACTAAGTATTATATTTGACCTGAGTCAAAGTTAGAGCTGAGGTTAGATCAAGTGGAAAGTGGATAAGCAATGCCAAGAATACAATTTTCAGAGAAAATGCAGGGTTTATTTTTAGGATAAGTAAGTGAAGAAGACTGAAATAAATTGCAGGATTAAGTAGTTGCTAAAGGAATTATTCTTGTGCTATGAATGCTTTTGATCTTTCTCACTTTAGTACAGTAAAAAAAAAAATTACAATTCTTTTTAGCCATCTACTGTAATAATCCCTTACCTTCTGAACCAGCTGTTTGGAAAAGGCAAAACACATCACAGGCTGGAAGCTTGTGCAGTAGCACCCAATGAAACTGAGAAAGTTGTTTTGGATACAGCCATGACTGATTGTGGTTGGGGGCTTGTGCAGAGGCTGTCCTTTTGGCACTTTGCTCCTTGATATCCTGGTATCAGTGCCACATACACTGCTGAAAATTACCATATTCACCCTGAACACAGCCTGAGCTAGGCTGGTCCTAACTTACTCATTGGCAAAACTGGGTGGAGGAGATTATGCTGATTCTGCTACATTTGACATTTCCCCTATTCCTGAGCTAATCCGGGAAGGGAAATTGACATTTAAGGAAATTGATTTCTGATTTTGGTATCAGCTACAGCAGTCTCTGCATGGAAGATCACAGAACATGCATTTCTGGCCCCTTCCCAATTTTGTTAATTGCCTCAGCTCAGATGGTTACTCATGTTCTCTACCAGAATTTGTCAATACTGGGAATCTTCCATCAGCTCTTTTCTGTTGTATGTAATGCCTTTGTGTAGCGCTGGAATTGTAGACCTTAGAATATTGACAGGTATGGATATGAAACTCAGTCTATGTCTATACTGCAACTGAAGGCGTGGTTATGGAGCTGGTGAGAGTTTCCAATTCATTTTAAACTGACTTTTAAAATTTATATGTCACTTAACCATCAGTCTATTTAATAATTTCATTTACAGATGCATAATTTAGCAACTGTTTGTTTTTATTTCTTCAACAATACAGTTTGAGTGCCTTTATAGTCTGATTCCTTCTCAATGAACAAAATAAATGCTCTAGAGCTTTAAAAGTCATGGAGCCAAAAATTTTCTTTCTTTTTTTTTTGTAAGTGTGGATTTATAAGTGTATTACAGAAACCAATTCATTATTTAGATTTGGCATAAAGTGAGCTGATTTGATTTGTTTTTATTGCCACACGCTATAGGCAAAAAATATTTTTTTTTTTTAAAAAGGAACATATTGTTCCTGAGATAAGGGAATGTATTTAAATAAAAGGCAGACCATTTGACCAGGGCTGGCATAATTCCAAGCAGGTGTTATCTCAACATTTGGAAGTTTTCATGTTTGCTGCTTGTTACTCTCTTCAAAACAAAACAAAACACAACACAAAAATAGGAAAATTTAATTCATTACCTCAATGCAAAATTTTTTTTTTTTGTTTGTTTGTGGCTTTGGGTTTTTGTTTGCACTCCAGGGCTGCCAAAGTACAGTTGCCTAGGAAATGACAATTGAATTTAAGTTATAAGTCTAAAACTATCAAGATCTGTTGGAGAGATATTTCTAGAAGACCCACACAGCAACCAGTAGTGATTCTTGCCCCATATTGTAAGACTCAATGATACCAGACTCTGGTGGATATTATGGTACTTTTCCCTTGCCCAACTGAATCCTGTGATTTTTTAGCAGTCCTAAAGCCTCAGGATCTGAAATTGTGAAAGGGACAAAAGGGCTTGAAAAATGAAAATTTCTTGGCTGAATTTTTAAAGCATTCTTAGAGTTGTGTTTAAGACAAGATGCCTTGTCAGGGATCTAAAATCAGTGAAACAAATATGTTGACAGGTGGGATTATTAATCTGAGAACGACTGTGAGCATCAACCTGAAATCTTTGAGGCATGAAGAGGCCTGAAAGCTGCTTTTTCTATGAGGCTTTATGGCTTTGACTGACACTGCTGAAAGGTTTAGATTACCCCATTTAATCATCCATTATTCTTAAAACTCTTGTTATGGCAGTAGTTTCTCAAGTGTGGACAAGGCATGCAGGAACAGGTGGTGTGCATCTCAAAATGCTTATAAGCTAAGTGTGAATGTGCTGTTGTGAATAATCTCAATAATAAGCCACTGCTTTTTAGAGCTGTTACTATCACCTGTTGTTGAGTGTGCTGCTGATTTCTGCCTGGGCCACTTAATTTATCATCACAATAACAGTAGGAAGATTAACACTAGAGCAAAATTAGTTTCCCAGCAGTTTTCCAGAGGCTCAGAAACTGGAGTCAAGCCTTCCCCTACTACTACACTGGAACACAAGCAAAATTTTGTCAGTAGTGTATTGGGATAGTAAAGGCTTCACAAATTTCGGAGCAAACCCATTATTTTCTCAAATCCACAGCCAAGCTTCAACAACGTGAACTACAAATAAATACAACTCATGCCAGAGTCTCAGAACCTGCCTATGACTGGCTATTTTGGAAGCTGGTGAGTTGTTCCATAAAGTCCAACCCGTTCTGCTTCTTCTACTTCCTTTACACCTTCTATGCTTTTCTTCTTTCTTTGAAATCCAGAGCGTCATAAAGATGTTGAACATTTTTGAAGGCAGTCTTCTCTGCATTCATCTCACCTCTGAATAATTTATTAGACTCTCTGATAAAAAGACAGGTGCAGTACCATTCTACAGGCACTAGTGACACACAAATAGTAAAAAGATAATGAATCTAGAGACTCTTCACTGAGTTTGACAATAGCCTTTCTCATCTGTTTCAACTTTTCCAAATGTTTTTCCTTTCCTTACACTTAAATAAAAGGAAGTACTTGCGAGTCTGTGTGTTTTCCAGTTTAGATTCCATTTATTCTTTGTTTTTGTCTCCTTTCAGCCAACCGAACAGAACCGTTTTATGGTTTTTTATGCTGAAAACAAATTTGAAACTAATTTTGAAAATCCATTCTAATTATGTTTACCAAATTATGCACAAAGTGCACAAAGGCTCTGCTCAGGCACACAAGCTGTACTCTGAAGATGTGCTCAGGCTCAGAAAAGAGCTCTAAAAAGCAGCACTGTGAAGAATGTAAATGTGCAGGTAAATACGTTACATAAGTGCCCTAATAAAGCAGATTCAGCGTCTCAGAGGTTGCCTTATTTGCCAGCTGAAGGACTGCAATCAATGAGCTTCGACAATAGAGTTAAGACTCAGAACACCAATACTGATCAAAACATGTGAAAGGATAAAGGTTCTTTTGAAGCTGCTTTTCCATTGATTTTCATCTAGACTGCAAGAGAACAGAATGAGCAGCTGATGGCATGCATAGGAGACTTCTCTGAACTACGGTGACTCCTTCACTGCAGCATATGCCTTATGTGGCCATTTTTGTTTGGTTAGTTATACTTATTGAATGCACATCCATATTATTTTACCCAATGCAGGTGTTCATCCCATATTTTTAATAACAGGTCAGGACATAAATAACATCCAGTACATTTTATGGCAATTGAACATGAAAAAAAATGACAGCCTGCTTCATTCAAGCCTTTGATCTATTCCCTATTTCCATATCTCTTTTGCTTTTTTCAGGAAAGATTTAATACACTTATCTTTGAAAAAATATGAGGCTCCAAGAGAAAGGAAACAGACAAATGACCTATTATACAAACTCACTGAAAAACACTCAGTCTACATCTCCTTTATATTGAAATGCAAACAGAACTTGAGATAACGCTATTCCAACTGACAAAATCTCTGCACCACAAAAGTGCAGTTTGAATCACGAGTTAACTGAGAGTTTTCAGCATGCCAGCTCATTTTCTTGCTGTCCATCCTGATCTTTGTTCACCACAGTGGCTTTTCACCATTTTCACTTTCTGGAGGTCTGAAGGACTGCTTCTCAAAGCTCCCTGAAATAAGTGGGTCTGATGCCCCTAATAACTTAGATGAGTTACTGTTATCTAAGTTTCAGAGCTTTGTAAGTTTGATGCTTCTGCAGGGAAATAGTTCTATAAAGAAACAAAGAACAGGTATGCGGGCTAAGCAGGGCTGGCTTTAATCCCATTGACTGAATTCATAGTGAGTGCATTAAGATGAAGATAAATCAGACATAGCCCTCCCCCTCTAATATCCAAGACAATTGTGGCATTAGTGGTGAACACAAATCTTAAATCCTATTCTGGCACAAAGTATCCAGGAATCAATCAAATAGCAAAGTAGCTAGAGATTGAGAAGAACTTCAGCCATGACTCCAAGGCTCCTCCTTAGAGTGGGATTTAACTTGATGAAGTATTCGATACATCGGCTTTGGACAATATAATTTCCCCTAAGATTTTCTTCTTCCTGGGTGGAAGAAAAAGTTTCTTTGCCTATTTGAGGGGAATTTGGTTGTGAAACCTACTCTTTTCCGTTCACAGTATTCCAGAGGACTGTGGATGCAAAAATTCAGTGGTAAGGCTACCATCAAAATGGTGGTTTTCTGAACTTTGGGAAGGTAGTTCCTAGGGCTTAGATAAGATCAATTTTCTTCTATCAAACAGCTCTACTAGGTTTGGGTTTTTTTCTAGCTAGAAAGAAGAACCCCCATCGCTCAACCTCTAACCCTCTCTTTTCCAAGTTTTCAAATAAAAGCTTTTCTGAGCTCAGGGTAAATTCGTTCAAAAGGTATTAGGGTCCCACATGTTCCTTTCCGTAATGCATTTCCCTGGAACTTTTGAAAGGTCATATTCGGCATGTTTTTGATGTGGCCTTTTCATTGGTGCTGCATCAAGGGCACCAATTCACTGCATCATCTGTGTGCCAGCCAAGCTATGATGTGCTTTAATCTGACAACATGTTAACAAACTAATGCCATTGGCTCCCCAATAGTTTCCAGAACTACAGCAGCAGCTGCGCACTGGATGACTAAATATACGTCGTCACCTCTTGTAGCACCTAGATGTGAGTTACAGACATGTAGTGTTTGGGCTGTAACTCGGCTTTTGCAATAGCACCCACATTCAAATGAGGGTTTTATGCAATCTCTGACTTCAATGATGGTCAAGTTTTTTTTTATATTGCACCTAATAGATGGAGTGAATTATCTCCAATCTGCTATTGATTTCCAATGTGAAGCATCTAGCCAAATGAGATGAGAGCAATTTGCCAGCTGCTGTTGAGCACTAAATATTAGCTCCAAAATGTCATGTTTCTTTGCATGCTTCTCTGGAAGAAGCTGTCAATATTTTCATCAGGAGGCTGGTTCTAAATTCACTTCAGTGGCCAGAATTTCCTTTGGACATTTGGCACCTGTGAATTAGCAATTAAGTTGCCCCTTGAGAAGACACGCCCAGAGATTTCCAGCCATACCTTTCCAGCTTGTAGGTGGGAGACTTCCTTGGCTTGTTAGCCAGTGCTCAAACAGCTGAGGGAGAATACTCTTGGTAGAAATGAAGAAATCGAGGAAAACTCAGTGCCATATGAGAATCAAGACATTTATTTTTCCTGACATTAGCCAGTGATTTAAACAGTACTCTAGGTACACATATTGAGTTATGATGCTAGACATGTGACAGCAGCTTTGTAATTGTTTATCAATCATTTAAAAAATGTAGCTCAGTGTCTGATGAAGGTTTTTGGAAGGTTTGTTCTTAATTTATTGCAGTTCTCAGCTTGGATTGAGAGAATGCTGTAATACATGGACATATTTTCCCTTGCCTACCACCTTTTTTCAATCTGAATTTTGTTTTATAATTTTAAGTAATCTGAGCATACTGCCTCCATAAACATCGTCTCTTGTATACATGCTTTGTCACCACCTATCTTGATGCTCCTCACTTATGAATTTATACCCACAAAAATGAGTAGTTTTCACCCAGCTTACCACTATATAAGAGTAGGTTTTCTTCGGGGAACTCTGAGATAGCAAGGGGAAGTGACCACAGGAAAGAGCACATGACTGAGGGAACATCAATGAATTTTAGCACTTCTCTTAACCCTGCAAAGTGCTATAGAAAACAGGAATTCGAATGTATTTTTAGAAATTATCCTTTTTCCTTAAGTCTCCCCCTACTCACAGACTATCCCAACCTTTTCTCTTTCTCAGAAAACTCTTGCAGCTTGAACACGAGAGCAGGTGCCTCTCAAAGGGGCTCTTAAAAAGACATCTGGGCCAAATTAACCTGACTAGGAGAAAAGCAACAGCACAATAAGCAGGCCATCTGTTTCTGAGGTTGTGTGCCTTGTCAACTACTAGCATTAAAAGTTTCTAATTGTGTAGCGGAGGAAAGAGCAATAATGTCTGTTGCCCCAGAAAAAAAACCAAGTTTCTCAAGATATTTCAATATCAATAAGATTTTCAGAAATATATCTTTATTTTCCACTGAAAATAGAAGTGATGCATGGAGATGTAAATATTGCAACTGTAGGTACCAAAATATAGTTTCAAAATATGGCCATTTGCTCTGTAGGAGTGTTAGGAAGCCGTTTTCCAGCGTGAAATGCCTTATCAATTGGATCAGTATTTCGTGTAAGGGCAATCATGTTAAAGTTCATCTAGTTTCTATGCACCACTCAGACCTAAGGATGTCTGAGAAACAGAATCATAGAATCATAGACTGGTTTGTGTTGGAAGGGACCATTAGAGGTCATATAGTCCAAAGTCTCTGCAATGAGCAGGGACATCTTCAACTGGATCAGGTTGCTCAGAGCCCTGTCCCGCCTGGCCTTGGATATTTCCAGGGATGACGAATCTAACACTTCTCTGGGTAACCTGTTCAGTGTTTTCACCTTCATCATAGAAAATATCTTCCTTACATTTAGTCTGAATCTGTCCTCTTTTAGTTTTAAACCATTGCTCCTTGTCCTATCACAACAGCCTCTGCTGGAAAGTCTGTTCCCTTCTTTCTGATAAGACCCCTTAAGTACTGATAGGCAGCAAATAGAGGGGCACCAACTAAGATATCAAAGGAAATAGAAGAATAAGCTCTAATTTTGCAATCACTTGGGCAGGGAGACAGGGTAGAGCATAACTGTCTATCATTTAGTGCTGTTGGGTTTCCTATGCCTCAGAGCCCGTCTCATGAATGCCAGGACTGAGCTGTGCATGAAGATCAAGCAGATGCCATATGTTTACAAGTTACATAGACTTTTACATTTATCTAGCTACATAGGGATTACAATTTCTCCTTGTCTCCTTCAAAATGCACATGGCAGTGCTACTTTGAGGAAGCCATTTGGAAAGCAATCTAGGTCTTATGTGATTGTGGACAGGATCCAGAGATTTTGAGGAACTAAAGACATGTTTCTGCTGCCCAGTTCAAGGTCTGGCCACCTGATTCTGCTGGCCATCTGGTTGAAAATCCATTATGGCAGATCCCAGTTACTGAGTTGTCTTACTGTCTGGCTAAAATCAGCAAGTGGCTTTGAAGCCACTGCTTAAGCCTGAATCTACGCACAGAGATTCCAGAGATAGGAAGGTAGGCAGTGTTTAGATTGTGTTGTCACATTTGTATCCGTTGACAGTCTGTTCTCCCAGAAATCAAATTTGTTCATAGCCTGAGAGTATTTCTGGGCTCCTTTGCTTCTTGATACACAAATTTATTCCAATGCCAGAATGGGATTTTTCCATCTGTGGTTGGGAAAGGGACTGTGTACCTCTTTCTCTGTCCATTTTACTGATCCAAGTATCTCATTCTGTATTAGAAAGCATACAGGAATCATAAAAATCCAACTGGCCCAGAACAGACTAGATGTCTCCTGGAGCTATATCACTGGGTGGAGGTGTATTTGCTGAGCACTCCATGCACAGCATTGGCTAAACACACAAGTTAATCTGAAGACATTAATCTTCATCATGGCATCATACTTCTATAGAACTGTGGTGATGTCAGGGCCAGGCTCCTTCCGCAAGTCAAGCTTTCAAATCAGTATCAGGCCTCTAATCAGGCTGGCAAAAGTCAAGTAGCTCTGTGTTTTCCGTTAACACTCTTCTGTCCTGCAAATCCTGTCTCTGTTAGAGAGTGCCTAGGTGATCTCATAAACAACGGGAGTACAGTATTACCTCCTCCTCCGCACCACATGTGTTACGACTTTCAAGAAGGGTTTATAGAGGCCCTCCAGAAGAAGAGGGAGAACCAAGCTTGTGTTTCTGATTTACTTCTGATTCATCTCTGCATTTTCATTTCATTGAAATAGCAGTGAGGAGAAATGCCTTGCAGAGATCTTAATATTAAAAAATTATTGCAAGATTAGAAAAGGTTTGTCAGTTGTAAAGCTAATATGTGCACTCAGTCTGAATTCTGTAGAATAACCCTTTTCTCATTAAGTGTATCATTTTAATGAATTAAATTTATATCCAACGTTGCCTTGGACTTTACTGACGATAATTTGCTTAGAAGAGTCAGACCTTCGAGCTATAGGAACCGCATATTGTAGTTAATTAAAGCACATTAGTACCACTGTTATTAATCAGAAATTATAGTATTACCCTTGAAGCCTCTTGCTTAATATTTATATATTAGCATTTCAACTAGTAATGAATTGACCTTCCAAATAAATATAGCGTAAGACAATACCATTAATACATTGTGTGTTAATACTCAGTGCATTGACAGCCATATTTTCTCTGAACTACATCTTCAGAAATATATTTTTAGGACAAATTGAAAAAATATTATCTTGAAACATTTGGCCCAAAGTAAAGGACGGATCCAAAATAACTCCTTGCAACATTATAGCTTCAGCTTCAGAAGCTCTTCTGTAGCCAAGTGAGCCCAATGACATCTCTACGTGCTCTCAATAAACCGCATCTGTTAGCAGGATAGCTCTTGGTCATGAAACCTTGGGAAATAAAAGGCAA
This sequence comes from Oreocharis arfaki, assembly GCA_013398015.1. Classification (NCBI taxonomy): domain Eukaryota; kingdom Metazoa; phylum Chordata; class Aves; order Passeriformes; family Paramythiidae; genus Oreocharis; species Oreocharis arfaki. The sequence goes on from VZRR01005733.1 coordinate 978,512, forward strand.
GGAGCTTCTCTAAAATGGAAAACCTATTGTATTAAGAAAGTAGCATGAGAGTCTACTAGGCAAGAATTAAAATAACTGAAAATAAAGTCTTCTTTTCCAAAGTTTTCTTCCAAAGCCTGTATGCAGGCTCGGAAACATCACAAAATTTTCATTTTAGAAAGATTAAACCTGAGATCCCAAGTCATCCTACTTTAGACACTTTGAACATAGCAGTAGTTAAGCATCCAGTTGTAGAGGGGAGGGGAAGCATACTTCATTACAAGGTGAAGAATCTCTGACTTGCTGAGTTTTAAAGTTAAAATACTGGACTTTCTTGAATGTTAAAATGGAATATATCTCTTCTTTATCATGTTTTCTGCTCTTGAATCTAATTTTTTCCTTTTTTTTTTCCAGAATGTTTTTGTCTCGTATTTTTCAACTTAAGCATTAAACAAACATGAACTGCACTTCTTGAGAAGGTATCTTCTTAAACATCTTTATCCCCAGTAAACAAGGTATCATCATCTAAAGGGGTCCTAAGCTCACACATTTACTGTATTCATTTCCCAAGTGATTAAAATGACATTTCTGTTACATATAAGACTATTTCTCAGTGGGTATTGCAATGGCCTGTATTTTCAATAGACCCCTCTGACCTATTTCTACTGCTGGCTCCAGCTGTTTTGCTGAGATCACTACTGTCATGTGACAATTGATGAGGATTTTTTAAACACAAATTCAAGCCATCTTATCCTAATGGCCAACACTATATCAAACTTCCTTGGTCATAGTAGCTGCTCCTGCGGATTGCAGGAATGGTGAGCTTCACTGTTCAAGAGCTGGTCTCTCTTGTGAAACACCAGAAAATCTTAATGAGGTCTTGTTATATATACCTATCAATTTTAAAACAGTCTGCCTTTTCTTTTCTTCCTCTTTAATATCACGTTCTTTATGTGCCTTCTGTTTTTGCGTACTTTATTCAGCGTATCTGTCCATGTCCCCTCTACTTAATTCTATTTCTTTGTAATTTATTGTTTGGTTTTTGTCTATTTTATTTATTTAGGGTTCGGTTCAGTCAGTTTCTGTTCACCATTTGTCCCTGCTTGAGTCTTTGCTTTGAAAGACCACATCTGATTTGCAAAAATGGTTGCAGGCTTTGTCTTGCCCTCCTTCCTCTCCCTTTCCCCTATCACTGGGCAGAAGTATGCAAGGGTATAGTGCAACTAGTTCAACAGCATTTTTGTATCTGCTTGAAAAGAACATAGAAAACAAAGTGAATTTTTACCATCAAATTCTGTTTTTTTTAAACAAAGAAGGCCAAAATTCTCTTATCTCATTGTTCTGGATTCACGTAGCAAAGTTCAAAAGTGTCCATAGCCCATTTTTTCCTTCTATCAATTCCTGTCTATAATATTCGGAGCATCTTCAGCTAACAAAGGTTAGCTGAACATGTGTTAAAAATTTAGAGCATTTCTGTCGTATAAAATCCAGGCCCATACAGATCTCCAAGTATACACAAATGTAAATTTTCCTGTAAAGGCAAGAGTAACTGATTTGAGGCATCAAGGACATGATTCAAGAGATGGGAAGGAGAAAAGTACAAAAGGAGTTTTCATTGTTGGATCATTGAGATGCTGCCTCATATTCCAGGTCACCTTTTAAGGAAATCTTCAAATACATTCAGATTCTTTGGTATTGTTCTTTCGAGATCTTACAGTTGATCCCTCTGCTTTCAGCATATGTACCTTCTTCACTGAAGACAAAAGAACTTGAGGTACGAAGAAATATTTGACTTTTAAAAGAGATTTTCTGTATGTTCCAGAAATTATGTCAGCCATATTTTCTTCTCAAGTCTTTTGATGCACAGTTTTTTGAGTCATCAAGGCTTCTCATTCCTTACTTCAGAGGTAACCTACAAGCTTTTCAAGAACAAATGCATTCTCCTCCTGAGGTCCTGCCTCTGTTGCTCTGAAGGGTCACTCAGCACTGTGCTGTGCAGTTCAATACAAGGTACAGGAGAAGGTCAGCAACGCTCAGAGTATGAGGCTCAGGTCTGACTGCAGTCCATGGGGAATAGCTGTTCAAAGTTTGATTTCAATATGTCTGAGCTACAAGTGCATTACTGCCTGTTTGCATGCTCTCCTTGACACACCACTCATAGCAAAGAGAAAAAACCCACATGCATGTTTATTAAATCTTATTTCATGTATCTCTTCAAAAGACATTAAGAGAAATCACAGCAACTGATCTGGTGCCCAGGTGTCATCTCCTTCTATTTCATCACCATTTTCTTCCAGAGCTGCCACCTCTGCTGCTGATGGAACAGTTTGGTACCTGGAAGCTATTGCCCACACAGAGCAGGCATTATTGGTTTCAAAGCTAAATAGAGAGACAAACAAAACTCAAGCACAGCTGTGGGTGATATCTATATCCCTCCTAGCAACACTTTATGGCAAAGTGTGGGAATTAACAGCAAGTCAGAAAGCCTGTCTGAGTCTGAGTCTGACATTGGTCTCAGCACAGTCTATTTCTACCTGTGAGAAATCTAGTGGAGAGAAGCAAGAAATTCAAAACAATAGAGGGAGTAAACAGCAACAAGGCTGCAGCTGGCATTTTGTTTGGATTCTTGAGATGTCTATGTTGTAGATAACTAATAATAGTATGGTGTAGTTAAAATAACCAATGAATCTACTGTAGTAGTTGAGCAACCAATGGACAACTAACATGAATGATAAACATACAGAAGTGTATATATATGACACTGGCTCTGGGAATAAATGCTTTTTGCCTGCACTTCATGTTAGAATTAGTGTGTGTCGCGCATCCGCCTCAACTGCGACAGCAAAGGATTGGTATTTGGCTCCCTGATATTAAAGTCTTCCTTGTCATCAAGTTTCAGTGGTGCTCATAGTACATTCTTACACTTTCATTCTTGTTTACTACACAGTTTTACTGTAAACCTCTTCCTCTATTTCTTCTATCCCTATTCCTAGTTTATGTGAACAACATACTACCAGCTATTGAGTCACTGACAACTAACTTTTCTTCTTAAGGCTGCTGCCTGCCCCTGGAAACATGCAATATAAGCAAATAACTGATGAATCAGTCTTTCCTTTCTGGTGTAGAGGTGTTTTCTCATTTAGAAAAGCCAAAGACTTGCCTATAAGGACTCACACTCACACTGTGAGCTGATGTATTTAAAATATACACAAACTTCATGATTTTGAAAGCTTTTTTTTTTGTAATTATCCTGGATTCTGGTTCCTATTGCTGAGCACCTGATGTTTGACAGTAAACTATGGGAAAGGTTATATGGAAGTTTGTTTACTTCTACTTCAAGATCCAGTCTTGAGAGGAGAGGGAAAAATCAGGCATCTCAAAGGTACATACTCCTCAGTTTTCTGAGTACTATTTTATTCAGACTTGGTCATCTATTATCCTAAATCCTTATTCTTAAACTACAGACGTCTCGTTCTGCTTACAATTTGCCTTGGCAAACACCTAACAGAGAAGAAGGCATTCCTTTTCATAAAACATATTTCAGCCAAAAGTCTCATTACCCTGTTGTATGAGCACTTCAGTATTTTCAATTCTTGTACTTCTGCTGAGGAGGAACACATAAGTAGTGGTAGGATAGGCTCCTGGAAAAGCCAAATTAATTGTGTCACAAAGATAATTTCACCCTTTAAAAATTTTTATTGAAAGATGAGCATCATGATACATAACAAATGAATGTGAATAAAAATACATTTACAATCCTGTTTGATTGGAGACTGTTCTTGACTGTCCTGTGTTTTTCTGCAGTTCAATCATTTGGCTTATTCCAGTTTGCAGTTCAGAAGGATATGTATCCCCTTCATGTGCCTGATCATAAGAGTCATGTTATAGGGCTTTCACTTTATGATTGGCTGACTGTAATCCATTTCAGATGTAAATCCTTGCAGAAAGTACATAGTAATCTTTCTTTTTTTTCTACAATCCTTCAGATATGCAGGCTAATACATATATTTTGCATGAATATTAATTTCAAAGAAATTCAATCACAGAAGTGCCTATGGGAAACGATCACAGAAGTGCATTGATATGAACATACAGGCACTACCTTGAAAATTATGATTTGCTAAAGACCTTCTCATTTACAACCTAAAATCCTTAAGCACCTCAGCTTTTGCCAGAATAATTTTCTTACAAGAGGCCTTCTTTATTAGAACAGATAATAGACTTGGGTTTCCTATTCTTATCTGCAGTTTCTGACTAGTCTCCTATGCTTCATAATTTATCTTATTGTTCTCTGTCTGACCCAACAGCTTTATGCAGAATGGCATAGCTCCAGCTAGAGATACTGAGAGGTCATGGCTTTCCTTACCTCCTTTTCTCATCCTCAGGCAATATACCCAACTTCAGAAATAAATGGTTGGGAAGGACATAACTTCATAAACCTTAGCCAGGGAACAGCTATGTTTAGGCAACCAGGAACGCCTAAGATAGCAACCAAGGCTCTTGTTCTGCTCACTTATTTTCATGCTACCATAGACACAAACCTTAATACTGTTGATATGACATGGGAAGTCTTCAGTGGAGGGAGGGAGAAAGCTGTACTTCACACTCTCATAGTGGCACACAGGGGACTTCCCTGCATGGTGGATGTTTTTGATTTCTTGTTTAAAATCAAATACTGGCTGTGTTTAGGCCCTGGGTCTGTGAGAAAATTCGTAGCTCTCGAACACTGGTCAGGGGAAGCACTGCCTTTCAGCTGTTAAAGCCTTTCAAATGTTAAAATCTCTCTGCGATACACTCTAAGTTAACTTCTTTCCTAATCATTTTCCTCAGCTGAGTTCTGCCTTTCTTCATCTGACTTTCCAACTCCCTCGAACTAAATTTCAGGTATCTTTATTTCCCTATGCATTTTTTAGGCCTTTTTGCTCTGATTTGCTCCTGAAAGGCAAGCCATCTACAAACTGCTGGAGGGGTGAATAGTGCTTCATGGAGACTCCCTTGTGGAAATCTGGACTCTTGAGGTGCTTCTATTAGTGACTATAATATGACCCCTTCCCTGTGATCAGATTTCCCTGGGAAGTCTTCCATTGTTTTTGGCTTCAGCAGTCCCATGAGCTACAGCAGAATGGAAAGGTTCATTGGAAAATGTGGGAGGTAATGTTCCATCACCTCCATATTTCCCAATTGTTTTACACTAAAGGATAAAGCATTACAGTGCGTCATGCTATTACATTGTCATGTTTTCACTGGTGCTATCACTGCACGGTCCATAAATTCTTGCAATGAGAAAAGACTACTAAACTCCTAAACTACTAAACACATACAGTGTTAAATTCAATGTGTTGCCTTCCGTCTCATCTCAATTATCAGCAGCTAAATGGCTGCAACCAATTCTGCATCTTCGTTTGCACTGCCTATCTAATAGCCTGATTTACATCAGTAGCACCAGCACAGAATTTTAGTTAATTGGCACTTCAGTAACTAAATGGTATTTCATTGTCCTAGCAAAACAAATATGTGTTTATGAGTTTTTAACTAAAACTGTGAGAGCTAGAAATGGTGCTTAGTTTATCAAGCAACAAAATGGTTTTCTATTACAATTCACCTTCCATAATGTTACACAAAACACTACACTATTCTTTGGGGGAGGGAATAGCTTGTAGTCACCATAGTGATGGGAAAGGTGTAGACACTGCCTAGAAACCTACCCTGTAAAACTGTTCCTTAGATAATTCTGCTGTACAGTGGACGTGGGAACTTCTCTCTGTGAGTAGAATTAATTCCTCAGAAGCTGTGCTGTTTTATCACAAACACTTAGATGCACTGTGAAATTCACTTCTTTTTATGCTCTGCTTAAGCCCTGCTGACACCCAGAGGGACCTAGAAATAGCTTCTTAGCAGTAAGATAGTGTTTGTTTTATTGCTATAGTGTTGCCTAAGGGCTTAGGCTATGATGGAGCCTTGTTTTTACCGTCACTTGGTGTTGTTAATTCCAGGCATCCTAGAATGATGAGTTATGCCCTTGAAAATCATAAGATAGTCTTAAAAATAATGAATTTAAAAAACCATAACAGCAACATGCCTCAGGGATCCATTTTTTGAAATTAGCGTGGATGAGAGTCCAAAGTTATTCTCCCATGAAAAAATCCAAACCTTACATTATCAAGATACAAGTGTGATGTATTCCTCTGATTTGGGGAGATGTGTGTTTTGAAGAAAATATCAAACTAGTTGAGGCCTTTTTGCTAGTAGGAGATGAATAAGCATATCCTTATCCATAGCCTGGTGAATGGAAGATTGAGAATGCAGGGTCTAAGGCATGGCTGAAGTATGCAAGCGGTCAGGGTGAGGAGAGGGGACAGTGGAGCAAGTGGGCTGAGCTCTCCGTTTGTGTTTTGAGGAAGCTCCCACTGGAACTGCCAGAGACAGAGCAATCTGTGTGCACCAAAGCCTGGCCTGCTCCGTGCACAACTCCAGCATGTCAGATGCAGCACCCACCTAGTGCAACATCTACCTGCTGCTTGTCTCCAGAAACCAGCCTTGGAAGCGTGTCATAAAGCAATGGAGCAATTCAGTCAGTGTGCTTCTCTTCTCATTTCTGGGACTACAGAGAAAAGAACAGACACGTACAGGGAACAGAGGATCATCTATACAAGAGAGAGATGCGAATGTGAAAACCCCCTAAGAAACAGTGCATGTGTTTTATAAAGAATTGTGATAAGTTTAAGAGTTAATGAAGAGGAAAGGTATATGTAAAGATAGAAAAGTGGGGAGAAATGAGCATTCAGCAATTAAAAAGAAAAAAAAAATAGAAGATATTAGAAACCCTGATTAGAATTCAGCACAGACTTAAATGTTCTGCAAGGGGCAGTTGCATATACTGTACGAAACATCCTCAAGGCATAGCTCAGCATTAAGTGACTGATAACTGTAATAATGACCATTATTTCAGTCTTCCATGTCAGCATTCAGGACTGAAAAAACACTCCTGCTTAGAGCTACAGAGTACTTTAATGAACTTGCAAAAGACAAAGTCAAAAATCTCATTTTAACTTTGGAGAGAGGCAGTTTAATATCCTTCACTTTTCAGAAATGATAAAATTTCTCTGAAGTGATGACAATTTCTCAAGTTGATGACAACTTCAATGAAAGTCAAAGAAAGCAGATAAAATTTTTCATGAAAAAACAACTAAACCCCCAATACTTATGAAAGATTTTGTGCCAAAACAAAATAACACACTGAATTCTCTCTGAATCTCAAGGGAACATTTAATCAGCCTTCCATAAGCAGTACCGACAGATGTATAGTAAAAATCCAGTACAACTCTTTAAAATCTGTGCATGTCAATGCTAGGTCAAGGAATAATGATCATGAAATTTTGATCCAGATATTTTTCAACTCACAATATTTGTCTAATTGGTTTTCTTCTGCATTTATGTTTTTGTTTTGCTTACAGCAGAATGTAAAAAAGTTAAAATTGAAAGGAAATCTCTCAAATTTTCCATCTTGAACATAACATAAGTGTGCGTTGCACTTGTAGATTGGGAGAGCAACAGCTTTGGGTGATTTATAGCACATCTAGGATTGCATCCATTTATCCCTCTCTGTGGGCCTTAGTTTGATGTTGGGAATGTCCATGTTGTTAGACCATTCTTTCACCAGCACACCGTGCTTCACCAGCGAGAACGTGGTGGCAGTGTCGGGGTTTTTGTAACCACCAGCATGGTGTGGGCTCAATAAAGCTGTTTTCCAAGATTTTAAGGTGGAACCCAAGGCTAGCACTGTTTCCATTAAAAGATATTCAAATGCTGCTATGTTGTGATATCCCTTTCTGCCTCATAAGCTTCCTCTCATATAGTAGTGGGCTAATAATCGCGTTAGAATTTTTTATCATTTCCTTTCTGTCACTCAAAATCAGGAAACATTTAATTTCTGGGTGCATTCATTAGCAGTCCACATCTCTCTGAAGTACTAAAATGGCTCATGTCGATATCTCATGCTGCTTTTCTCCGTTGACAAGGCTCCAGATCCTGTGATGAAGTGTTTTCTCTAGCTGAACTGCTGTGAGGCTTTGCTGTAGTCTCATGACTCTGGTAGTCACCATCTTTCCAGCTAACCCTCAAGAACAAAATTTTATTCAGAAGCAAAGGAGTAAAAATGCAAATGAAATCTGGAGACAGCTTTTAAATGATGGGACTGCTTTCCCAAGAATAAATTATGCCATAATTCCATAAAGACAATCATGGGGAAAAAAAACTCCAAACAATAGCACCGACACTAAAATTAAAATGAAAAAGAGGACACTAAAGCTCCAGAGAGAAATACATAAATTCACTCATATCTGCTCTACAGTTTCTACAAGTGTAAATCAGTACTATCTATGACAGTATGACTGGAGTCAGTCTGTGGACCTGGAGTGAGAGTAGAAATTTCTCTATAACACTTCAAATTGGTTATATTGAAACGCTTCTGCAGACATTAAATTTATTTCCTCCCAGTTACCTGTGGGTAGGAATCCAGGGGGGTCTCAAAGGATTGATTAGAAAGCCAGTAACTACATTAACTAAATTTATCCACAGGTTTGTCTCAGACCAAAACTGTAGTTTCAGTTTTCTGTGACTTGTCTGAGTAACAGTGGTGTAATAATTAAACTCTACAGGAAGTAGAGAAGAAGAGAATTGGAGCTGTGTGTCTCTCTCTTAACTCTAGCTTTCATTTATTTATTTATTTATTTACTTACTTACTTATTTGAGGAATTAATTGATTTGACCTTCAGTTGAATACAACAAGATTTCTCTTAAATCTAAGTGGGCAAATAGGGGGGATTTTGATTAAATTTTTCTCAAGACGTAACTTCATTCTGTTTTAAAAACTCCACATATCTTCTCAGTTTTCTCTGAAGTTTCTATTTAGAAAAATATTAAATCAGAGAAACTAACACTTCACAGAGATGCTGCCACCACCAGCAAGCAGCCATCTGGCTGTATTGAAATCACTGCAATTAACGATGGAGATGTGATTAATTTATTCCTCTTGTCCATCCTGACTCATGGAAGGCCTTCAGTGCTTATACCACTAGAAGTGTTTGAATGGATAGATACAACTGAAAGTGCCTGGCACTCTGCTTTGCCTAAAAGTTGGAGCTCAGAGCCGGGTGGAAAAATAGTCCGTAAATAGTTCATTAGAGAATAAACCAACTTTGAGTTGTCTGAGGACAATTTTTTCTCTGTTTTCTTTCCCGTAAGAATTTTGTGTGTAAGGTTTTGTTCTCATACTCACACAAAAGGAAACTCAGAAGCGTCCAAAGAAATGTGATGGCATGACAAGGCTTAGCCACTTGAAAGAGGCTGCTTCTGCTGTCTCGGGTTTTCAGTGGGAAGTGAGAAAGGGTTTTATTGCTTTTTCTTCACAGATAGGATGAATGTGGGGTAGAAATTTTTACAGTGGGCTTTTTGCTCTTCCCTAAGAATAAAGAATTCTGAAGAACTTCTGCTTCCAGTCAGCCTCTGTCATAAAACAGACTGAGCCCTTCTGCCGTGGGACTGCCGAGGGCTGAAGAACAGCAGGTACCAATCACTACCACAGCAGTGTTCTGCTGACAATATTGCACCAACAGGGACTCTGGGACTCCCATCCACGAGATGATTCAGCAACTGGAAAGCCAGGGAGTTGTCAGCAAGGCTCATAGTTTTCTTCCCCCAATCAAAAAAGCTCCAAAGTGGGAAAAGTATTATTCCATTCACAAAATCTACTGATATCCCCTCACCATGTTTGATCTACTTCAAATTAAGGTGAAAAGGCACTGTTGGTCAGCGCTACCAATTTCAGCTAGAAACATTCCTGTTCTCTACCTGTGTGTTGAATATTTTTTGTGGCAGGTCCTCTCTCTTGACTGCTGCTTTAGAGTTCCCGAATTAATTCTGCAATGGCTGAAGGCTTACCAATGGGACAGAAGGAACAGGAATACTACAAGGTAATTAACTGAAGACAGATTCAGATCAGTAGTTACTGATGGAGAATCTTGTTAAGTACATTCAATCCTTATTAGCACAAGTTATATTCACTGACTGGAGTATTATCTCTACCAATACAATTCCCATTATTTTCTATTTATAAAATATACCTCCAACAGAAAATTATGATGTCCAGGTGCCATACACAGCTTCCTTTTTCAGTAGGAGAGACACAAGTTCATATCAGAAAAATTATGAAGTCTATGCATTGAGCTAATATGTTAAAATGTGCAAAAAAAATTTTGAAAAAATGTGCACGTTTTAGGCTAAGTATGAGCTCTACTTGCAACTGTCTCCAGTGACTGACCAGCTATATGATATCTCTCAGTTTTAGAGGCCTTTTACTGGTGCTCTTTTGAGTGAAAGACCAACCCTGAGAAATAGAAGCAACCTAATCTCAATTGCTGTGCAGTTTTATGGGTTTTATACATGTTCTTCTGCTTCAGCATTCCGTGTGTCACATGCAGCTGGACAATGGATAGTTGCTCTGAGAGCTGAAGTTTTCACATTTAGATTTCATGTGTGTCCTGAAGAATCATGAGGTTCTGCACACAAAATCCATGCTGGTAGCCTGACCGCATTACAATCTCTTCTCTGGCTATGCAGCCATAAGGAAAGAGGAGCACAGGCCCTCTCAGCCTGTAGCTTAAAACTTTGTTGTGTGCGCTCCCAAAGTGTGCAAGCGAAAGAGATCACAGCTTTGTGCTGTAAAAACCTAAAGTGTGAAGTGAGACCCTATAGGTACAACTCCTCCGGCAGACAGTGTCTGAATCTGGGTGGGGCTGTCTTGGACTCTCCTTGCTTCGCTTTGCAGAGCTGTTGAAGTGGGAGAACAGCACCCATTTGCACTTGTTCTGGTAGGTGTGACAGGTACGAAGGGCTGGATTTGAAGGGAGTATTCTCTAATGATGCGAGAGGAATACATAGTAACACGAGTTGTGGCTTTGAGCGAGGTTTCAAGTTTTTTGGTTGTACAGTGAGGAGTGAATGCTATTTATAAAATCAGGATACAATCTTTTCAGCTGAAACATATTATACATTGTAGATTTATACTAGAAAGCAATGAAGACATTATAGATGAGCTTGTTTTAAAGCATTACCTTGGGCTGAAATTGAATAGAAGGATAAATGCAAAAGAGCACTTAGCACTAGTTAAATGAGAGTGAGGTTTCTCTTGTCTGTCATCACTTGCCTGTTGCAAAAGCTGGGTTCTGAGTTTCTGAAACTTTGAAGCTCTGTTTTTAGAAAAGACTTCTGCCATTGGGCAAGAAGCACTTCAATCTCTGCTTGTTGTTAAGTTCATCTTGTAACCAAATTTTGGATATTTCGTACAATTCACAGACTTTTATATATGCATAATTATGCAAATTACATCTTCAAATGCATACTTTAAAATTTCTAGTTATCATTTTTCTTCTGTTATTACAGTCTCATACATTAATTTACAAAGACATAAATATTTTATTTGTGACCCTCTATCACAAGCTTTTTTTTTCTTTTTTCTTTTTTCTTTTTTCTTTTTTCTTTTTTCTTTTTATTTTTTCTTTTTTTTTTCCTTTTTCTTTTCACTGATCTTCATCTGTATTGCCTGATTGTGCCTTTGGGATCTTCCAGGATGTGAAACAGTTCCCAGCTGTCATCCTCTATTTAATTTCTTTCTTTCATTAGATTTAGCTTGGTGAGTTATGGGTTTTTACTGTATGAAACTGAACCTTCAAAAAACCAATGCATTCCTGTCTGGTATTTAATTCTGTGTGCACGTACTGAAAAATATGCAACCTCTTCCTGAATAAAGGTACTCTTTGTTGCCCTTATCTTGGCCTCCTTTTTTATCTTGTACCCTGTTTAAGCATGAAAGAGAAAGAGAGACAAAAGATATGCCATCAGGAATTGCAAACACTTGGTATTAGGAAATGCAGATGCATGCCGTTTGCAGTCCAGGATTGATATTTTTGCTGGGTTTTTTGCAGGTTTTTTTTTTTCCCCTTGTTTTTTTTCTTTTTTTTCCCCCCTGAGAATGCATTAAAATCCTTTATGATGAATTGGATAATCGACCATTTATTATAAGAAATGCGGCCACTAAAATACAGATTGCTGCTTACCGTGTCTATTTTATTCGTCCAAGTAAAAGATAGAGCACTGCCTTCTCTGCACAGTCTTCTACTTTTCCAAGCTATTGTACTTCAAGTTTTTTGAACAACAGTTACAAAGAAAGTTATCAAGGATATTGACCAGCTCTCATGTGAAAAAAACTTCTAATGCCATAATAGTTTGTTTCGGTGTCTATTGGAGGTAAAAGATCGTGATTTTCAGGATAATCCATCAATGTTAGTGTCATCAAGGCTGTCATGAGAATTGTTTTAGAAGCAGGATATTTACATTTAGGGAAAAAAAGTACCATGGATCAAAACCAGAATAATTATATTGTTTTTGATTGTATAAGTTTTATTAATGAAAGATTTCCTTTGTAAATGAAGGCCCACACATACATAAATAGATGCAGCAGTAACCAAGAAAATTATTTTTGCCTAGTATTAGCAACCAGCCTGACACAGTCCCCGCTCCAACAGGGATAGTTTTACGAGGAGCAGTTTCTATCCTGAAGTTTGAAGACGTCTCTTCTACTCTCAGTGGTCCATCAAATGAAGTGCGTATCATAGACTGGGAAAATGCAAAATTCTTGGAGATAAATACATAAATCTGATGATTTATTTGGAAAATATGGTCTGTGCCAGCCCTATACATTAGTGGTCGATAAAGTTCTTACTTTTTGTGCTCCTGACAAGCTTTCAAATGGCTGCACTAGAACATGAGTTTGTGATGCATAAAACCTGCACATAAACATGAGTAGTAGAAGCCCTTTCTTGGCCCAGAAAAATCCACATTGAGTAGTCCATTTCTGGAATATGCCACTTCTTGCCTTTTCCTTTCTTGCTCTGAAATAGGTATGAAGGGTGGGGCAGGTTCAGGAACACAGAGTTTGGAGTTGGTAGGTGGAATTATAAGGTTTCTAACAGTAACATTACTATGGGTCTTCTCTGTGTCAGAGCTTCTATGACAGACACTGACAAGACATTTTTCTAAATTCCTTCTTGCTTCACTCTTTGTCTAGATTTTGTAATGTACTAACAGTGCCTAAAACAGAATACCTGTCAGCTGAAGATCACAGAACATTTGATGCAGATTGCAAAATCCCCAAACAAAAGTCATTCTAGCTTCCATTTAATCCCTTTTAAAAAACAGAATATAAATTTGTATCACATGCTAATTCTCCATACTAGCTCAGATAGGGGAGAATACAATGTATTCAATTCAGATGTCATGTCTATTTAACCAAACCTGCAAGTGAAATTTTGGGAGTAAATTTGAGTTAGAAGATAAAATGTCTGGAGACACTGTCATGTTCTAGCAACTCAGTGTAGCACAAACCTTGGCTTCCTATCACATCTGGAAAAAGACACCTCCAACAAATACGACACCTCCCAGCACTAGAAGCTCTGGATATTTCCTGCCTTAGAGCCCTGACTGGTATAATAATCTATGGCACCTGAACATTCCTGGTGGCAGCACTGTGATCAGGAAGCTAATTAGCTAGGAAAGGGAAATATTAACTCATCAATTACTGATTGCTATCCCATTATGTAAGGAAGCAATCATGCGATGGAAATGTACAAGCCTGGAGGATAGAAAAGACCCAAAGCAATTTTGTGAGCGTAAGTTGGCCCAAACACAGGACAAAAAGAACAAATAAGAGGTCAAGTCCTAGCACTGAGGGGCATACTGCACTCATGAATAACCAGCATGTTTGAAGTCAGTGCCTGCCACAGAGAGAGGAACCACGGCGTTAGTAAATCAGTGACCCGCCTGTAATGGGGAAAGCTGCAGCAAAAGTGAGTGGGGAAATTGGAGCCTCTAAGGTCAGCAGCAGCAGGTTTCTCTCCCCAGTGTTCAATACTAGGAAACAGAGAAAATATTTCTGGGAAGTTCTCTGGCTGGTGTGAAATTAAAAATGAAATATTTATTTTTGCCTCTTTTTTTGGTTTTTATTTTTTATTTTTATTTTTCACTTGTGCAGACCATAGGTGGAAAAAGCCTTGCAAGTATATTCTTCCTTATGGAGGTATTTTGTCAGATTAGATTTAGCTGCAGCTGCAGATTTAGCCTACTGGTGTCAATGGAAATGTGACTTATGCTGGAGTTCTGCTCTGTGGTACTGACTCGAGTATGGATTTATGCCTTGTGAGAACTGTATCTAGAACTGGTCCTTTATTTCAGAGACATTTTCTTTCAGTTGCATATTATTTATATATATTTTAGAAGTGAACCAATAACATCTGTACTATTTTTCGTACTTTTAAACCTTAGAAAAACATGTAATGATATAACTTTCCATAGGCCAACAACTGTAGATTTTTATCTCTCAACAGGATTTAAGTCAACCCTCTGAAAACGTTCTGCAAGGGTTACCTAAAGCTTTAATCTATCAAAATCACATACTGAAATCAACAGATGTGATGACCTAAATGCATTAAGAGTTGAAAAAGGTCTATTTGCCTTGTTTGTGCTTAGTATTTGCAAAACAGTTTGCATTTACGTTCAGATTGAAACACTGCTCTGGATTTGTACATAGTGATCTGCATTCTTACCTTCTGTGATTTTGTAAATTGCCATTAATATTTACTGGGAGTCAGATTTTGCTGGTTTTCATGATGATAGCACTTCCTTACTTGAACACACAATAATAATACTCAAGTGGAAAAAATCATTTACTCAGAGTGAGATATATTGATAGACTATGAAGAATACTTGCAATTTTACAAGAGCAAGCAAGATATATTCTTCATGTTCGAACAATATTACTTTATATGAAGTTGCATATAAAATTACTCTTCAGAAGACTGGGAGAAGACAATGCTCTTTCAAGAGCGTGCAACTGATTTCAGAAGAGCATTGCGTGTTACCACAGAAACCAAGTACTTCAGTTACTTTATGAAACTACTAAACAAAACTGGTTGAATGATAAAACCCAAAATACCAGACTTGGTCGAAGATCTATTCCAAACAAGTTGTTTGCTGCGGGGAGATGCCACTTAATCTGTCACAAACCTTAATTCAAGAACATGGTGTATAATGTCCCACCTGTGCACTTCTGCAGGCTGAACTCCTGGCCTACCCTGCATGAAGGGCCAAAAAAGGCATTCTGCCTTAGCATGAGAGCCCGTGGCTAATAAATACCCTCTGCTAAGCACAAAATCGTAATGGACTGGATGAGATTTAAGGTATTTAAATCTAAGAATAGTGCTTTGTGCCGCATCATATATGGATACCTTGAAAAACATTAGGACAGCTTTTGATATCTTTCCATTGTGAAAATTAACCATTTATAGCTACTTATTACCCATCTTTTACTCATTCTCCTGAGAAGGACTTTTCTAATGCCCTGTGGTAATGTATCTGCCAACAAACAGTTGGATAAACTGTTCTGGAAAGCAGACCAGCTGGAACTGAATGGTGCAGTGAGAGACTGCCACATGCTTTTGGGTTTTTCAGAAAGCTGAGAATCTGCACCAGTAACCTATAATAAATCAGAAGCAAAAAACCCCCAGTGCTTCAGCAATAACATCACAGACAGCAGAGGCAAAATGGAGATGTGAAAGTGAAGTCCATCAACACTGCGGAGGGATTCAGCATGGGATGGTAATATAGCACAAAGGAGTTTCAGGCAGGGATTTAAAGGAAAAAAATATTGTTGTAATCAATAAAATGAGAAAAACTGCACTTGATTTTTTAAAATACTTTCCTTGCATTTTAGAGAAAGTAAATTCTATATTGTGGCCCACCTACAGGTAGCAGGACTTGAGAAGGGACTTGAAAAGGTGGTTTCCATGTGTGGGATGCCATGAGTAAAGTAATACAACCCGCTCACAACTGCAACTTTTCTTGAATGTTTTTGGGACTAGGATAGGGAGTGAAATGCAAGAGCAGTCTGTTTCTGGGAGCTCTTTCACCTCTTAGTCCACTCAGTCCTTCTCACACTGTATGGCCATGCAGACATTAATGTGCTGCAGAAAAGATGCTTGGGGGAAAATTGCCTTTGGAAAAATCCACCCTCCTTTGGAAACTGCTCTTGGCTCAGACAGACCTCTGAAAGGGAATCCAGAAGCTGGCTGCAGCCTGTGTTAACTGTCACACCAGGCTACAGATGGCTTGTGGGCTGAAACACAGAGTGCTGTTTCATTGTGAAGTGCCTAATTGATTTGCAGGGTAATTTTAGAATGATAGTTTGAACCGCTCATTTGAAATATTTTCATTTTTCCTTGAGGAAGGCAAATTTTGTCAGCATTTAGATTTTTTTCTTTTAAAGGTCACTGATGAGTGGTTGACCTGTAAGTGGGAAAAAATGCATATCTTCAGGTCACTAGCTTTCAGATGAGGCCATCTGCTTCAAATTGTTGGGGAAAAAAGGACAGAGTCTCCTGCTGTAAATTAATAAATTGATTGAGACACGCTCAGGAAAGTTTATTTTGCTACAGGGAAAAAATTATTTATGATCTCATCTGGAAATCACCTTCTACCTCAGCCAGGAAAGACTCTAGAAACAGGCTGGAAAAATATATTGGAGAATAGATTCCATGGGAAATCCTCAATTGGATGGACTGGGTGAGCTAAGTAGTCTTCTATATCTCTAATTTTGACATATCTACGATTTTGTCATTAAAATCTCATTCTAGCTAGTGCCACTACAGATGCAGAAGTTATCTTATGTGTGTCTAATCTTCCTTTAGAACTATGAAAGCTCTCTGCTTTGATCTTGTAAAATAGATCAAATTAGAGGATGGGTCAGTGTATTTGTCTATAATTTACCAATCTGGTAAATGCTTTTGTGGCCTTTGTTGCAATTGTACTCGAGTGTCCCATATCATCTCTGTGAGACCAGAATGTTCTTGTTTTCTTCATTTTGTCTGTGAGGATGAAAGGTCACACAGGACTTCTATGACACTGCACAAATCTCAGCCTTGGACTTTTGAGCTCCTTGACCACTTGTCCATCACACCTTTTGCAGGTGCAGGAAGAACTGCACACAAGTGCTGAACTAAGAAAGGAAATTACTTTGTTTATAATTCCAAATCTCCTACAGAAAACAAAGTACAAACTTTTTTCAATGTGTTTCTGTTCACACTTTTATTATATGATCATTTTGGGGTGCAGGGAAGTAAACATAACATACCTAATTAAATTACCCATTACGTTTGCAGAGATAAATGTATGACCAATGAAAATGAATGTCATTTTTTGTTAGTAAATCAGGTG
Organism: Oreocharis arfaki; assembly: GCA_013398015.1. NCBI lineage: Eukaryota > Metazoa > Chordata > Aves > Passeriformes > Paramythiidae > Oreocharis > Oreocharis arfaki. Next base: position 995,813 of record VZRR01005733.1, read on the forward strand.
CATGTTGTTCTTAGTAGCGATGGTAAGCAAACATGGTGCTTTGAATCAGTGCTCTGACACAGCATAAAATCACTTCCAGGACCAGAAAAATGATGCCAGCAGTTTCTTAAATAGAAACTCTGTCTTCTGGACTAAAAAGTTGTGAATGAATGTGACCAGAGATTGCATGACAAGAGCATCCACACACTAGGAAAATAAGCTGAGGAAAGGGCAGAGAATTTGGGTGCATAATAGAAGTGGCAGATGTGTGAGAGAGCTCTGCAAAGCCTGAGAGTAAGTGGGGTACCTAAACAAACTGGAGGAAAGATATGAAGACCATTGAAAAACAGGGTGGCTGGCCAGTTGCAGTAGTTAAAATAAAATGTAATTTGGTCACTGCACTGTGGGAGGGTGGACTTGAGGAAAGAAATAGTCTGGGGCCAGAAGGGTCCGGCAGCAGTATCTCAGGTATCAGTGTATAGACAAAAATTCCCAGATGGATGGAGACTGGTCTGTGGAAGGCTACTCCCTAACACAGTACCTGAGCATTCACACTGAAAGAGACATCAACAAGCTCTTGGTTCATGAGCAGGCAGTTTCTGAGTGTTGCTCTTGCTGTGTCTCTTATAGAGAACTGATCCTTATGTGAACCTTAGCCCTTGGATGAAACAGGACTGGGAATTGCTCCTGGGTTGTGCCAGTTCCTTTTCAACTGTGTTCTTAGTGTTGCCCAGCAATTTCCCCTTTCCAAACCCCTCATTTTTGCCTGAACCTGGAAAAGAATCAGGGATTCAGGTCTGACTATCTTCAAGTGCCTGGGCAATGCATAGTTGGGAGGAATGTCTGAGTCTAAGACCCAAATATCACCTTCACTGACCTCTTGAACTCTACTTTTACTCTCTCTTGTTTAGGTGTTTCTCAGCATCCCAATTCCTTGTCTGAGAGTGAGATGTACAAATGTTTAATGCATTACCTGGAGAGAATGGTGCTAGGAGGAGAACAGAAAACCACACTCAAGCTTTCTCTTACCACAGGTCCTGCTCGTCTTTGCAGAAGCATAATCCTAAACTAAACTAATATTTAAGAAAGGACAATCTCCCCAAAATCCTTCAAAGCATTGTGCTGCAGAGAATTGTGGCATCAGAACTCTACTAATGGAGAAGCTTTCTCCTCTAGTTTTCACTTCTGCTGAATGTTAACCCTAGTCTAGACCTCACCTTACATCTGGGAAGCCATTAAATGGTGGAGGTGTTTGGCAGGAGTCCTGAGCTATGTCTCAGCTCATAGGAAGGTTGAAAGTAACAGTGGGAGTTCTGACAAGGAAAAAGCCTGGAGCTACAGTGAGGGTTCAATCTGTCACAGCAGGCTAGAGGCTACTGCTAGGTTTTTTAGCCCAGAGGCTTCAAAAGGTTCTTGCTTAAGTCTTGTTCTTTCTGGCTATTCAAACCCTGTTGCTGGCTTTCTTACTCTCCAAATTCTAACCCTTGCTGGAGACATAATGCCCAGCTGCCACTGAGGCTATGTGCATTCCCAGATTACTGCTAGTGGGATAATTCTAGTGACCTGCCCTTATTTAGTTTCAAAAAACCTTTCGAGCCTGCTGTTCCTCTGTCCTGTCTTCTCTTCAATTAACCCCTTCCCCTAAAACAAACCCTAACCCTAGGTTCTGCCTGTGTATCCATACTCCAAATTTTTGGAAGAGGAAGTCTAGCTGCATTCTCCAGTTTATTCTAGAAGAGTTTTTGTTCACAGCATGAAAGTCTTTCCCAGCTTTCTCAATGCTCTTAATTCTAACCTCTCTTGGAGGCAGCAATATTTGACCCTGAAAGGTAGAAATTCATCCCCTGCAGTAGCTTTCAAAACACTCTGGAAGATACTTAACGAATTAAAAGGTTAGGGAATATTTGTATTTTAACAGTGTCAAAATGTTTGCCCTGATACCTCTGGTACAGTATCTACAGGCGGGTAAAAGCAGTCTCTAGCCCAAATAGCTCAATTTAAGCAGACAAGAAGAACATAGATGATGTGATTGATCTTATCTGTCAACACCCTGACAAGAGAACAGCCTGGAGAAGAAATGACTGCAGATGTGCCCTGTTCACCACCTATCACAGGATGAAGAGCAAAGGCATGTATAAGGGCCAGCTGCACCCGTTCCATCCTCACACTCATCCTTCTCCATACAGACATTTGTATGTTCGTATTGGAAATCAGTCTCTCCAGCATCAAGCAGATTTTGCCAGTAATGGAAGCAAACCCCAGAAATTAAAATGCACCCAGAAAAAGACAGACACTCTATGCAGATATAAGTAACAGCAGAATTATCTGGGCATGAATTGCAACCTCTCTTGGCAGCAACACTAGAGGAGTGGAGCATCAATCAAAATGAGATGAGCCATGCCCCTGGATCTGGGATTCCTGACATGACTGACTGGTGCCAGACACAGCTAGGCAGACAGCCATTCTCCTAGTAATGCAGTCCTGTTGAATAAAGCCTGTATCTGTAGGCTAATGGCTTGAAATTGCTCAGAGATTCAGTAAAAGCTCTGAGGAGAAAGGGAAAATAATAGTAATTTAGATAAATGATAGGAGTCTCCCCAGAACAAAGGCACTTTAATACAAGTGTGTTGCCATCAATGGTGGTGTGTGTACTCTGCTGTAATTAGACATTTTCTACTAAGGCAACACAAAGCCAGCTGTTTGGCCCATTGTGTGGGCCTCTATTTGCTAAGTCTCAGTTGCACATGCGAGGCATCAGGCCTAAAAGACTGGTTTGATACTGAAAATATGAAAACATTCAAAAAACCGCACAAGAAAATGGCAGGGGGACAGACTGGCAATCACACAATGAGCTGATTATAGAGTGCTAATAATAAAAGCATCATTGTTAAATTACTGCCAGATGGACCAGGTACAGTTACTCATGAGACACCTGCTTTACTGGGGTATGAAGCAGCTCCAATCAGACAGAACACAGCTGCAGGATGGATGAATCCAGGCAGCCACTGCAGGAGAGCACACATACTATGTGGATTAATTACCAGACAAGTGTGTTGTGAACTATGTCTGCTTTACCAAGGTGAAAAAAAAGTTGTAACTTGAATATTTTCTACTGTGCTGGGTTACTTCCCCTGGCTCATGCTGAGTTCCTGTAGAAAGAAAAATCTGCAGAGCTTTGGAGGTTTGCTGCATAGATTATATAAAACACTTGGACCTGGGTTATAGTCTGGTGTAACCTGTCAAAACTAATTTTATTTCTACTGTGTGAGGATATATCTGCATAATTCTGAGTGCTATAGAACAACACTGATAAGAGCAAGGTCTATCTAAATGCAAAAGCCTTAAATACACTCCTGAATACTTGGTTATACAGGTAGATTGCATCTACTACTGGCTGTGTACAGACATTCTGTAAACAGCACTGCTGAACTGTTGTATACAGCAGAGCAACTGCAGAGGAAAACACCCACTGAGTTCTTGGGTATATCATGCTCATCCTCTGAATCCACTGATCTAATATCAATCTTTGTATACAGGGAAATACAGAGGATGCAGTGGAGGAAAGTCATGCCAAGGTGAAAGTACTTTCAGCAAATTCTCTTCTCAAAATATATGCACAGCTTTAAAGTTATTTCCTTTCAGATGCACAGAAAGATGTCCGTACTTATTTCATTGATTTATACTGTTTCAACCTTCCTATCCTCAGAAGAGCAGATCCTGATTATCTCTGGTATGAGAAATAAGAGTCGGGTTTTCCGTATCTCTTTCTTTCGTTTGTTTTGTTTTCTTTGGGTTTGAGCAATAAAGGAGGTATGCAATTATTATTATCATGTACAATGAAATGATACTGTGAATGCCATTCCCTCAAATATCTTTTGGGAGGAAGAGGGAACCAAAGCAGAATAGTAATCTGTGTTTTTTGCTGTATGGTTAGCACACAGGTTCTTTGAAAGGATCATATAGTAGCACTAATGGACTTTGCTGTCAGTTTGCACAGTATGAGTGAATGTCATGCATTCAAATCAGGAAAGTCATGGGACACTTTTCTGAATTTCATTATTTTGCATTCCATCCATGTTGCATTTAATCACTATTAATTTTTCTTAAGAGAATCATGAGGAATAAAGGTTACTATTTAGGAAAAAACATTCTACAGATAAACCTTCTATTTTTTTGTCACAAACACCACTTCACCTCAGCTCAGCATGACCAAGTACCAAACAGGTAATGCAGAACTAGCCCATGAGGACCTTGGAGCCTGTGTATTTAGACCATGTGCTCTACATTTCTGAACTTGCTGAGAACTACACTAGGATTGACTTTAACATCTTGCCCTAAAGTGAAAATTTTCTCTTAGATGATGTCGTGGTAAAATTCATAAATGTAACCCAGAAACTGTGCTTGTTAAGCAAGAGGAAACTGTCGACTATGAGATTACAGACCAGAAATTAAAGAAGTACAGGAGAACTGTACTGATATGCAAACAACAGGTTGGAGTGAATTTTGGAATTCAGCTACTGAGCTTCTGTGAAAGTCTTATGGCTGATTTGGAATAGAATCTGAAATGGAAATAGAATGGAACAAGCTGAGCTGGGTAGCTATTTTTAAAAAATACTTTGCAAGTGTACAAGGTTAAAATGACGCAGGAACTGGCAGTCAAACAGCACTCAGGTGAAATGTGGTTACTTAGAATCAGGGCTTATATTGATGTTTTCAGACACACTCACTCTTCTCATCTGGCCATCTGTTGAGAGGCCATTGGTCTCTGAAGGAGATCAAACAAGATCATCCAGTTCTCGCTTATGTAAGTGGAAGATCAACTGCCATACTTTTTGAAAATAAGGATTGAAAAAATACCACCTTAACAACTCACTGTATTTCATGTTCTGAACTGTTTTTATGTTTCTACTGTGAGAAAGAAAAGAAAAAGCAAAGAAACTGATACAAGGAAATTTTTAACAAAGCATAACAGTATCTGTTGTTGTAGGCAATGGTTTGGTTGGCATATAAACTTATCTTACTATTAGCTGAAATTTATTTTCCCTCCTGTTGTAGCCATCTCATAAGCCTGCAGGTAAATTCTTATGATGGATCTCTGATTCTACTGTGATATTATATTGCCTTTTGAGTGCAAAAAAACAAAAAAAGCCCCGTGTTATTCAAAACCAAGAAATAAAAGAGCAATAGATCACATATGCATATCTCACAGCTTTACTGGCTATGTATCATGGTTTTGTAATGATCACACAGCCATAGATGTTCTCATTATAATATTATCCTAAACCCTCTGCAACTGGAAAAGTTTTAAAACCCTTTCCTCACATAAGAAGAAGAAAGAGGATGGGAGAACTTACGTTCCTAATTGAACCATGTGCTAGAATCTAACCACTTTTGGCAGTTAGCTGTAGCCCTATGGTCTCCAGATGCCCACATTTCTGTCATTTCCTCTATGCACGCAGATATTCATACCTTTACTCTTAACATTTGTTATTTCACCAAGTACTTGAGTATCATCTTGACCTTATCTTCTGGGGCTGACTTTGTGGATGTTCTTTGAGCCTGCTGAAGGAACTATCAGCAGGCAGAAATGTCTTCCTGTCTCCTATACCAGAGTCCAACTGTTGTTGCACTTGTAATTTGTGAGATATGGGTTCATATACCCCTTCAGTATATTTTATGATAAGGATTTTAATACATAGCCCTCCAGAGGTGTTGTAGAAACCTGTTGTGTGGTGTCTCCTGTCTTCTACACAGTTCTTCCTCTTTGTGTAAAGCAGGGTCTGAGTTTGGGAATTTTGTTTCAGATGGGACCCGACACAGTACCATTTACAAACTTGAGGAGTGGGCCCACAAGAACCTCATGAGCTTCAAGTCCAAGTACAAGGTGCTGCACCTGGGTCGGGGCAACCCCAGACGTGAGTTCAGGCCAGGAGAAGAACTCATTGGGAGCAGTTCTGTGGAGAAGGTTTTGGGAGTTCTAGGGGACAAAAAGCTGGAACTGAGCCAGCAGTAGGCGCTTGGAGCCCAAAATGCCAACTCTATCCCGGACTACATTAAAAGAGGAGTAGCCAGCAGGTGGAAAGAGGTGATTTGTCTCCTCTACTCTGTCCTCATGAGAGACCCCAGCTGGAGTGTTGCATCCAGGGCTGGGGTCCTCAGAAAGAAAGAAAGAAAGAAAGACTGAGCAGGAAAGACTGAGCCTGTTGGAGGGGGTTCAGAGGAGGGCAGTGAAGATAAGCAGAGGACTGGATCACCTTTCCTATGAAGGCAAACTGAATTGGTGTTTTTCAGCCTGGAGAAGAGAAGACTTCAGGGACATCCCATTGAGGCCTCCCAGGCCCTAAAGGGAATTTATAAAGAAGAGAGACAGGGAGGTTTGACAAGGGCAGATAATAATAGCACAAGAGGCAACTATTTTAAACCAAAAGAGGAGAGATTTAGATTAGGTGTTAGGAAGAAATTCTTTACTGGGAGGGTGGTAAGACACTGGAACATGTTGCCCAGAGGAGCTGTGGATGCCCCATCTCTGGAAGTGTTCAAGGCCATGTCGGATGGGGCCCTGAGCAACCCAATCTAGTGGGTGGCTTCCCAGCCAATGGCATGGGGCTTGGAACTATATGATCTTTCAAGTCCGTTCCAACCCAATCCATTCTATAATTCTGTGATTTTACGGTATCATGCAGAATATTAACATCCTTAATCCTCCCTCCTTGTGACACTAGCTCCAAGTGCCTATCTGGTGAATTGAAATGGATGCAGAGATTTTTTTTACAGCAGACAAGACTTACCTCAATGGTGAAGTTGGAAAGTGCTTCAAAGTCATCTGTGCTCCTTAAACATGGCCTAATAAACTCTGAGTAATCAGCAAGAAGAGTGGGAAAGAAGCAAAACACCTTTCCTTGCAGGAACCTTTACACAGCATAAACCAAACACCAAAGAAGTCAAGCTTTTAAAAAAATATTCCACACTGGATTTTAGGATTTTTTATCAGGAAAGATGCATTCCTTACTATCATGTGTCTAAAAAGACACATGGACGTGGTTGAGGACCAAATTCTGGTGTCCTGGCAAAATCATGGATTTGGCACAGCATATTCATTATACCCACCTAATTTTGACCAGCAGTTTCAGCTGTGAAGTCCATGTTTGTATTTATCCTAAATGGACATGTATTGTCCCAGAGTTGACTGCATTTTCGAGGAGAAATCCATGTGCTTTCACACATGACTAGGTCCTGTAATTTAGCACTTTCAGGGCTTAGTGTAAGGTGCATGTAAGTGGGAGAAAGAAAGGGGACTCTGTGACCAAAATAAGCTGCCTCAACTCATCCTTTGTCTTTCGTGTAGCAGATATGTGGGTGATGAGAGACAGGAGTTTGGGATTCTGGTCAGTCTCAACACAGACGTGAGAGAAGCGCCTTGCTGGCCTTCTGACATTGCACCTGGAGCCTGGTGTGTCTCTGCTGGCTTAGAATCTAACCCTTGCTTTGTAAATCTGCTCAAGCCTGCAAAAATTTGTGAAGCTGGGAAAAAAAAAGACAGCTGATATCTCTACATGTTATTTACTACTTATTAGTAGTAGGGGGAAAAAGCATCAGCGAGCTCTGCTTTTCTGCTTGTTAGTTTCTCCACTGTCAGCTTGTGACAAGGATCTCAAGTGACTGAACCTTTCAGCAGAGAGCTTTGGGCTTCATTTGCCACTGACTGCTGGTCTAATTGCCTTCCAGCCCTGGACACAGGGAAAGGGGCTTAGCACAAGGACCCAAGGGCTTAAATAGCTGAAGATAATGATGACAGCTATGCTGGTGCAGAAAACAGGAGCTCCCAGATGTCATTAAGAGCACTAGATTTCAGTTTGACTCTGATTCCCAGACACAGCCTTCCTCAAAGATGATGCAGTTGTCTTTATCTGGACAAAGAATCTTTTCTCCTTATGACAAAAATGACATCCACCTCAACATGTCTTATTAAGCACACAGGTTCCAGCCTGAGAAGACAAGCCTTTGTGAAAAGAAGTTGTCATGCCTCTGTGTGCATTGCCTAGAAATCAGAATTACTGAGAATTTATTGTAGCTGAGAGGAACAAAAACTTGAGTGCTCTCTCATTACTTCCTGTCACCAAGTCAGCCTGGGGTTGCAGATTGAAGAAGCAGAAACTTCACTTAGAAACCTAGAGCTATTAATGAAATTTGCCATGTGATTCTTGTACAAGACAAGCACTTTTGGCATGAGAAATCAGAGAAAAGCCAGAAAAATTGTGAGTGCTTGGGCAGTGGTTCGGTCTTGAGAGGAGTCATGACAACACCACTACTGGCACCAAAGCACATCCTGACTGTGTCTCCTCCAGCTCTGGGATTTGTTGAGGCAGACACAGCCAGCAGCTGCAGCAAGAAGAGCTGTCAACCAGTCTCTCTCTCTCCCAATCTGGGCTGGACCTAGTGGCTGGAAAAAGGTTTAGCCTCCCCGTTTTACAGTGGGAAAGCACACAATTGCAGATGTTCAGCTGGGCTCCAGGGTGCTGAGCTGCTATGGGATCACTGTGGGATCATATAAACCATAAACCAGAGGTGCCACAAGTGAGCCTGTTCCAGTGCCGCTACCAGAAGCAGCTGGAGCACTGAACAGGCACCCCTTTAAACTGAAAGAGAGGTGGGACTGACAAGATATCTCCAGGGAATGGAAAATGTGGGTGCTGCCCTGAATGTTTTTAAAGGTTGACACTAGAAATTTAAAAGTAATTAAAAATTGGGCATCAGGAAGTTTGGGGTTTGCATCAAAGCAATAACATTTTATTATAGTACAGCAATGTTGTTAGTTTTAGTTATTGTCTATATTTTTTATCTTACATTTCATGTTTTCATGGTTTGAGGAAGGTGGCACACAACATTATTGGTCAATGGTGATGACTAGGTTTTTTTTCACATGTTTAAATTTTGTGATTATCAGAAAATTTCAAATGCTGGTCTGTAGCAAAAAGTATGAATTTTTAGTGTTTTAAGGAAAATGCTGATTTCCAAAAGAAATTGTAGGGAAATATTTTCATCTGGAGAAACTTCGTGTGAAAGAAGGCAAAGTTTGGATATTGAATAGACATCCAGAGCTGATAAGAGCTAAAGGACAGGAGGATGGTCTTTAAACAGCTGAAGAAAAATGCTGTGGAGGAAAACAGACATCAGTCCTACAGCCGACAGAGTTTTAGGGAGAAATGGTTAGGCTGAGAAACACTTAAAACACAGAGGAAAAATTATTGTGATGGAAAAACAATGAAGAATTGATGTGCTGGAGATCCAGGCTTCTGCAACTTTTTTGATGAGTATAGGAAGAACCGACTAAAATATGGAGAAATCCTGGAGCTTGTTTTGCCACTACAATGAGCGACAGGACTGTTGCATTACTGTACACAAGTTGTTTCCCAGTGATTACCTGTGTTGGCTGATCTCGCCAACATTGTACTTACGTGTCATCAGGGGCTCTAAAAACCCTAAAGAATGCTAGAAAGACATTTGGCGCAGAGTTTTAGGCACTGGGGAGTTACATCTCGCTACCTGACCCTTTATTTTGAAATTATATTGGGATTACACGCTGCCTGATCTAAACACGTGCTGTTCCCAAATGGATTTCTGCCCAAAGTTTGCAGGAGTTTGAAAGAAACAAGAGATAAAGGTCGTTCTACTCTTGATTTTTTCCCTTGGGCAGCAGATCATTGAGATCAGTCACCTGCACTGATTCCAGATAAACAAACGGGAGAGACATAATTGGGACGAGTAAGTACCTGACTTGTGTTGCAAAGAACTGCAAACTTTTACAGCAAATTTTACTACAAATCAGTAGCTGGGAAAAATCTTTGATTGTTTTCTCCCTTCAACTACTAATAAAGGGGCTGGAAGAAGATATAGGGCTAAGAGACTGGGTGAAAATTTAAAATTACTGATTTTTGAAAAAATGTGGCAGATTTTTTTGAGGAATTTAGTAATGCACAAGTTTTACTGAGAGGAAGACTGACAGACTGTTTTTTATGTGTCTACATATATAACAGTTTTATTCTTCCTTGCCTTTTTACTTGAAATTTGCATAAAGTTCTGTGTGGGATTTAGATAAAATTCTTGAGGCATCTTTTTTTAGAAAACCACACAATATCCACATAAAAGTGCATTTCTATCCACTTTTGAGTGCTCCCCTGCATTTAGCAGCTATGATCATGTGGTGTGTGAGTATCATCAGTTATTGTTGTTTTTTTTTTTTAAAGAATAAACTGAATTGAAATTGATCAAAATTGGCAACAACTGAGATGAGCAGAGCATTCCAAACTGAATTCTTACTATTTCCTGTAAGTGTCCTGGGGGTCCTTTTTTTTTTAATAAAAAGTAAAAATTAACTAGTTTTCAGGTAGTCTGTGATGCTAATTTTATTATGAAGGTAAGAACAACTCAACATTGGGCAGTAAAAAAGAGTTTTAAATAGAACTAACTGTGAAACTTCCAGTTTGCTGACATAAATCTTGGATGAGAATTCTTCACAACGCTGTTCAAAATTGCACAGGAGAGCTTCAGTTTGTTGACAAGACCTCTTTCTTGATAGGGAAAGCAGCGAAACAGCTCCCTGCTTGCTTGTCTGCCGGGTGTGAAGTTTCTTGGTTTGCCTTCATTCTTTAGGGCTGGGGTAGGTGAATCTCCTTTTCTACAAATGGGCTGTGAGGGAATAGGTAAAGACAGGAAAAGAACCCGACAGTGAAAGAAATGGGGAATTAAGGCACTGGAAGGAAAGGCTAAAAAGGCATTCTACTTTTACCCCCTGAGGATTTTCTGTCTTATTTTGTGAAATGTCACTGTGTGAAAAATGGGTACTTGTTTGTTTTGGTTTCTTGGGGGTTTTTTTGGGGCTGGTAGGCTTTTTTGATTGGTTTTTTTGGGTTTTTCTTTTTTTTTTTTTTCTTTCCATTCCAATTCCTGAAGTTTCAGCTTGAATTATAGATTGCCTAGGTCTAATGATTGATAATGAGATTACCTTGGTCTAACGATTGATGGTGATGGGATGTGAGAGGTGGAGCTGTTTGCTTTGGATGGCTTGTGCTGAAGAAGTCTGATGCCATTAAATGTGTAAATAAGTGCCGACTGTGTTCAAAGCTTTCTGTAGCTGCTCTTTGTATCAGACTGGAGTCTGAGAAAGCATAAATAAAACCACTAGAAATTATAATTTATAGGGAAGCCAAGAAGAAAAGAGTTATTTAATTTGCTTTATATAAAAGAAGTTTTAAAACCTGGGGAAAAAGTAGACCCATTTTCCACTCCATTAACTAGAAGAGAGATGAAAGTGAGAGTGGAAACTGGTGGCTCTAAGACAATGTGCAAAACTTGCTCATAGCAGTAAATATGAAGAGACCTGTGGATGTGTATCCTTCTCATCCCCAGGATTGATTCAGCTGTCAGTTTGCCATATGCCAGCATGCTGCAGGCTAAGCTGAATAGAAAGGGGAGTGTGTTTTCCCTTCTAAATTTTCCTGAGGATAAATAGTTCTTATGCTTAAGAGAGCTGAGGTTTGTGAGGATCCAAGGGGAATAGGCTTTAAAATGCTGTGGCTGTCATATTGTTGAGGTTGGAAGGGACCTTTGCAAATCATCTAGTCCAACCCTTTTCTCAAGTGCAGGTATATCTTTCTTTAGACCATGTTGCTCAAGGACTCGTTCAACTTCACCCTGAACACTTCCTTTGATGTATAGATGGCTTTTATTGTTCTGACAGCAACTGCGATCCTATGTCTAGTAGCTCTCAAACCTGATCCTGGAAAATCAGCAATGTCAGAGCCTTGGTAGCATATTCAGTTCAGGATTGATAATAATTCTGTATGAACTCTAATGTCTTCTGAATGGTGAGTTTTCCCCATAGCAAAAATGCTTTTAAAATTGTTGCATTGACGTTCTGTAAAGTAATTATAAGGGCAAATGATACAGATGCAGAACATACCTGGCCAGGAGAAAACAGAAATTTTTGTGAAGTTAAATGGGTAAGAGGAATGTTTGAGTCCAGACTTGATGCCTTGGGTCTCTGTAAGTTCTTCAAAGCAAGTCCAAAGTTCGCATTGGTGATGAGGAGCAAAATAAAGTAAAAGGAACAACCTGTGATTGTATCACAGAATTAGTATTCAGGAGATTTGGTTTCTTTTTACATGCTAGTAAAAAATATGCAATTTAAAAATAGGCAAATAATTTCCCCTGGTACTAATGTCAAGAATAAGACTTTAGAGAGGTGCTGAGAGTCTTAAGAAATTGCTTTTTATAAAGAATATCAATGCCACAAATGGGAGTCTCACTCTATGATATAAAGATATGATAATTGGAATTAAAGCAGAGAGCTGGAACTGGAATTTTTTTTTTTTTTGCACTGATAAGCAGATTTAGCCAAGGAACAGATAGAAGGAATATTAAACATTAAGAAAAAGTGCTGAGAATTAGTCACAGAACTTTCTCATGAATTCTCTCTAGATTCCAGTATTGAGATTAACAATTGCCGAGAAGGAATTGAAAGATTGCTTTAGCATTTAATTATTTACTAGTTTACTGGCAACAGGTCAACTAAGGTTGACCATGATCCCCCTCACTTATAGGTACCTTGAGGTTCCTGCTGACTCAAGAGATCTCTTAAATACCCATCAGTGCAGTGAAAGCATATCAATGAAGTAATGAGTAAGTCAGCACTGCCCTTGTTTCTAAAGCAGAAGACAAAATAATCATGCAGATTTCTTCCCAGATAGATTGTCCATTCTGATAAAAACATTTCATCTCTGGGCCTTTGCTCTTTCTAGTAACTGAGAAGGGCAATTAATCTAGTAGGTACTATTGCTGAAACACAGAAGTTGTATATTATGTCCCCTGAATTTCAAATATGTTACACAACTAAGATTTGTCTGTCTAAAATCCCAAATGTCTCTTGAGTTTAAACAGACAATGAGTGCTGCGGTTGTTGTGCCTTTCCTTGAATTGGCAGTTGCTAGTAAAAATGATGTCTTTCATTCTGTTTCTCACCCTTTGAATTAAGGCTTGTGGTTTAATCTAAGCTTCTAGTGATATCTTGGGCAATTTTGTAAAATCTCTTGACTTTAGTTTCTTTGCTAAGAGTGAAGCTGAGCAAATGTTTTCTTGTGTGCTTGCTTTTTCACTTTTTCCTCGGGGGAAAAAGCAATAAGAGTGGGAGGAAAAAAAGTTTAATCAAATATGTTTCTGTTGAAAATCTTGACCCTTTGATATATAGTCAGAAATATCAATTTCAGGAAAAACCCAAAGGCATCTGGCTAAACCCTGCAATTTTTAATTATAAACTTTGGGATTAAAATTGAAAGACTGTTTATATCCATAATATTTATCAAACGCTGTACATTTCCCATTATTTTTTGAAGTAATCTAGTGTTTGAAATGCAGATGCCATGGTGCTGCAATCTCCTGTCTTAACAAGACAGAGATCTTTCAATGTAGAATTCATTAGATGTGTTGCATGGATGCGGAGTCGGGCATATAAAAGAGTATTGAGCCTGAAGAGAAAAAACAGGACTTTTCTCCATTTCAGCTCTAATTTTCCCATCCTTTGAAAATGTTGCTTTCAACATTTATCATTTTTATCCTGCACTGCCTGAAAATATTTCCTTTCTCCTACACATTTTATGGCTTTTCTACTTAGATTGCAGAATGTACCAAACCCTTGATCTCTGGCCTCTCTGTCTGGTGGCCAAGTAAAGAAAAACTACAAGCACACTGTAACTGATTGCCAGAATGGAGCATCAGGAATGACGTATTTTGTTGGGATGCCCCAGCCTACACCAGAAAACAGATGCCTTGACTCGTGCATTTGGTTCATTTCCTGGTGCACCCTGTGCTGGGGAGCAGGTATTCCCTGACAGCCCCTGTGCATGCAGTGATGATTTATGCAAATGAGTGAGAGAGTTAGAAGATAAAAATTAGTCCCTTTAAGAAATCTCATTCTGCATTTCAGGGCTGACTTGGGAAATCAGCCCATTGATCTGATCCTGTGCTTTTCTAAGCTTAGAAGCATCAAAATGATAGAGAACGCTCCATTACTTTCAGACTGTGTCCGTTTCTTATCTATTATATCTTCTTTGCCATTCGTTTAAGATCGATGGCTAGCACAGGAAATCTTCATGGGCCAATTTCACACATCATCTATTTTAAATGATAGAAATTGTTAATTTCTTCCCTATATATGCCTATACAATGGATATGAATAATTTCTCTGGATATATGTATATGTGTACTTAAACTAATAATAGTAAAAAGGCAAAGGATTTTGCTAAATGATTTTTACACAACATACTTTTTATTTCTAAGCCACCTGCATTCTTGCTGTTTTTCTTCGAAATATTCCAGTTTATTTCCCTGAGTGCAAGTGTGATAGCACTAAATTAACATCTTTTTAATTCCAAGTCTTCTCAGAGGGGACAGTGTAGGCCCAGGATGCTTAAACTTGTGCTTGTTTGTCTGTCTTCATGTCCATAACACGTCTACAGAACGCTCAAAATGGAGTGAGCACATACTGCATCTGTGTCCCACTCACCATGCTACACATATATTTATTTTCACCACTGTCTTAACTCATTTCCATGTTAACAAAATCCAAATTTATGCTGAAATTCACTCTTGCGTTGTTTTTCCTCAGAAAATGTCCATTCTAATAATCTCTAGTGAGTCTGAAAATTTTTGAAACAGGCTTCTCTAAAAATTGTACTTCTGATACATTCTGACATTTTAACACAAACTAGAATCATTCAGAGTATCTGAGGATAGTAAACTAATTATCCCTTCCATTTTCTTGCTAACATAAAAAGATTAAATTAATCATATTCAGTTACAGCTGGCATTAAGCTTCCAGACATGTTCTTTTTTAAGGGAAGAGAGAGAGGGAGACATGAGTAACTTTTATTAAATGTTTTTTTTCTGTATGTCATAATCTTCTTTTGAAAATTAAAAGCACTAAATTAACAATTTTGCCTGTTTTCTCTTCATTTTAATGTTTCCATATTGTTCATCAGAAGATTGAACTATCTCATAGTCTGGTTTTTGTAACCAATTGCTGTAAAATTAGCAATTCTGCGTCCTGTGAGAATATAATTATTTTCGTTTTTGTTGTATGACATTCTTTGAGCTTGCAGTGAAAGGACTTTGACTTGCAGCAGATCTATCTTATAAATTAAAAGCAAATCAAAGATACATATGAAAGTACTAGTGTCTGTGATCAGAAGGTAATGTTTCTGGAAACATTTAGGCTAACTAACACTAACTCAGAGGAATTTGTGTAAGACCATTTAGTGACCCCAGAGGAAAGGGCTTGGACACAGGAGGAAATGGGACAACTTCCTACCAGAAAGATGAACAGCTTCCCGAAATTGTTTGAGAATTGATTTCTTTTCCGTTTCTTTGCTTGCACTGTCTTTAGACAGAATTACATTATACAGCTCTGTGGTTGCCAATGAAGATATATTGCCTTGTCCAGAGAATTTGACTCTTAAGATCTCATAAGCACTTGTAGTAATATTTGCTTCTGTTGAGAATCCTTGTCTTACTCCACTCTTCCATATAGTGAGTTTTGATAGTGTTTGGTAAACATCATCTGTGCTTGTTTGGGGTATGTATAGCTTATTCACAGTGAGATGGGGCTGAACAGAATTTTTCAGAAGCAAATGACATAGGAATGATCAAAGAACAATGACTCTTCCATCTGGATCCAAATGTTGTTATGTACAACAACTCACGAAGGTAAAGACCTTAACCTTCGGATTCTTGTAAAAATCAACTCAGAGTCTTTTTCTAATGAGACAAGACATGACTGAAATTCAACAACAGCGTTTACTTACTAAATCTCACTCCAAAATGTCAAGCAAACATCTTTGTGTCCTTATGCTGCAGCTTTAATTTAGTATCTGTTCTCATGGCAAACTGTTAATTCAGATTACTCTTCCCAATTTCTTACAGCACCTTCTATTTCTTCACTGGTCTTTTAACCCTTCAAAATGAGATCTTTGCAAATTGGCAAATTCTTGCTATCCATCCAGGAAATCATTCCCACAGCCAGTAAATGTTTGTACCTGGAGAACATTTGGTTTTGCTGCCACTGATATGCTGTGTGTACTTTGCAGCAAACGACATCTGATTTACCGACAGCCTGAGTGGAGCCCAGGTGGTGCACCCTCAGGGAGCACTTCTGCGGAATGGAGCCAGTGTGCAGCAGCAGGGCGGCAGAGTGACCTTTCCTCCGGAGCCCATGGTGCCCGCTGACAGCCTGAGTGATGCCCTCTCCAGCCATCCCTTATGACTCACAAAGAGAAACGCTGGCAGAGGCACAGCTGAGCCATCCATCACAGCTCCAAAAACATGACATTGGCTGCTGAGTAAAAGGTGTGCTTACATATAGGTTTGCACTTGCTAATGCTCCGTTGGAGACTGCAGATTATAGCTCTGCGGCTGACTAATTTGCAGTATAATTGTTTACTATCTGTTCTACACCACAGTGCTTCCAATTCCTGAAATTTTAGGATGACAGTTCTAATATTTGAAGTATACCTTAAAAGTATAGACATAAAAAAAAGGGAGAAAAAATCCTGTTAAAATGGAGGCAGGAGGAGAACTCCTAGGTGTCATGGAAATTGAAAATATCCCAAGAGTGTCAGGAAGGATTAGAATTCCGAAGCAAACTTATTTATAAGTCGTTATCACAACCAAACTTCCAGTGGGGATTGCTAAACGTTATATAGGTTGATTCCGGTGGAGTGGTCCATACTATGAAAAACAGAGAAACTAGAAGAGTCCAGTTGTAAAGATTTTGCAGACTTGTGAATGCTCAGGAACAAATTAAAAATCTAGGAATTAAAAGTCTGTTGTCTGCTTGTCTCTGTGGCAAAGCAGTTTATTGTGTTACGTGTTGTGTACTGATTAACTTTTATTCAATGGGAAGTAAAAAAACACCAAAGGCTTTTTGAGTGACAGTACAGGCACAGTGATTAACTGTGAAAGTCTGTCTCAGCTGACTCAAAATGGCAGCTCCACCCGACTGAAGAGCAAGATTTGTCTCCCTATTTAAAGGCATTGCAAAGACAATAGAAAAGTAAGGTTTTCTTTTGGTCTCCTTTCTGTTTCACGGTTATATCTTGTGAAAGTTCCAGGATATGATGTGAATAAGCAACTAAAGTTCAGAAATTTCTCAAATTCCTTTGATGCGGATATTCAACTGCAGTTATCTCCCGAGACATCTTTTTTCTTCAGGTGTTAGCACAGCTGGAAGTACTTTAAGACCCTCTTCCTTTGTAGGAATTTTACAGCTAGAGCCACAGAATTTAGAGACAAAAGGAAAATTAAAGGGAAGAGCTTGGGGAACATTATCAGTGTTCACTCCATGGAATTTCATGGGTAAAACTTAATTTTTTGATACTGCCTCAGATACCTGCACATTCTCTTTTAAATCCTACCAATATTACCCTGAGTTTCTTCTAGACAACTTCAAAGGTATTCTTAACAGATGCTATATTAAATCAGCACCTTCCACTAATACAGTACAGTAGTCACTGTATAGTCACTGCCTTTCTCAACAAGGAGACTGACCAAAATTTTGAATTCTGCCGTCCTGAGGTCAGAGGACCTCAAAAACATCTCCTATCCCTACAGTGTGAGACAGGCTTTTTTAAAGAAATATCTTCTTTCTTGATACCTCACAGCTCTCATGCAGAATCTCAGCTGCAAATGAAAGTGCAGATAGAAACAATTTCAGGCAGTCTGTCACAGGTTGCCTAGCCTGAGGAGGACAGTTTGAGTCTAGGGGCTAGGGGATGGTTCAGGGAACATGATTGAAGGGGATGCACCCTTGCCCAGCAAAAGCAGACAGTCTTACCAGGATGAGAAGGCAAAGGAACCACGTATCTCTTTTCCCTGAGGCCTCTATACAGGCCTTGGCAAAGGGCAGTGTCTTCATCACTCTTTGGGAATAGCTGTAGGTCTCCCTCATCTTTGGAGCAAGAAAGTTGCAAGAGAAAAGCTGTGAATAAGAGAACTAGCATGGAAATGGCCAGCAGCCCTTTGAGAGTAAATTTACACATTCCACAGAAAAAAAAATTGTAAAGGCTGATTAGAAATGTCATAATTAAGAAAATTTCAAAGCAAAACCACAAATCCAAACATCACTACCCCAGTACTCAAATTAAATATATTTACTATGCAAAATAAAGCTTATAAGCAACATGGTTAAAGGGACATTCATGACTTCATGACTTTGCAGGACTTATTACATTTATTGGGTTTTTATTTAGTAGCTACTAACACCAGTTCTTTTGATTTATCTTGGCAGAAGCACCCTTTATTCCCTCTGGCCTGATTTCAGGAAGGTTCTTGTGAAATCATTCTTTGATTGTTTGCCTCTCAAGAGTGGTAGTCTTGCCTCCCATGAAAGAAATGTACCCTTTTTTAATGTGAGCAGCTCTGGTATTTCTGCTGAGAAGAGGATAATGGTGTGTCATTGAGAAGCCCCACATGGCTTTTGTTAGACTTGTGGGCAGTATATCTGCATGTTTAAGCACCAGTTTTTCTCCTTTCCCTGTAACATCAAGATATTCATGAAATCATAGTATAGTCTGGATAGGAAAGGACCTTAAAGATCATTCATTTCCAGACCCCCTTCCGTGGGCAGGGACACTTCCACTAGACCTGGCTGCTGAGAGCCGCACCCAGCCGGGCCTTGAACACTAATGGGACATCCACAGCTTCTCTGGGCAACCTGTTCCAGTGTTTCACCACCCTCACAGCAAAGAATTTCTTCCCAACATCTAATGTAAACCTTCTCTCTCAGTGTGGACATGTCTTGTTGTCGTACTCTGTAGGCTTGGGAGTTACTCTGTCATATATTACTGTGAAGTACTGCATAATCCCAGAACCAGCAGTACTGGCTGTGCTTCTGATTAGATCATGTCTGTATAGGTAAAGTTTAGGAATCCAATCAGTAATAATTTTTAAACATCTTGGCCAATTTAGCAGTAGGCTTTACCATTAAAAAGTGGATTAAAATCCTTCAAAAATCCTTCAACATTATTTTGTCTGCACAATGAACAAGTATGCTGGATTCATACTGGAATGATATCAGAAAGCCTGATTATTATATTTATTTGTTAATTTTTTTTAAAATTCCATTTAATATGAACAACGAAAGGGTTTTTTCGGTTTTGTTTATAGTAAATTTTCTTTCTTGGTTGTTATAAATTCTCCAAATGCAGCAATGTTATTTTCCAGGGAAGAAGAATGTCAGTCTTTAAAAATTAAATTACTTCCACAGAAATTTTGCAACACATTTCACAATAGCTTTTCCGTTGATGTTAGGTGTTGTAATTGCTCTTTCAGTTTCTAGGCACTTGGCATCATTGCATTAAAGTTATTCGACTACACTGCCAAATCAGAAAGAGAGCACAAAATTATATGTTCATGAACTTGTGATTTTTTTTTTTTCTGCAGCCCTTTTGTGATATGGACCCTCCTAGGGACTTTATTCTTATTTTCTGAATTTATTTTAAATACTTTTATTTCCTCTAGATTAGAAGTCTCTTAAAATTCTGTGTATTCTATATATGCACATGTACTTACATATCTGCGTTAGATAAATTCATTTTATTTATTTCATGGGCTTGACAATATTTGACAATACCTATGAGTTGTGAAAGTTGAGTGCAACTAACTCTACTGTCTGGAGTTGAAGGCATCACAAATTGTTTTTATCAGCCTAGAAAGAGGAGAAAAGAAACCTGCATTTGTCATGGTTGAGGTGCACATGACACACATAAGTTTTAGTATAGAGTGTAGGCAAAAACTCTTTATTTTAAAAAGTCAGTGTCATATATATACACTTTTATATGTTTATCATTCATACTACTCATCTATTGGTTGTTCAACTATTACAATAGACTCATATGTTATTATTTAACTACAACATACTATTATTAGTTATTTGTACCATAAGCATTTTAGGTATTCAGAAGAACTATAGTTATAGCATTGTTGTTCTTTTTTCTTTTTGTTGTTTGGAATTTTTGGTTTTTGTCGACACTGTTTTTTAGGGGTAGATACGAAGTGTGCTGAGATCAATGTCAGACTCAGACAGGTTTGCTGTCTTGCTGTTAATTCCCACATGCGCTGTTTTAGCATCCAGTTTTCCCTTTACTAACATCAGCTTCTGCTGCCTCTTGGGGATCTTTCCACTCTGTGGCATTTTGTGATAGTGTGTGATGAAGACTGACATAATTTCTGAATCAGAGAGAGTAGTTTAATGCCACAGACCTTACGACTTTGTGTCATATCAATTTCCAGCTAAGCGGCATCGATCACCCCTTGCTCTACTTTGCTTTTATTGGGACAGCTATCCAATAGGAGTTCTGACTACCAGGAGGACAGAAGGTCAACAAATCAGCCCATGTGGTATTTCATAGACATCCTCTCTACAATGTGATTTTTCACTGGGGAACTTTACATTTATTTTAGTAGAAGTAAAGTTTTCTTAAGTGAAACTGCTGTTTGATGTTGAAGGAAATAAACCTCTTTAGCAAGGTAAAATGCTATTCTGAAAACAATTTCCATCCACTCAAATGCTTTTCATCTCTGTTTTCGACACACTTGTCACCAGAGGGGTGTTCAACAGGGTTAGCTCTAAATATCCTTTAGAAATCCTATATTATCAGCTTCTTTTTGTCACCTGACACCAGCTTTCTGAAATGCAGTATAATAATCCCTAAGGACTAGAATTTTCCCCCAGCAAAATAAAATCTCACAATTCCAATTTTCAGTATGGCATTTGACTGCAATTTTGGTAAAGTAAATAACACCCTTTACACATCTAATGGACTAAATGTTCTCACCTTTTTCAACAGAAGGTCATTTTCCCAGCCTCTAGATTTTCTACTGGTCTATTCTATTATGAAAAAAATACTGTAAGTGATCCTCTTTATGGTAAAAATCTCATTCTCTTCCAATTTTTATATTGGAAGAGGTTCTAAGGTTGATGTTAACACCTGTAACAAGTCTAAAAGTGTGATGGAAATCCAAGAAATCAAGCCCTGGCAAGGAGACAAGCTTTCTTGAAAGAGAAAAAACTGATTGTTCAGGACAAGAAGGACCTATCAGCCAACACCTCTCCCACAAGTCTGTGAACACGTGCTGTTTGTTTTTCCTATTTATTTATTAATTCTGATTTGGTCTCATGTTACTTTTGCGCTGACTAGCTGTATGAACCTCACCTTTTCTGTCAAATTAGGATAAAAAGATATATTTAACAAAGATATGTGTAAGGAGTCAGGCGTGAAGGAGATTAGGAATTTTCTTGGATTTCTCATTAAACAAGAAGTATTTGCAGAGCAGAGTGTCTTCTTCGCTACAGATGATGATCAAAAGGCAGTGAGATCAAATCCACTCTCATGAAAGTCTGCTCCTCCAGTAGGCAATTTGTTCAAAATTAATCAGGCATAATAATAGCATATTCATTATATCCCACCATGGTAATTATATTTAGGTGTTTAGTTTAGCACTAACTTGCCTACAATGGGGGATATAGTCTTGATTTGGCTACTTCCGTAATCAGTGTAAAGAATCCCGTTGGCTTCAGCAGTGAGAGACAAGCAGAGTTATCATCTCTGCTGCAAGTGAATGGGATAAAATTGCCAAGGCCCTGGGGCCACTGCCAGAGAAGTCCCCACTCCCTGGTCCTGGGGCTGCCCCATGGTCGCCCCTGAGCTGCTCTGCTCCCTCCCTGCCATCCTGGGGATCCCCCACAACTCCCCCAGCTCCAGGATGCCACTGGCCCACACGGTGCCCTTATCCATCAAAAGAAGTTGTGCTCTATGGTGACAGAAAAAAATAATGATGAAAGAAAGCTAAGATAACCCCATGGAAAGGCACTGCTCTATGAAGAGTGTTTCCAAAACAGACCATTTTTGAAAGACTTTTGTGTGCCTGCCCCTTTGAAGAAATTCACAAAATAGTGCCTTTATCTTGCTGTCATTTTGAAATGTTTTGTTCCCCGTATAACATTAATTTTCTTTCAAAATGTCCATTCTTTTAGCAAGTGATATAACTGTAAGTGGTCAATTAGAATAAGAGCTCATTCACAGACATTTCACTAGCTTACTAGTTGGACTGTGCATTAATTTTTTACAAAAATGCAGGGGAGTCATCTGCAAATATTTGCATGAAATGTATGAATATTAGGGATAAAGGCATTTAGTTCTTTGTCGAGGCACTGCAATTATGCTGAGAAAATGCGATCTCTTTTTGCCAGTAGTTTTGAAAAAGGTGTCACTTTGATTGCAAAAGGTTAGAAAAGCCTCATAAAGTGATCGTGGAGGGCTTTACATAAGGAGATATTCACAAAACCTGCATTCAACCTATGTTGCACAATTTAGTTTTGCATACTGTTAGATGCTTCTTCTGGTGAGGTGGTAGATAATGTCAAAGAGCAACCCCAGGTCTGTGGGATGAATCTGTCTGCTGTGTGCTCTGACTGCAGTGCCCCAGATCCATCTCCACGTTACACGATCCTGCTCAGGCTGTCTCTTCAGAGATAAGAAACAGTTCCTTGGCCAGCTGCAAGCCCTATCAGCTGATATCTGACAAACCACTGAGTGTTTTCGGTGGGTGAAATTCCTCCCTGTGCACCGAGTCGGGATGAAGTCTGAGTGCAGGCCGAGATCTACCTGCCTAAGATAATTGCAGTTTGTATAAGCACAGGCTAGCTGACACGACAGTAAGGTTCAATACCTATAAAATATCCTAAAAATGCAGTTAAGCATCTCCATAAAATTGTTTGTCCAATGGCTTCAGACTGCCAAATCAATAAGGCAGCAGGAAAACGCTGAGTTAATTAACCTGATAAATAGCTTGGCAACCTCTATTTCTAATGACCACTCTTAATTTAATAAACTGTAATCACAGAAAGACAGCGTGATAAAGCATCAAAGGAGAACATTGTAGATCCACTTATCTGGTAATTTTAGCCAATATGAAAATCTGCAAGTAATCAAGCCACAGTGTTTCAGTCTAGATGGCAGGGTTTGTTATGCAGAAACACAACTACGGGCACTGTCTCTGTTCCTTGGGAGAGGAAACAAAGATCCCCGAATGCTTGCTACTCTGAAGTGTTTGTGTATTGTATATGAAGCACCTGTAGGATTAGACAGCTTCTGCTTGTTTATATCTATGAAGCAAAGCTGGACATCCACAACCAGATTTTAAATTCTGCCCAAAGAAAAGCATATTTGAGGTTTTTCCTTTAAATACTGTGGACTTAGGAACCTGACAACTTGAGCAATTTTCAATTCAAATGCTGAAAGAAGAGTTCATGTTCCACAAAGATTAATAAGAAGTTGTATCCTCTCTTGTGGCGTGTTTGAATTAAGTGACACAGGATTGCTTTCCCATTCTAAGGTGTTGGTCCTCGAAACACCTGGCTCCATGTTCAACTGAGATCAAGTTCTCATCATTTGCTCTCATGAGTTCTTTTCCACAAAAAGAAAATTGTTGATGTCTTTTAAGGGGGCTGTGTTGTGCTTAAGTAGATCATTGACTGATGCTCTGGCGTCCTGGTATGGTGCACACCAGCAGCTGAATTTAAATGTAGCCACAGGTAACCTCATAAATACCCATTTCCAATGCACCTGTCCTATCTGGACCGTAGTTACATCACTTTGAGCATGAAAGCATCACAGAAGTGGCAGGGTTTTTTCTTTTTCCCTGTACCCTGTTTAGTAGAACCACTTACAGTGATGAAATGGAACAATATCAGTGCCAGAATAAGACAGTTTGAATATAACTCATGTTATAAACAGAGTAGTAGTGAAAGTACATTCTATCAATGAACCAAAATTGGTAGTACTTTCATGCCAGGTAGGAAGGAAGAAGAATTAATGAGTGTGAATGGGTCATGGCAAATTTAAGGAACAAAGTTAAAAAAAAGTGCAACTGTCCATAAAACTTCAGGATAAGCAGCTGCCAGTCCTTTTAGGAGAGTTTGTCCAAACAAATCAGCAAAGATTTCGCTTTATAACCAACTTAATTAACGTACAAAAATTTGAGGAAGCTTTTTCCTTTTGAATGAGCATTTTTGTTGTCCCTGTGTGACTGGAAAGGTCTATGAGTAGCGCTGAGACCGTGAAATCTCTGGTGCAAATGAAGTGGCACACTGTTAAACATGACTATTAAATTATTTTCTTGGGAGTTGTTTTTGATTCATATGGAATAGATTAAAAGTCTGTTTCAAATCCCACAAGGTTTCCCATGGAGTATAATTATACATGAAACAGAATAAGAAATGCAGCCCAACAATTACTTTAATTAGATGGTAGTTACTGAAGCTGTCAGTGTGCCTAGTCCTACAAAGAACTTAGAAGGAAAAGTTAGGTAATGGAATTGTGGATAAATGTTTGCACTTCAGAGGAATTAATTATCTATGTAAATAAATAATGGGCCAGAAAACTGCAATCAGTGGATGGGATCTTGCCCTTCATCGTCACTGATGGCATAACACCTATCTCAAAGACCAATTTTCTGCCTTAATAAAGCAGCCCTCAGGGGCCTGCGCTGCTCCCTTTGAGCAACACACCTTTCTGCCATTTTATGAGGTCTGAAACTTGTAATGAGTCTGAGTTCTAGCGACATTATGAGCTTGGCATCGGTGACACTTGAGATCTCTTTTTTTGTCTGCTAGCCATTTTGTCAACAAAATGGGTTTGGCTGAGTGCAATAGAAGAGGTAAAGATATTAATTTTCTTTGACCAGCCAGCATTAGTTCTGCCATAGACACTCCGCGGTACCTCTGCCATTGCCCTGAGGCATCTGCCAGAAGAGGAGGTCGGGTGGGAGGGACCAATTTAGTTCTGGGCTGGCAGTTTTTATGCTCCTACATAAACCTACATCTATTGTCACAGTGGTACACAAAGAAGCTCCTAAAACAGAAGGTCAGAGTTGTGAAGCTGGGGGCTTGCAGAAATGCTGTAGCTCTTCAGAACTGGATATGCCTGCTTCTTGCCTCCAGGTCAAGTTTTAAACTCATTTTAGGTCAAAAAAGTATTGAAATTCTCTTAGTTGATGATGCAGTTTGTTTGCGTTTTTGTGTGTATGTGCTCCATTGATGCCTTTGTGGCATTTTAGTTGACAGCCCTGGCTGAGAGGAATGGCCAAAACTTACTGAACCATGAATGTCTTCCATATCATTCCTGCATGAGGAAAATCATTGTCCTTTCATCATCAGAAACAAAGCACATGGAAGGCAAAGGACAGGAGCAGCACTACTGTCCCTGCTCCTACAGACCTGCAAATAAACTGTGCTGTGGCATCCTTTCTCCCTTGTGCTAGGTGAGGTGCAGCAACAGAGACAGAAATGGACAAGAACTGCCTTTTGATGGGGAGAAGGTATTGGTTTCCAGCTCTGGGAAGGGCAGATAAAGATATTTGAGTGTGCTCACTTCACTTTCCAGGTTGTTAGATACTGTCATCTCACCCCATTCCTAAAAACACCCCAATGCCATGCCTCAGATCTATCTATCTGTCTGTCTATCTATCTATCTATCTATCTATCTATCTATCTATCTATCTATCTCTCTATCATCTAGATACAGATACAGAAACAGAAGCTTTAGATTTGCATGCTGAGGATCCAGCTATTTTCACTATGCTGTTTGGTCAAAGCCCAACAAACAATGCATTATAAGCTTCAGGAAGGAGAGGTCAGGAGATGATGCTCAGGCATGACAACATTTAAGTGGATTTTAGCTGTGAAATCCAAGTTACTCATGTTGAGTTTGCACAAAAAACAGAGGAGGAAAGAAATACCATCAGAACAAATGTTCCTTGGAGAATACATTTGATTCTCAGTTGTAAGTCTTTTGGAGAGATACATAGTTGAGGAACTGTTCTTGACAGAGACAATAAAGCAGTTCTTAGTTCTCTGAACAAATACCCAAGATTCAATTTCACAGATTGCAGAATCTTGCTATTTGCCTCTCAACTTAAGTGAATTAATTATGGTTCACAGTTTTAGTGGATGAAAAAGAAATACCGGAATAAAACCAAAACTCTCACCGCTTGCTTAATTGCACATTACATCTACATAGACAAGAAAATCTGGATATCTTCAGGGAGGCTTTAAGGCATGTAGAAGTGTATGGTTAAAGAGAAGGAAATGTACTGGCCCCCTGAGCAAATGATGAACAAGTGAGTATCACTCACAGATTTCTTTTCCACCTATCTCTTCCTTCCTCCCACCCTATCCTGATTAGGGACTTGATTTAGGCAATAAATATATACATACAATTTGCATTTCTTTCCCAGGAGTTTTATTTTGCAACATCAACAGTGTTCTCTTCCATGGTAACATAATGAGAATTTCAGAAGTGGGATTTAAAAATGGTGTTTAGGCCTCCGATTTAAGTTACAGATTTTTAAGGATATTCTGACGCCTAAGTGAACTCAAATATAATATTCAAGTTTTATAGCTAGTTCTTTTCATCTATGGGGCAGAAGGTACACCTTGCACTGAGGTGTGATTCTCAAAGTCTATTATCTTAGAAAGGACCTGACTGGAAGGGCTCCAGGGCTCCAGCTGACTGCAGGGGTCTGAACTCCGGCTTTGAATACGTAGTGAGCATGTCATCAGCTAATGCCTACTCTTGCCTTAAATCCCACGTGCGCTTCTACGTAGTCATTTCTCAACATCTTTTTCTCTGTTTCTATAAACTTTCTTGGAGCTGTCTTGGGTGCAAAAGATTTGCCAGATTAAGATTTGAGGTGATTGTCTTCATATTCCATTGCATTGTCATAGCTGGTCATTTGAGATCTAAGCATGAAATACAGTATCCATTCCCAGAACCTCAGTGCAGCCATTTGAACACTTCTATCTTCACTGTGTCACCAGGGGTCAATCACCTGAGAAAATGGGACTGCAGGATTCACTGTGAAGCCTCCTCACTTTTGTATACTGATTGTCCACACATAATATATGGAAGTCAGAATGCGGAACAGAAGGAGAAGAGACGAGGAAGGAAGGGCTCAGAACAACTTCCTGTTGCAATAGTGATGCCAGCATCTCCCACGATGGGGCACTGGGTACAGCAATTGCTTGGATGTGATCACCAGGTTCCTACCTCTCAACCATCCCATAAAGGAGTTTCTGGGGCTCTCATACGAAGAGATACCTGATATGAGATATCTTCGTACTTTGCCAGTCAGGCTTGGTAGAAGAAACTGCTGTACCAAAGCCTAGATGTACTGATGACTTGATATGCCACAGGCATGGCTTTACAGGAGACAGGTAAGAGCAATGGGTGTTGGGCAAGTTGAAAATAAGTATTCATAAATATTAGACAAAGCAAAGGAAATAAGACCTCTATTTGGGGAAAAAAATCTTTTGTCCTGTGTTGCTGAAAAGCCTTGTGTTGAGATAAGCAGGAATTGGTGAATGGATAGGATGAATTGTCCAAATTGATGAATGGGTAGGATAGAAGAGGCTTCACTTCCAGCCAGATGTCTCAGTAAGTTCTTTATCTCTGTTTCCTCTATTTCTCCAGGGCCATTTAACTCCACTCTCCTGGAGGGCACTTCCTGCTGTGGAAAGTGAGCTTCAGTGAATGGCAATGAGCCTGGGTAGTTAATACCCTTGTTCTCTGCAAGACAGGTGGGATTTTTCTGACCATTGGATGGGGTCTGAGGGAAGGCAAAGGTTACTCCAATTACTTGGAAGCCATGTGTTGCCTGCAGATGTTTTATTTCCTCTGAAGATCTTTACATTTTTAAGTTTGGGTGGCTTTTTTTACTTGTGTTCCAATGAGCAGTAACTAAATAATCCTTGGTGATTAGTGGAGATGTTCAAACAGACCCAACTCTGGCTTTCATGAATTATTCAGCAGATGAGTTCAGCAAGAGTTCTAAATCCTACTTTTTTCATTTGTAGTTAGTGTTTTTTTACAGGTTGGAAGGTGAGGAATGCTTCCTTTGCACTCCCCAGCCTTTTAAGAAACTGTTTTCTTCTTTACTATGCAATCTCTGCTTTATATTTCTACCTCTTATCTGTCATTTCACAGCCATTCCATAGGTGCAATATGTCTACCCTTGCTTCCAAAACACAGTCAGCTTCCAAGGCAGGACAATATGTTGAAGAAAAAAAATCAAAAGCTTCCAATTTGGAGCAGACTGTTGAGGGAGAGGTTGCTTCACTTAGCCCAGCCAGGAGCCAGCGAATTCTAAAGGCAAGATGAAGTCTCACCATTAACAAGCTGTGAAATGTGCAGGCACAGCCAGGGAGGTTGTCTGTCCTACCACTGCTGAAAGCCGAGGGGAAGTGCAGAGGAAAGGCATTCTTGGGATCAAAGGAGTCAGGAGCATAAGCACTGAAACTCCCGTCTCTGTAAACTTTATCAGCCACTGAAGACCTAGAGCAGGATTGTCTGAGTGTGCCATCTGTTGTGAATTGCACATTTTCATGGCTTATGAATGGTATTTCCCAATTTAGTACTTCCATTAAAAGGCCACTGATGCAAGGCCCAAAGGACAGAGACAACAGGTTGAGATAAGATCAAGTTACTGGAGAGAGCAATGAGATAACAAAACCAACAGTAACAGCAACAATATTAATGATAAACATATACGAAAGAGGGGCTGACTCACCTGCAAAAATGCTCACCACAGACCCTGGATGACAACGCACAAACACAAGTGGCTTTCCCCCTCCCACCGTGCTTTTTCGGGCTGGAAGACACACCCTTTTTCTTGGAAGACAGGGAGTCCCTTACCCAACCCTGACAATGATGGACATGGTCTAGAATAACTCCCTAGCCATGCTCACATAACTCCAGGCTCTGCCTTGTCATGGTTCACTGCAAAAAATTGACTCTGTCCTGGATGGAACAAGGACACCTATTGCAAGAACTGCACGAGTCATGGCCTACAGAGAGAAGCACAGCTTCATGTGCAGTGTCCTCGGTGGAAGGGAAACACCATTGTCTCTTTCTTTTCATCTGAGAGTAATATCTAGAGTTACGGCCAGTCACAAACCAGAATTATGCTCTGGTTTTGAGCATACAGGGAGAGATCTTGAAAATGTCCATGTTTATCAGTCAGCTGAACGGGAAACTTTTTCTCAATGTGTGTATGTTTGGGAGGGTGGATCTAAATGTGAATATAGGCTCTGTTAAAGGAACAGCTTTCTCAAGAAAACCCTTGAATTCTTAGCTTCTAGGAGTTCGCTCCCTTCCTTAAGTAAAATGGGAAATTTTTTTTGCCTAAAAAGTATGCAGCATTATGAGTACCCATGAAAACCTCTAATCAGTATGTTCTCTGGCTGTAGAAATCTTTTCAACAGTTCTTCCTACAAAAAAGTGGCCTTTCTCTCTCCTTCCTTCCCTGCTTTTTTTTTAGAATGACTTAACAAGCAGTATGTATGATTCAAAGAGGTGCCTTAATTTAAGTTAAAGTGGTGCCCTCAATAAGATGTAGCATTATTTGAAAACCAGCTTTATGTACTGTAGTGTATGTTCTCATGTCAACATCTTAAATGAGCTGTTCCTATCCTTTTCTTCCCAAGAATGGCCAAATATCCATGAGGTCAAGTGAGCTGCCTGCTATGCCACAACTTTTGATGCTGGGCATTGGGGAAAGATCTTCTACCTTGCTGGGTGCTTTTGGAAAGTGAGACCTGGAATAATACGTAAGCCAGCTAATTACCAAGGTGCTGTGGATTACATGATCTTCAAAATATGTAGATATAGGATTGTAGGTGTTCCTACTCTCTCCCTCAGCAGACAATCAATTCCAGTTTGAATTTCAGGCAGTTTCTGCCTTGCAGAAAACAAGATGGAAAAGGATCTTTCAAAGCCAATTATCTTTCCTCTGAGCCCAGTGCTGGACCAGCTAAATGGGAGGCTCTGTGTTTGCCAAGGCAATCTGTATCAGTGACTTGGCTAACTTGAGTTTCACAGATCAACTGCGAAATATTGTTCCTCCACCTCCTCATTTGGATGCCCTTAGTTGCGTGTCAGCCCTCCCCTTTCCCACCTGTTTGGAAACTACTATTGTCCTGGTTTGAAAGACAGGCGTNCCTGTGACAGCAGAGACGGAGAAGTGCAGAAAAAACCTCATATTGGGATGTGACATTTGTGGTCTTCCTGGAGATGTAGCTGATAGTGTAAGGGAATAAAGATTATATTAATGGAATTCTCTATTTTTCTGGGGTTTGTTTTGGCTTTGGGTTTTTTGTCTTGTTTTGTGTTTTTTCTTCTTCTCGTTTCTCCTGACTTTCCTGTAAAGCTTTGACCATTCTGCAGAGCCCACTCTGCATGTGTTTCTGAGCAGAAATGAAAGTGAATGGAAGGAGTCATGACATTATGTGTTTACTACATCACTGTTAAATGCCAGGCAAGCACACAACAGAGCGAGTGCCTGTAGGCATATGCATTCACTTGAACTGCCTCTTCCTGTCACTACATCTATCAGAGCTTTGTGATATGGAAATGTGAGAAAAACAGCCAAAAAAAAGGGATCTTAGGGACGCAATAGAGTGATTTAAATGTTGATAGAGACAGAACTGGTTTTGTGTTTATATGAAGTCCCCAGAGTAAATAGAGATGTGACTCAATTCTACCATATTCCTTGCATGAATAACATTTGTCTCTTTGTTAATAAGTCTGACATTAAATTGTGTGCTCTTTCTCTCTCTCTCTTTATTCCTCAGAACTAATAATACAGCCCCTAGAAGTTCATTAATGCTGGCATGTCTCTTTGCTTCACTTTTGTAATGCATGAGAACACAAGCTTTAAATAAAATCTTTGTGAAGCACTTGCACTTGTCTGAAGATAAAAAGCATGTTCTTACATTTGCATTACAAAGACGCCCATATAAGCATCTTCTTTCTCTGGCATCCTCCTTCCTCTGGGCTTGTATCTGATGGAAAAGGCAATTTCTAGCTAATCATTCTGAAAGCCTGTCATTTGTGTCTGTAATGAGGGGAGAGAGTTTTTAGTGTTGATTTTCAGTGGGCATTAGGCAGTGGTATTTGTTGCAGTTCTATGAGAAAGTGCACTACACAGAGACACTACTAGGACCTCTGAATCCTCTGTGCTCTGTACACAGAGAATTTTTGGTCCAGTGGATGACAATGAATAGCTCAGAATTGTTAGGAGGGGGAAAACTAGTCTCAGAAGCGGGGAGGGGGGGTGGATTTTACATAACCTGTTTCTAATGCCAAAGTTTGTTTCCAGTCATGTTAGTAGAATACTGAGATCATCCTCCTTATGACGGGGGAGTGACTTCAGATTAGCCAGATGTAACTGCTCACCTGGACGTGATGCTGGGTGGCCTAATGTAGGTGACCCTGCTTGAGTGGGGGGGACAGACAAGATAAGCTCCAGAAATCCCTTCCAACCTCAGGTGTTCTGTGAAACATGACAGAGTTGTCTGGAGCAATTCATGTTCCTGGCAGCAGGCATTTAGTGACATTTCAAACTGTACACGTTAACAAGTGTGGGATCCAGCTCTTCATTTCTTAAAAGCAGACATTTTTCCTTTGATCCTGGGTAAAATCCTTGTCTGTTATGCCAACACTTTTATAGTCTAAGATGGGACTGTAATATCTCTGAAATATCAGGAAATCAGACAGCAGTCCTGTGCTAGAACACACACAGGTATTACATCAACACTGTTTTATTTTGGAATCAAACCTCTGAGAACAACCTCTGTACCAGGACAGGGTTTACAGCCTTGGGAATAATTAAGACTTGTGAAGTGACTCTAGTCCTCCAGAAAAGAGCTATTGTGATGAAAAGGGTCTTGATTTTTGGCCTTTGGTAAGGGACAGATGAGAAAGACAATAAGTTTGTGTAGGAGGGGTGAGAAAAGCATCCTAGAGTTCACCTGTCCAGTATAGTGTACACTCTGGGGTACATGAAGAGCAACCACCTGGCATATCCTAAATTGGAGATTCCCCTTGGAACACTGAATCTGCCCTCATCTGCTGGTACTTTTAAAGGGACTGCCAAGAGGATCAGCTGTGCTTTGAGATATGTGATTTTCAGGATTAAGAGAGATTTTGATCTCCACAGAACAGAGGAAAACAGCTTAGCTGGAAGAAGGGCTGTCAAGGTCATAGCATTTCCCAAGATTGCAGCACAATCTGGCTGTGTTTGTTTTAGATCATTCAATTTACCAAAACAGCAGTCTCTTAGTTGAGTCCTGGCTGCAGAAAACCCTGCAGTGCCCAGAGGCAGCAACCAGCAGTAGTAATAATGCTCCCTGAATGCATCTTTCAAGGTGTGCAGCCAGCTAGTCCTTGAAAGGTGCCCATGTGTGCCATCATGGCACAGCTCATGCTTTTCATATTTAATCATTTCATTACTAATTAATACAGTCATTATCACAGTGTGAAGGGAAAAGATGATTATTAAAGGTTAATGTCATTGCTGCTTATAGCGTGCCTTGAATTGTTATAGTTTTTTCCTAGGTATTTAATTGTGCTGATAAGTAACAATACAATTACATTTAATAATGTATGTGGAACTGTGCTTATTTGTCCCTCTGTGAGGCCAGCCACTGTCTACAACAATGAGAGAGAGAGAGAGATAGAGAGAGCGATTAAATCCACAGTGGTTATCCTGTTTTGCATGCTCATCTGCTTTCTGCTTCTCTCATGCTGGGTCAGCCTAGAGGTGAAGCTCCAAAGACACATGGGCATGATGAAAAGCCTGTGATATATTTATGGGTCAAAAATACTGTTTAGGTGTAGTGACAAGCTTTCTTAGGTATTGGGGAAGTTCCTTTCATGTATTTTTCCCCAAATATATCAACTATAGAGTAAATTTCAGTCAGGATTTCAAAACACTTGAATCTTATGAAAACTTACAGAATCAATTGTAAACCAAGGGGCTGCTGTACTTTTTCTGCCTTGACAAGATTAACTATTACTGAACTGACAAGAAGTAAAATGTCACAAGTAAATGCATTCTTCCTTCTCTCTTCTCTCTGGCTGCAGACTGCACTCTGTGCTTGGTGAGGCCTGAACCAAAAAAACTAGTGGATTGGCTGCTAATCACTCTTAGGCATGGCTGAGGTCTAGATTAAAGATTGAATGTGTGTTAGTTATTAGCCAAGAGTCAAGTATTCCTACCAGTAATGCAGCCAGGTCACAGATGGCAGACATAAAAACTGTTTTCAGCACCACCGTGCTCCTAATGCCTAAAGCAATGCCATGGGATCTGCGCTGTAAAAACAAGCCAGGTTCAGTCTCTCGACAAGAGAGGAGAGATGCCACACGTAACTCTGGTGCCTGACCTGGAGGTATTTTGAGAATTGTGCAGACCGTAGTGAAGCACAGACCTCATAATATCAATGATGTATATGTGGAAAGAATGGCAGGCTCTAACCTACAAGCCAAAATTTCACATCCAGATGCAGGTACTCTGCAGCGCGAGTACTAAAAGCATACTAAAATTTGAGCTGGGCAACATAAAAAAAGCCATGCTGGTGTGTGTGTGCATGCTTAATATGGGGTTTTTTTTGAGTGTGGGATCAGGTCTACACAAGAGGGTCCCAGAGATCTCATATTGCTACAGCTGTGAGCAGCGTTGGGAGTTCTATGACTGGAAAATTGTTTTGGACACATAATAACAAACATTACACCACAGCTGGCCAAAGAACAGTTTACGATATTTTTATTTAATATTTATGCTAATGATTCGTATCTAGAGGAGTTAATTCATATGAGTAGAGACCATAGGTTGTGATTTTCTCTGCTTTTGTGTGTTAAAGTGTAAGGACTGTGTATAGTATATGTAGAAAAGAATTGAGATACGTAGAAGACCTGAGCAGAAGTCATAGAAGCTGATGGAAATACCCTGATGATTTACACAGAACTGTGGATCAAATTGTATTGCATGAAGCCACTTTCCGTGTAGGAAGCTCTTCTTCTTAGGGCGAATTAGTAATGGAAGAAGCTTTGGAGAGCAAGAGCAGTGTACATACATTGGAATTGTACATACAGCAGTCTCCAACCAAACCCTTGAGAAAGGTTGTGGAGAGTGACTAAAGTTCCAGTAAAGATCGGAAATGGGCAAAGATAGATCCTTCTTTAAAAAGGGTGGGAAAGAATGACTGGGATGTTTAAGTTTTAACGCCTGGAGAAATACTGGAAGATCAATCTATTGGCAAACCTTTAGGGGTTGAGGAATATCCAGCAAGTCTTTCTTTTGAGGAAGCCATATAAGACTACATTGTGTGATGGGTAACAGGGCTTTTACAGAGAAGCAGATAGTGTATATCTTCAGGTTATTGACACTGTCTTCAACAACAGTCACATAAACAAGGTTAGAGAAAACAGCTGCACAAGTAGGAGCAATAATTTGTGGGTCACAAGTAAACTGAAAAGATACTCTCAAGTGGTATCCTCTGTGGTTCTTTATGTCTGATACTATCCAGCGTTTTCATGAACTAATAGGACAATGAAAAAGACAATCATGCTACTGCACTTGTACTTAACTTCTGTCTAGAGAAAGGACAAGGTGGAAGTACACTGAAAATGGATTTAGAATTAAGAAAAAGTTGTGGTAATTTTACATTAATGAGTTAAAATAAATAGGGTACTGCTTAATAAGGACAAGAATGAGGTAATATGCTTCAGTAAGAATTCCCAGCTACACAGAAGTGAACTGGGTGATAACTGCCATTGAGGCAAGGGGAATGGTAAACTGAAAGTAATCCAGCATAGTTTACTGAGGTGCAAGCAGCATGTTCAATATAAGGATGTATAATCATAAATGTCATGTACAAAATATTCAAAGCAATCCTCTCAATGTGCTCAGTCGTAGGCTGGACTACACTGTGTTCACTTTTAGCCATAATGATTTAGGGGAGATATGGACTCTCTGAAGAAGATCTAGAAGGGAATAAGAGTAATCTGAGAGTTATGATGTTGGAGGAGAGGCTGTAAACATTGAATTAGGAACAGAATAATTCAGCATCTGTCTGGGATTGTATTTGTATTTTCATCCTACTTTGGGGAATGTTTTCAAGTAGAAGACTTCTTGG
The DNA here is from genome assembly GCA_013398015.1 of Oreocharis arfaki. Lineage (NCBI taxonomy): Eukaryota > Metazoa > Chordata > Aves > Passeriformes > Paramythiidae > Oreocharis > Oreocharis arfaki. The sequence continues at coordinate 1,030,872 of VZRR01005733.1, forward strand.
CTGGCATCTATATTTTCTATGACCTTAAATCTGTGACAGATTGATTGTATGTAGGATTTTAAGAGTTAGATACAACCATACATGTGTGTCTGTGTGTCTTTTGTGACATAGGAGAATCTTCATACTGCTACAAAAAATTCGTCAGTGACAATTCCATCCATTTTACTATCTCACTTCTTTTAAGCTTCTTGTAGCAACACAAACACCTATAGAAACAAATAATAAGCAAAAAGAAAATCAGAGAAGGAAGGTAGGAAATCTCTCCTCTTCTTCTGAGAAAGCTTAAGTTCAAGCAACAAAAAGCAGGGAAATTTTGTTTGGAGTGACGTGTTATGATGAAAAATAATCTTTCATCAAAAGTGACCAATCTTGTTTTGCATTGGCAGTTAGAGGATGGAATGAGCCTTAACTGTAAATGTATTCCATGACTGTAGACCATAATTAAAAAGAAAATTAACAAAAACCCTGCAAGCCAAATTACAGGAGACAAATTGATTACTGTTTCCTTTCCAGGGGATTTTAATTTTCTGATTCCTGCTGGGAGAGCTGAGGAATCATGAAGGGCTAGCTGTACTGAATGCTTCTTTTAGCTGACTGAGTTGTAAAAAGGTTAGGAATACAGACCCTGTGACAATTTTGAAATGATTTCGTTACGAGGTTGCCCTTCCTGGAGTTATTCCAGGGAGCCCTGTGGCTTTTCATGATCAGCAGAGAGAGGAGAGGAAGATCTCCAGGCTGAACTAGAGTGAGCAGATGCCCTCCCTCTGGTGTTTAATTTAATTAATTGATGTTTGTTGAAATAAAGCCAATTAACCTGGCTTATCTCTTTATCAATCATGCTTCTGCTGCCATTATTCAGTTGGAAAAATGGCATAATGTATTTTATGGCAGACAGCAGGAACGATTAAACCCAACCTGTGCTGCTTTGCCTGCAGCAGGCTTTTCAAGGAAAGAGGAGAAACAGATGTTGCGGTGTAGGATAAAGCCATCAGGCTTTTTACTTTAACTATTTTCTGCCTCTGAATACCTTTCATTCCTTTTAATTCAAGTGTGAAGAGTAGTGGGGGCATCATACAGTCAACAGTTCTTGCTTAGGGTCACAGTGAGCTGACCCTGAATTCTGGGCTCCTTGGTCTCAGACACCTGTTGTAGATAGAAGAAAGCAGCCCATAATTCAGTGACAGGGGCCATCAAAGACGATGTACTCCGAAATCATCCGCACTACTGGTCTGCAACCATCAAAAAATTGATTGGTCATGTGTATCATAAACAAGTGCAAATGAAGTCCACACTGCTGATCATGGAACCTGGTATGATACTTCACTCTTATCTCCCATCATTTATTTCCTACAGAAGTTTTTTCTTTCCTGTGCCTAATTTAGTCATGCTGATGAATGTAGATTCAGAAAAAAAAAAAAATACAGCAGCACAATCAGTATTATTTAAATCTAGTTTCACCTTAATTTAACGTTATTATGGGTACTTAGGTGTGTCATGTTCCTCTTCATGTGTACTGGGACTGAAAACCCTTAAGTCTGGTTTGTGTTTGGGTTTTTTACTGTTTGTCACGGTTTAACCCCAGCTGTGGACTGAGGCAATCAGTCATTCACTCCCCTTACCCCCATACTGGGAAGGAGAATCAGAAAGAAAGGATAGACCTCATGGGCTGAGATGAGAATGACTTAATAATTGAAAAAAAAAAAAAGATAATAATATAATTATAATAATAATATGGTAGCAGAACCCAGGAGAACCAAGTGATGGGCAATGCAATTGCTCACCACCCAGCCCAACACCCAGCCCATACCCAAAGCGTGATCAGCCCCCTTCTGAGTAACTGCCCCAGTTACTGGGCATGGCATTCTATGGTATGGAATATCCCCTGGCCATTCTATTATTCTGTGATAGATCTGAAGGAGAGGTGGGAAGAGGGACACACCCCTTTCTTTCCTGTATTTAAAGCAACTGTAATTCTTCTGGAATTAAACTTTCAATATTTGTGGATTTAGGACATACTTTGGTGACTTTGTACTTGCTGGTCCTGGTAGCAGCTACTTGCTCTTGGAGCTTCAGTGCGTGTTTGTTTTTGTTGATTCACGATAATCCCAAAATGCACCCAAAAATTGCACAATAATGTTTTTACCTAGAGAGTAACCATTGACTAAATATTGAAACCACCACTAAAACCTGCTGAAAAAATGTTCAAAACCTATCATCAACATCTGCTTTCTGGTCACGAATCCCATACACATATATCAGTGCCTCTTCAGAATGTTCTTCCAGCAAAACTTGAACTTCTTCATAACAAGAATTTTTTTTTTTTTTTTTTCCCTATATGTGATTCAACCCTTTCATTTTGATTCATTAAGGTATTTCTGGATTAGTCAACTGTTTTGCACTTGTCACTCTGACCGGACACCTTGAGCTTTCTGTAAAAGAATACTAAGAATAATAAGAAAGCAAGAAAAAGCAACAAAGAACAAATAGCTTCTTTCAATGCAATTTTAGATGATTTAAGATTGCTTTTCATCGTATCACCAACATTCAGTGTTTTTGGTTTCATTCTCATGCTAATTTTCATATAAAGAGATGAAACAGAGTGAGGTTTTATGCGTTTGATGTTTTTAAAATTTACCGTTGTTAGGGATATGTTTAGGAGTAGCCCACAATTTGTGCGATTTCCATAAAGCACTCTCTGTACACAGATTAAAACCATAAATCAGTTAGTACCTTTTGCAAAAATTCATTGCTAGCATATCAAATACGTCAGTTAAATTAAAGCTGATCTTCTAGGTTTCCTGTGAAAAATTGTTGAGGGATTTAAAATATTGCTATAATTTTCTGCAGTTTCTCATATTAGTTATTGAAGCTTTGTTTGAAATGACCATTTTGAAACTTTCCTAGGTTGCTTTTTCTAAAGATTTAAATAAAAATTTGTAAGGGCAAAAATTATATGACTGAATAGCAGAAATCCCATGAATAATTAATATTGTTACACAGCAAAATAAATATATTGAGAACTGTAGAAACTCAGTACAAAGAAGGGTATCTTAGAGTCATAGTCTCCCCTCATGAATCCAAGTCTATGATGCCAGACATCGCTCAGCAGCATGTTCCACAGTGTCAGCTGGCTGTGCCTGTTCGTCGGGGCTTTTGTGGCAGGGTTGTCCAGAGCCAACAATGCAATATTACGTGGCTTTCCTCAAGGTTTTGCACACAGAAACCCAGATACAGATCTTTTGCCATGTTCTCACAGGGTGCAACAGCCACATGCAAGTTAAATCACTTCTGCTCCTTTTCTAAACCCTGTCTTATGGTTTAAATATGCGTGTGTTAAGAAGACTTGGAGCATAGTGAGGCAGGCCGTGGTCATCTATATGCTTGGTTGTGATTATCCAGTGAAACCCCTGCAGAAAAACTCAGCAGCCAATCTGTGTGCAATGCCTGTGTCTTACAAAGCATGCTCCAGGCAGCACAGAGAGCATCGAGAATGGGAATAGCCCATAAGGTCTGGAGATGTCCTGGTGGAAAATACAAAGTGCTGGGGGGACAAGGATGACGATGGTTTGACACTGTATTAACCTGCTGGTGCTGCAGAGAGTGCCCAGAGGGTGACACTCATTCACCTGTGAACCTGTCATTGCCTTTCCCAAATGGAAATAAGGAAAGGTGGTTTGTTGGTCTTAGCTATGGACGAGTCTTTTGCTTCTTTCTCTCCTCCCACTTTGTTTATTGCTAAGGTAATTTCGATAGTAAGGTATGGCATCAACTACTGACCCCACTAACAAAGCTTCGTACATACAATCCTGTCCCTACCCTCATTAACAAAGTCTCTCAAGAGGATATGGTCCACTAAAAAGTAAATTTAACAAAATAAATGGTTTTGTTTTCTCTGTTAAAGAGGAACTGGTGGTGAATAAAATGCTCACAATGATGGTCACTCCTATGTCATGGTAGTTTGGTCTGTTGAGTTGAAAGGGATTAAAGGCTCAGAATTTCCTTCCTAGTGACTGGGATAAGTAAGTGCATTTTCTACTTGGAGCAAGTAGTCAGGACGGTTCGATTTGAAAGCAGGGCACTGCAGACAATTCAAAATACCCTGTCAGTTGTAAGATTTTGTACCTTATATGCATCTTGTAGGTGCCCACTATGTAGACATAGTACATTAGGCTTTTTAATCAGTTGAGGTCCAGAAACAGAAGAAATAAAACAGTGAGGGCTTTTGTTTTACTGATAGTTTATTCTTTTTATGCTGTAAGCTAAGCATCTGAGACAAACATTAAGTAATTTTTAATACTGGTAGTGTCTACATCCCCCAAAAGGGCTTGAAGACCACCATACAGAAATCATCAAAGAAATAACAACCTGGAATGAGACATTTGGAAACTGATATGTAATCGAAATGCCCTAAAATACCACATCATATAATACATGATAAGCATATTGTTGGAAAGATAAAACTCTTCAAAGTCCTCATTTGCCTTATCTTCATCATCCATTCCTGTAAGTCTACAGAAATCATAAATGGGAATAAATCCACTTTCTGTCTATATCTATAATGGAATCTATGACACAGCTACACTCAAGGGCTTTGTGAAGCCTGAGGAGGAGGAGGTTTCTGGCTCTGACAGAGCTATAGTTAGGCTGTCTGAGATCTACTTCAGATGTGTAGTAATTATCTTATTAGGAAAGTTGTGCAAGCCCAAATGCTCAAAACTCAATTGCTTCCCAGGAGAATCAGTGAGAATATGATGCAAAAGGGTCTTAGCCTTCTCTCCTTCTCAGTAGGACTGGATTTTCTTCAAGGCATTTTGGAGAAGAGTCAAAAGTATTTGAGAAATGTGCACAAAATATGTCAAAGAATTCTGTGACAGTTGATGCCATCACCCTGGGCATCTTAACAAAAGTTAACAATTCATGTCCATAAGGTATTTTGTCTGTTTTGCTCTGGGTATGCATCTAAGAGGAAATGAAAATAGTGTAATAGTGTTGTTTGTTGTTTTTTTTTTTTTTGAAGGTGGGCTCTTGTGTAAAACATTTGTTGTGTAAAATCAACATATTTCAGAAGTAATAGGCTTATTAAATCCTCCCTTTGGTAGGCTGCAGCTTAGGGTATGGATACAACACTGGGACAAGCTGCTGCATAAATCCTATAGCAGAAGTTGTTGAGATTATTTATTCATGCCTACTAATACATCTTGCTAAGCATGAGGAACATTGTATTTCATCTATTTCAGAAGGCAGAGCCGTGTTTCAGTCATAGGAATGTTATCATAACTTTCATAAAAATTCAAAGAAAGTATTTTAAGTTTTTCACTACAAGTTCCTTGGAGAATGTGATGGTACGTTTGTCTTCAGAAAGATAAAAATCAAATGAACATGTACAGTCATCCAGTAAAGGGAACATTTTGTGACTGCATCTTGTTTTTTGATACATTTCATGCAAGGGAAAAAGACTTATAAGGAGCTAGAAATCTACCCTGAAGAGATTTGAAATATAAACTGCATAAAAAGTGATTTCACAGATTTCAGAAATTGCAGCAAGAGATTAGCAGTGCACAGTACAATGGAATGATTATGTATCTCACAAAAGAGGGAAGTGAACGAGTTTGATAGACAGAACGGCAGAATGCGGGAGCTGAAGTATCAAATAGAGAATCTATACCATCCCCCAGCCTGACACAACTGTGAGATTATCCTCTGTGTGGAGGTGTTTTATCTCAAATCCACTTGGTGATGGTGGGGTTTCAACATCCACCGTTAGAAAATCACTGTATTCTTCCTGTGGCAGAATATGGAGATTCTCTTCTCATTTCTCTCATTAATAGCACCTCCAGAACCCTATGGCTTTTTTTCTATTGGTAATTATATCTCTGTCTCTCTTACACTTTTTCACGCATATCTTGTTCTTGTTTCTTTCATATCCTGGTCTCCATTCTTTAAATCAAGTATTAGATGTTAAAAATAGTGCTTTGGTTACTTGCTTTTTAATACTGACTTGCTGATAGATTGTGGTCCCACTGCAGTTGGTGCTACGGTTCCAGCTGACTCTGAAAGTGGAACTGAGCCTTCTAAATTACTTAAAATCAGATTGATTTAAAGACCAATTTTCAGCAGTCTAAGGTCCCTAGATGAACCATATTTTCACGAAGTGAAAGCACAGTGAAAGTACAGCACAGTGCTGTACTTTTCTGAGATTTTAATATCAAGTGTTACATTACAAATTACTGGACCTTGTGCATTTTGTTGGATATGACCATCCCTGAACCACATTAATGGTATCTGATTTATTCCAAAAGAATATCTGAAAAGTCTGGCTACTGATCATATAGATATGTAAATTTGCCTTTTGTTCTTGGTGAATTGAAAGTGTGGCTGAGAGAAAATTTTTAGGAAACTATTAAAATATTAACATGTCAGCGTGAGGATATTTTCAGAGTGTGAAAAGACACACGTATGTACACCACTGACAGCATATAATACATAATGTAGAAAACTACCAGAACTTTATTCTGTGATATCTTAGTTAAGATCAAGGTTGGTAATTTAATTTCTGAGTATCTTCCTAACGTGATTTTTCTTGCTCTGTCATGTCTCCATGTTTTCAAAACCAAAGTAAATCAAAAGAAAAGGCCAAAGATATACCTGTTTTCTTTGCGTTCCACAGTTTTTTTAGTTATCATTGAAATAAGAGCTCTTATCAAATGAGTAGCTTTCAAAGTCCTCAAAGTTCTTGAAGGAAAAGGTTTCTGCTAGCCACTAGAGTACTTCTCAAAGAGGGTTGTACAGAAGTAGACACCTGTCACAATAGTTTTAGAATGAATGTCCACAGGTGTCAGATTTAGCACTGGAGCAATCAAAGCAGAGTGCAACAGGACAATGAGCCCACAGGGAGAACGGGTAGAGATTATCACTGCTCTTGCCCCCACATTATATTCTCAATCAGGACTGCACAGAAGGCTCATGCAGTCTTACTAAAGAGTATTGGCTTCCATTCCAGGTGTGACTAACCTTGGATGTTATCCCTTGAAGATAAGCATGGTAGTTTTACTGTTGGGAAGCCCTCAGACTAGAAAATTTCCCAGATCACCAAATCTGCCTTTCAATGATTATGGGTAACTTCATTATCTACCCTCTCAAGAACATGATTTTACTGCTTAAAATTATTGGGTTTGTCCCTATTATTGCTATGGAAAAACTGTTTCAGAATTTTTCTGGAAACATAACTTTTGGCTTATCCAATTAACATCCATTTTCTGTGCTTTATCTTAAAAGTTAACTTGTTGCTTTAACAGAAATAGCTTCTCTTCTTCATGAATATTTATTTTGTGTACTTTCAGCTTTTCTCATGCTCTCAAACAGAGGAAACCGAGGCTAGAAGATGTTGTGGCAGGTCATTCAATTCACCCTCATGTTTAGTGAAGGTAAAGGAGATAAGCTCGTCTTGTCAGTCTCAATTTGTCCTAGTAGCTTTTTTCAGACTGGCCTTTAATTTCAGCTTCCTTGGATATATTCTGAAGATTGTATCTGTCTCCCATGTCCACATTGTGAAGAGGTCTTGTAGTCCCGTTATAACTGACTAACACATCCACTTCTTGCTCTTTTCCTTTATGCACACTGACACCTTGTCTGCAGTATAAGTTCTATCGCTCTGAGGGCATGGCATGCAGTGAGGGCTGTCTCATCAACCTGAAACCAGCAGTTAACACAACTCCTCCTATTTCTCACCTCCTCTGTGATTGCAGTGCCTTTCAAATACAGCCCAGTAAGAGTGGCTCGACCTAGTGGCTAGGGACAAAGACTTCCAAGATCTGGGCTCAGCTTTACTCTTATTTCAATGAATGTTTTCAGGCAAAAGTGTGATGGCCTACTGCAAATCACATTCATTTGCTACTCTTTCTAAAGGGTTTCTGACAACTGACATGAGCTTCTTGAACATGAAGTGTTGTTGAAGAAACATCAACTTGATCATGGAGGTGTTATTTTCTTCAACTAGCTATAATGATAACTGAAACTACTGCAGCAGTTTTGTCACGGGAAGCTCAAGAGGCAGATAGAACCGAAATGCTGAATAAGAAACTAGACAGATTCATGGACCCCATATTCACAAACAAGACACTGGAGGGGATTAACAGGGTAATGACTTCTATTATTCTCAATAAAACAAGTGTGGGTACTGGGAAATACAAAGGCAATGGATTAAATGAAAAGCTCAGGCTCCCTTGCTCTCTTAAAGAGCATTTAGCTGGATGCACTGGTGGTCTGATCCAGAAGAGCTGTTCTTATACCCTCAGAATGACTTGCAAAACTACACTTTAATAAGAGCTGTCAATATAATATCTATTCTTACATAATTGTTAACAGTGGTCTGTCATGCTCATTTTTTCAGTAAAGAACCAAGAATACAAGATCAAAAATTTTCCATACTAAAACGATGAAAAATAGAAATGGAGATGTGACATATTGTATGTAGGGACATGGATATGTATGCTTAACATATGGAAAGTTGCAGGCGGAAAGAGAAATTTGCCAAATCTCATATTGAGTACACTGACCTGGAAGGTTTTTTTGGCATTTGGTTTGGTTTGTTGCATGGGGTTTTTTTTTAATTACTTGTCCTCCTACAGATTTTTCAGTGGCAATTTATCACCATCTCTGGTGACCAGGACATAGGCTTTTCTATCTTGAATTGCAGCTTTAGTTACAGATGGAAATCTGGTTTTTAGGAGCTGCCAAAAACTTTTTGTTTCTGAAGATAATGAGTCAGTCATCCTCCTTGGAAGCAATGTTTATGCAAAACTCTATTAGTGTTTTTATTATCCATAAAATTGCCTGTTCCTGCATAATTCAGCAATATTTGACCGGATGACCTCCAGCAGCCAAGGTAGGTCTGATGCACCTGTTATAACTGTGCTCCATAATACAAATCAAAGATCCTCTGGCTTAGTTCACATCTTCCTGTTCTATTATTTAATACTGTATTGCCTTTCCCCTGATGTAATTAACCTTTCCTCTTCAAAAGTTAGAGAAGACTGCTGCTTCCAGGTAAGTGCACAAGTCTACTTTACCCATGTATTTTTTAATATACATATATAAAAATAGTATAAAAATTAAGGCAAGAAATACCAAAATTAATTTCATTTAATATGAGGTATAAGTTGAGATGTTGTGACTGGGAAATTGTAGTGGGCACCTGCAGATATTTAACAACATCAAAAACATCAGTCCTAGTACCAAGAGAAAAAGTCACGGGTAGTGGATTTAAGTAAAGGGTTTACAAATAAGTACTTAATTTAAAACAAAGCAAAACAATCGTGAGTTAACCACTGATCATGAAAAGACACTAATTAAGATGTACTAATGATATGAGACTTAATTCTCATGCAATTTATGCACAATTACTCCAGAACAAATATTTAATTACATTCCCTTTAATACCCTAAAACAATCTTCCCTCCTCTCACACTCTATGTCTCTATCTCTAGTTGTTAGGCAGGAATATGTAAGCTCTTAATTGGCATGGAGTAAGAATGACAGGTATTAAGGGAATTGAACGCAGTTATATTTTTAGTTCTTAAAACTTAGAAGGGAAATGCTTTCACAGTGGATGACTTGAGGAGTGTGTAGTGTTATTACAAACTAATTGTATTAATTAATTGAATTAATTAGCAGATATTTTCAAAGAGCTTCTCAGACAGAGATTGCAATGTAAGCACTATGTTGATATTATTGAGTGTGGCAGACACTGCACTCCAGAAGCTGGGCTGGCAAAATCTTCAGCAGAAATGGTAATGATTCAGGAGAAACGCAGGGAGAAATGCAAGTATCTTACTTCAAGTTCCATTCCTAAAGTAAAACAAATGTAAATTATTGTCTCTGTGTTTGTATGTGAAATGCACCTAATGGTAGGTGAGGCTGTCACAGCTCCACACTCACTAGCTGGGCATGGATTCCCAGTAGGCACACACAGAGAAACACACATACAGAACACATGGGTAGACAACTGGACACACAGATCAGCACAGACAGGCTAATTAGCACTGACACAAGCATAAACTGCCTCAGCAGCCTCATCTTTTCCCCTGTCTCGCTGATCAGGAGGAAGGTCAGTGAGTAGGAGACATATGTATGTATACATGTGAATATTTGTACCATGTGTGTCTGTCCAGCAGCTGGCCTTAGGCAGTACCTGCCCCCTGGATCCCCGTCTCCCCAGATCCCAGCACCTGGACATAGGAACCCCGGCTGTCCAGAGCCCCTCTCCAGCTGCTGGTAAAGCCCCGTTGCTCACAGAAGCACATGCACACAAATACACATATACATACAGAGGGGTCACCGATGGCTGGCCAGGACTTCTCTGGCCCCTCTGGTAGCCAGCTCCTTGCACAGCTTCTCCCTCAGAAACACAAGCACATCTGATTCCCAGACCATTTCACCAGCAAGCCTGGCTCAATATTTGCTAAAACTCACATGCTCACTCATACATTTGTATTCCCTCCAGCTGCTTGGGCCACAGACACCTGGGCCTCTGACCCTGGATCCCACTCCAGCTGTTGGCACTTAGACCCCCACACACATATGCACACATAATAGAAAAATCCTTAGAAAGGGAATTTAAGTACATGAAGCAGACTTTGCTGAGCACCGTGCACAGTCATAAAAGTGCACTGAGCATCAATCTGAGTACCTGCAGTCAGCCCTTTTTATTCACTTTTTTCCTTTGTTTTCCCATGCTTGTTCCCAAATCACCTAGATCCATCCCTTTCCTCACCCTTGGTTCTTCACCTCAACATCCCAGAATCAGTCTTGTGGAGTCCTGAAATGCTTTTCCCCTGCATCCCATAATGTGTCCCATGCTTCTGAGCAGTGACCCCCCACAATCTGAAGGGTGATCCAGAGAGATGGGAGAGCACACGGACAGATGGGAGAGAAACTGGACAGATGGGAGAGCACCCATTAATTCATCTTGATGAGTGTCACCCCTGGACCAGAGTGGAGCAGCATCTGGGGCCACTCTGGCAAGGGTCTGAACAGGTGCCTTTTCCTCTGCGTGTGTGATCTGGGCTCTCTAGACAAGCCTGCCATGTACCAAAATTCCTATTGTTTATAAAAAAGCATTTTTTATTAAGAGCGTTGGAGAATGTCTTTAACCCAGAGGTTTGTGAAATTTTCAGATGAACTTTCTGAAGGACATCCAAATTATTAATCTATATGCAATGTGCCTGAACTCAGCTGGGCATTTTTCATTCTGCATCCAAGAGATTTTTCTTTCATGATTTTTTATGTATCAGTGTTAATGCATAAAGAATCCAAATGATGCACTTGGGTTACAAAACTTTTTCACTTCCAAGGTCAGCAGATTGTTTGGATTTTTCAGACATATCTGCCACATCCTTACACTTGAGCTCAGTGGTTGAAGTCTCAGACCATTTATTGCCAAAACCTGCTGTAAAATTTGTGACCTGAGAGATAAGATGGAGAAGTGGAGGCAGTCCTTACTTGAATATATGCACCTGTTGGTCACTTAATTGTCATACGTAAGAAAGAACTCAGAGTTACAGAAATGTCTTTCAGGACAAGACTAAAAATTGAGCTTCATGGTAGAGACATTCAAATCGCTCTTTAGGAATGAGGCATGCACAGCATGTAATGGGATCCATTGCACAAACATGAATTGCAGTCTTGGACAATACCACTATGTAACAATTTTATACACTGAAAACAAAAATTTTGTATTTTTTCCTAATATTTTTAGAAAAGATTATTTTTTCCCATATTAGCACTTCTGTAAAAATAATTCCCAGATAAATAGAATAGTGCTTTTATTAATATATTTGTATATATGCATACATACATCCATATATATGCTTATATTGATAAACAGAGGAATGAAGGTTTTTATTTTTTCCAGAAGTAAGAGAATATCTTTGATATGTAACTATGAGTTAAACAAAAAAAAGGAATAAATGGAAGAGAAAGGAGGAAAAATCTCCTTTTCATGTGGGAGGAAGTGTTTGCATATGGTGAAACAAATCAGAAAGGGCAGTAGAAGCAGCAGACTTTGGGAGTCTGCTCATCCCAGCAGGGGAATTCAAACAGGTGGTGTATGATCTTGGAAACTAAGATGATTTTTTTCCTCTGAGACAGTGATTCACATAGTTAATACATTTATTTCTATGCAGACCCAAGTTTTGCCCCGTTATCCCTGGAGCAACAATTATACAGGTTGGTCCAACAATTTTAACATTCCACCTGTCCTGAAGAAGCTCAATGGAGGCCTTGGATGGGACTTAATATTATTCAAAAGAATTAAACCTGCAGTGCAACAAATGCCCTGCAGAAATAATTTAAATGGAATTTTTGAAGGTCGAAGTGTCCTATAGATAGCTTTGAAAATCCCCATCCTATCATCTCTGGTGTTGGACACACAAGAGTCCTTGTAGCACACATGTTTTTCTGGGACAATAGGAGACCTGTATCTGGTAAAAAGCAAATAGTGTGATTTTTGCTATCATATTAGCTGTTTTGCAAAACAATTACATTTCACAAAGTGAAGCATTAAGTCAAATTGCAATGAAGTATTTCAGATAGATTTTTGCATCACAGCTTCTGAATATCGTGCATTCAACAAAAGAGAAAGGAAAAGTTGTTTGGTTTTAATTTTGGTTTGGTTTTAACTCAGGACAGAGTTCACATGTGGTGTAAGAGGCAAACCATTCAGTGGTTTTAGTGTCCTGCCAGGAAGATGGGAGGTCCTTTTTTCTGTGAAGAGGCTGCTCATGAAAATGCATCATTGACCTCTGTCCCAGGATATGCTCGGGCCCTACAGAATGTGATGGCTATGGGTGTCCAGAAAAGTTAGGAGAGTGGGGAACAGAGTGTGGGAGAAGAAAGTTTCTTCCATTGACAACAAGGGGGAAGGAAATAGACGTGGAAATGTTTAACAAGAACAGAATCGAAGATGGATTTTTCAGTCAGACCCTGAGGAGGGGATTTATCTAGACAAATGCTAACATTTGCAGCATAGACATCTATAGCTGAGCTGGATGTTGTAATTAATCTTCACTGTCACTTGTGTCCAGTGACTGAGGAAACTGTAGGGAAACTGTCTTCAGTGCAGCCATCTGTATTGCAGATGTTGAACATTACATGAGCTGAATACTGCTGTAATTTAAGTCTCTTTTTGCAAAATCAGATGCCATGTGTCTGAGCAGAGATACAGCATACAGAATCTCAAAATAACAAAGCATAAAATAAAGCCCACAGAAGCGAGTGGGGCCTTCTAGACAGGCGTAAGAGCGCCATGGACTGAGGTTGATTAAAGATAAGCTTTTTAATGAACAGAAAGGAGACCTGCTTGTGTTCCTTGTTTAGCTTCAGGATTTTGTGTTCACTTTTTCTTCTTTTGCTCTTTAAATGCAGAGCTTTATTAAGCTGCCTGACAGCCAAGCACGCAAACCAACTAAGTAGAGCCCAGAAGTAATTTCAATGTAGATTCAGCCAGTTTTAGAAAAATCTTACACTCCTGTACTCTGCTCATAGTAAAGTTCTTTTCAGTCTGAGACAGAATTCAAAATCAAAAGCCTTTAATACCTGAAAATATTATGACTATCTATCAGTTGTCCTACGAGACAGTTAGCGTAATCAACAAACCGACTTTCTGAGTTGTTTTGTTCTGTGTTTGTTTTGGAAGTGGAAGAAGAGGATGAGGTACATGCACTAAACAGAGTTCTGAATAAAAAAATTTCAGCTGCTTGAATTAATGATGCATTTTGAAAATAAGATGTGGCAAAAGAAGCCTCATAATATTAAATAAATTGTTGTAAAGCAGTGTTTTGGGCTTTGGAACAATTATTTTATCTTTTCACACCTCAAAAATTCACAAAATACTTTTTTCTTTCTACACACAGCTCTTTTAAAATCTTTACCTCAAGTCCTTTGAAGCACACTCCAAATATTTTACCACTTAATTTGAGAAGGAAATGTTTTCTTAGTAGTAAGACATCTGCTTTCCATCATATTGCAAGCAGCTAATGCAAAAACATGAGGCAGAACATTTCTGCAGTAGAACTTGGTTCTTCTGATGAAAATGCACCCTTTGGTAAATGCAATGCCCTCTTGGCTTATGCAGTTTTTGTAGTCATGTTTTCATGAAATTGTTTGGGGTTTGATTCAGTGCTGTATCATTCTGCGTATAAACTGCAAAAAACGTAAGACTGAAATTTACAGCTAAGTACGAGGGCAACATGAGTAGCTTAAAAGCAAAAGAGACTTTGAAAGGGTGCTTTTCATAAGTCAAAGAGAATCCCTGAATATTCCTGATACTCTTTATAGACTTCACCACATCAACATGACAAATCCCAATTATAACTTGCTTCCTGAGCAAGCGCTTGTAACTATGCTGACTTATTTTTTTCTACGAGCTTCAGAGAGTGTGGAAACCTGTACTGTAGTAGAAATCCACATATTGAGATATGTGGTATAGCTAAAACTTAACTCATCTGGTTACAGAGATTGATGGAATCAGCGAAGTCCCTGATTAAAAAAAAATTAAAAAGAGTGAAGAAATTCCTCAGAGGTAGGGATAGGACCAACATAGCAACCATGAATAAATTTAGCTGTAGAAGGATAAGTCTGATCAGCTGTCAAACCACAAGATTCTATTGATACTAGAAATGCATATGGCTGGTTAACGTTGTATTTATATGAGATGTTAACATCCACCGTGGGATCGCTTCAGAAGAAATTTGCATTACGTGGCATTAAAACAAAGCCAGCTCTGTGTGGAGCACTGCATCGGTGCCGTAGAAATGGTGACAGGCCCTGGTTCAGAGCTAAAACTGAATAATAGCAAATCATGGGTCTTAAAAACCTTGCTGATAATATTTTCAAAGAAGATGCTTACTATTGTAGCTACTTTTCACAAAACACATTTTATATGAAGGAGATCGCAGAAGAAACCTGCAAAAATGCATTTCTGATAAAGCTCAAAATAAAAGAAGGAAGTTCCCCAATAACAGTGGTAGCAATGCCACATATTTTTTAAAATGCAGTGTGTTTGCTGCATTTTAAAGATCGATGAGTTTTGCAGGAGGAACATGGCTCTTTATTGATGGTGTCCGTACAACCGAGGCAATTGTACTTAATTATGAGAAATCACTGGCCCTTTTCCAGTAAAACCCTAAAGGGAGATGGAGTTGTTCTGCTTTATGTATGCAAGAAATAGCTTTTCAGACAGAAACTCGTGCCGTGTTTGTTAATAGCTTTTTTATTTGCTCCAAAAAGGAGAGATTGAATATGTTCATTGCCTGCTCTGCATGTATGATGTCCACCTCACCTGTCTCTGATCACATAAGAGGTTTTCTGGCTAGATTTAAAAATTGTGTGAGATTCTCCTCATGGGAAGCATGTTTGCCATGTCAGGAAAGAAGGATATGGTGGTCTGAGAGTATGGCTTTTCCTGGGCTTATTGTATAAAAAAACTGTACAGGTTTTTTCTTCTAGCAAAGTGCTTGGCATGGTCTTGTGCCCACTGTGAATTGGCTGGTTGACTCCTCAGTGTCCAGAATTCTTTGGGACCTATCATAGGCACCTGTGAAGGAAAATTCTGACTGGAACAGGAAGGAGAGGGAAAGGATGGCAGGTACAAAAGGCAGAATTAGAAAATCAGGCTTCTCTGCTTAACACTTCCATTACTTGTGGTGAATAAGCATGAATGAATTTTTCAGTTTCCATTTCAGATTCCAGTGTGAAAACAGGATCAATAAGATTCTATCACAGGGAAGATGCACTGTGATGCCCCATCCATTTTTTTTTCCTGAGGGCTCATATTTTGCTACTAAGAAGGCAGCCTGAATTCTCTGTTGCTGCTATGCAGCCACCAGGCAGATATGCAGGCATCTCTGAGCACAGAATTTCAGGAACTTCAGAGTGAAAAGTACAGTGTGTGCAGACAGTGGGCAGACCTGCTGATGCTCTTGAGTGGGACCGGTGTGGGAGATTACTGTCTATGATATGGACAATGCAGGCAGCGTGGAATGGTCTGCAAAAATAAAGGTTCCCAGTGTCTGTGCACAGATGCACCAGCTTCACAAGGAAGGGAAAAGTAAAATCTGGACAATATCAAATCAGCAGCAGTAGCTGCATCAGAGACCTTACCAGTGTAATATAGGAATGACTGCTCTGGTGCATAATTCCTCATCGGATGGGGTTGATCAGGGGAGCTGTCAAAAAACATTTTCTGAAAGACAGTGTAGTTGATTTCCTGGAGGCCAAGAAATTTGAGTCAACACAGCTGCAGTGGGCTTATTTTCTGTCTCTCTATCCACTTCGTATGGATCCAGACGGAAATGGGCTACAACTGCTCCGTTTAGAAAGTATTGCTGCTTTGGAAAGTCGAGCTCACAGCATTTTTACAGAGAAACTACAAAAATCCAGGGATGGGCATTACGGTCTCCTGACTGAATTTCTTTACTCTTAAATAAAAACATTTGGGTTAGACAAACAGAACACGAATTAGGAGTGTTGGAAGCATGCCTCACAGCCTGAGTCACACAGAGGATTCCCAGCATAACAAGGTTGTCCTTGTCACTTATAAGCAAGGATGAGTTTATTGTCTGAAGTAAAGAGTGCTGAACCTCTTTGACAAAAAAATAGGGTGGAAAGTATTATGGAAATTGCCCAAATCATGACTGTGGGCTGTGCTCTTCTCTGCCTTAAATGTTCCAAACCTTATTCCTTTCCAAAATCAGGTGTGCAGTGCTGTTGAGATCTTTCGTGCCACACACATCTGAGGATGGTTTAATCTAGGCCATCTGCCATATCTACATTTCATTGTTGTTATAGTCAGTGGTAGAATACTCTCATCTCCAGGTAAGGGTTTTGAAGTTGGAGCTGGAGTGAGATCTGGCTGTGACCAAAGTCAGGTCCTGTGGTCTGAGCTGCTGGTTGGAAAAGCTTCTGTTTAATGGGAGAAGCTGGTGGTCCTCTAGGTGCAATGACACTGACAGAGCAGAACAACACAAAGTATTCTGAAGTGTCTTCTTCACTGTGAATATACTTTGTTCTTACATGGTTCCATCCTCCTCTTTGTTTGAAAATCAGAAGTTAATTTCACACTTTAATGCCCATTTAGTGCAGTACCACAGTGCCTTTCTGCACAAGGAAGAAGTAATCAAATAAGCAAAAGTCACTTTTTAACTTTCCCTGAGATGGGACTATTTGTCACCTCCACCCACTGTGATCTTCTGAGGTGACTGTCCAGAGACCAACAATGTGTTGATATGAGCTGAAGGTAGTGCATATGTGCCATGCCTACAAAGTAGATCTGGAATCTAGAAATAGGTATTATCTAAATAATAAGAGACAATTCACCTAATCTTGGTGTAGTGCTGTCCACCACACCACACTTCTCAGTATAAAGGATGGCTTTTTCTTTGCTCTTTGATGGAATGGATAGGGACACTGAAGATTATAGGAACACATGTTTAACTGTTTTGGGTGATTTTTTCCCTTGAGGACATGAATTCTTTTCAGTGATTTGTATTTGAAATGCCAGCAGTCAAAAGATATCTTTTCCTAATGCAGTGGAGGATAAAAAACACAATCCAGCTTGCAAATGTTTTGGAGCAAACAGTGAATAATTCCTATTACTCTTAGGACTAGAAGCCCTTACAGCAGCATAAAATACAGCCAAACCACACTGAAACTCTTTATGGAGAAAGAAAGCAGCAGCTGTCTAGCAGCAGAAAGAGGAAACCAGAATATTACATTTGGCATTTTCAGAGCTGGTGAGGGTAAAGATGTTTAGTACTGAATCTAGAAATTACAGTGCACAAGCACAACTCTGCTGGGTGATATCTACACATTTATAAAGTCCCTATCCCGTCACTAGCAGCTGATGCAGATCACAACAGTGTTGGTACAGCTCACTTCCTGGAAAACACCCACCTGGGTGACAATAAGCTCTAAGACTTGCTGAGTTGAAGACTGTATCTAGACCGTGAGGGTTAATAGACCCCAAATGACCTAGCTGAATAAATGCGTTTCACTGCTTTTGAATGAACCTTTCATTGATCCCTACAACATCTTACAACACAATGTTCTGCAGGTTTATTTTGAGGTATGTGGTAAGTTCATTCTTTTGTTTGTAGTAAAACTTATGTTTGAGCATTTTATTGAGTAAACCTATTTTTTTTTTTTTGCTACAAAAATAATTGACTTATTCCTTAATTAATCACTTTACAATTAATCACTTTATTGTTATGGACTTACTCGTGAAGACATTTGCAGATATCTGCACTTGTAGGTCTCAGAAATGACATAGCTAAATTCTGCCCAAGGTGGCTCCTGTGCATCCAACTGGACAGCAGCAAATGTGTTCATTGCACAAGCACAGAGAGTGGACTAAGGCTTGGAAGCACCTCACCTTAGGCGTTCAGAGATTAGCATGACTCATATCCTCAGGAACAAACAGCATAGCTTTGCTTTCAAATGCCAAATCTTTCTGCTTCCCTGCAGTTGTTCTGAGCTGGAGGGGGCAGTTGCTGAGGCAGTCATTGAAAATCACCCTACAGAAGGGTTGAAATGCTGGCCATGTCCCATTGTCCCAGGGGCAGAATTAGAACTAGGACACAGATGGCAATTGACATACACAGAAATGGAAATCAAACACAAACAGTTGTTTAACACTTACAAGTTATAGGCAGTTATGTCTATATTCCCTTCCTGCCACCTTCCCTTCCTTTTATCGTTATAGACTCAGAACAGATTTGCTCTCATTTGCCTCAACTCCTGGTTTAAAGACACAAGATTCTTCTCAAAATCTTTTCAAACCTGGAAATATCCAGGCTGAAAAAGGAGCCTGGATTTCTCCGTTTCTCTTTACAAAAATTAACAGGAGAAGATACTACTTCTGTACATCCAAAGGAGGATCTCACTCCTTTGATCCAGGAAAAAGTCAGTGACTGGGAGGCATTTGCAATAAAAATGGACATTTTCCCCCTCCCTTACTAAGCAGAAAAGATATCCTGAGCAAGTCCTGTAGGATAGGCTTTCAGGTAAGCACTCTCTGTGTATCTTGCCAATGCCCTTATTTCCAAATACGGTCCATGCTACTTGCTAGTTTCCATGGAAGACAAAACCCGTATCCTGCTGACTTCAAAATCTCTCCTTCCAATCATGTGCAATGAGAAGCACTCTCAAGCCCATGATTTTTCTGGCAGTCCATTATGCACTTGGTGGCCTTTTGATCTGCTTTAAGGATCATATGGAGCCATGAAGCTATATGGAAGTATAAGAATAAGAAGGATAAATTCAGCATAGTTTCGCGTGCTTGCAGCGAACACCATTGTACGAACAATCATTTCCACAACAGCAGCAGCACACTTCCCAGGGGAAACCTGTAAAGTGTGAAAGACTTCCTACTCATCCTGTTATCCATGCCCTTTTATTGATTCCTTCATCAGTACTGCAGCTCTGAGCTACTTCACAGGCAGCACAAAGTTGAATCATCTCTCCAGCTATATTTCTCTGACAAAGGAACCTATTCCAGACTGGCAGATTTAGACACTAATGAAAGCTGAAAGAAAGGCTAAAGAAGGAGCTCTGCTCTTTGTTAAGGCTGATGTTTATCTCTGTAGAGTAAGGCTATCATCCAAACACTCCCTGTATACAGACTCAGGTCTTGATTTTCTAATGGCATTATTTTGGTCTCAGAGCATCCTACAAAGACAACAAACCTCTTCCACAAAAGGTGTGTGATTGAGAATGTCTCTCGAGGAACCATAACAAATGGTAAAGTTTGTAACCACTAGCCCGTAAGCTGTGAAAGCAGCTCATCTCTAACTCAGGGAATGTAAACCAGGTGTTATGGTCTTTTAAATTACAGCCAATTCTTTGGGCATATATAATAGCAAGGATGGAGGAGATCTAGCTGCAGTGGTTCCGTTATGCTTTAAAACATCAGACTGAATTCTGTATAGATCCCCTGCTGTTTGTGCTACTGTTTTGATAGTGTCTCAAGCACTTTAAGACTCGCTGTTTATGCATCATAGAGGATTAATTCTTCATTAATTTGTTGAACTATAAATACACATACCCATTTCTTCCAGTTCAAAAACATTAAACTGTCCATTTTTCAAGCACCACTTTGTTAAGAGAGCACAACACAGAAAGTGAGCTTAGGTTAGTTTTTGGTAGATCATGTTCCTTCTTATTACAACTGTTCCCTGGCCAAATCTAGTTATCCCATTTTGAGGGTATCACTGGTCTGCTCATACAGTTTTGACTTCTCTCCTCAGCTTATGTATCTCTGTGTGGCCCTTTTGGCTCAAACCTATCAATTAAGCAGATTCTTGCTTAGGCTGCAGAAACCTCCTGTGGTCTGCAGCCCTGAGCAGCAATTGCCAGGTGAAAGCACGGCCAGGCAAAGCTTTCATTTGTTGTAATAACAAACTCTGAGAAAGTCCTGCCGAGGAGCCAGCACTTCCAGTGATTCATGGAGCAGCACTAATTGTACTGGCTACTCGCTGATAAGTTGCACCCTTGGTGAGAGATTAGCCCATAAATCACTGTGGGGAAGTCGTTTGTTTGATGTAATCAGGCCTGCCCATTTTGGCAGCCTACCACTTCCTTTCTATTCTTTTTTTTGGTCCCTTTTTTAGATGAACATCACCAAAGGGAACAACCACAGTTGTAGGTCTTCTCTCATTCCTTGCTCTTTCTTGTCTCTTGCCCAGCTTCCAGAACTTTCCACTTCACATCTCAAGTGTTAGCTTCCAGTGAATGTTCACTTCAGTTGTGTCTTTCACCCATGGTGGTCAAAGCCATTTACAAACACACAGGAGTTCAGGCTCTAAACCCTTCCACCTGCCTCATTTTGTAGGTGGAGAAGGTAGAATACACGTGGCTAAGGAAACAATTTGCTCAAGCTTGGGACATTGGCAGCATTTTACACCACAGACAATGACGTGCTGGTAATTTGTACAGACTGGACTATACTGTACAGATGCTTTGGATGCTGATTGTCACACATTTGTAGGAGAGTAAATCTTGCAGTTCTTAATAGGTCAGCCTGTAGTTATTCGCCTGCTCACTGTATTTGTTTATGTAGTGCCCAGAAGCTGGAGAGGAAAAGCTGCTTCACAGTAGCACATAAAGGCAAATACAATTAACTTGATGCAGTTTGAGAGCCTCCTCTGAGCTGGGAGGTGCTCTTCCTGGGCTCTTTATTCAGGCTGGAAGCAGAGACTGAATGTACCCACAGGCATTGCAACCTCCTCTCTGACTGCCCTAGTGGCCTGGTTGCCTGTGTGAGGCCACCACAACCAGGCTTGCTCTGTTCATCTTCAGATACTACGGGGCCGTGTCCTGGCCAGTGAAGGCACTGCCTTATTAGCTCTGCTGTCACCCTCACAAAGAAATCTGCTCTTGCTGCTCCTTGGGAGATCATATTATCAGTCAGTTCCAACCTGTCATGGAATGGATGCAACAGGAGCAACCTCCCTTAGAACAATAGACAAAAGAATAGAGAATAGAAGACAAAAGAATAGAGAATTTCTAATATGCAAAGAGTCTGTGGAGTCAAGACAAGTGGTGGGTTATTTGACTTCTGACAAGTTATTTCCAGATTGTTTTACATCTTTCTAATCTTACAAACTTTACAGAACATCACTTAAACCTTGCAAGATCCTGAGCAAAGGCTCGAAAGTCACACATCATTATCACAGGAGTTCATCAGAGATTCTAAGCAGCTGTGGTCCCTCAAGCTGCAGCTGCAGGAATTCGCTGAGACATTGATGAGCGATTTCTTCTGTGTCAAAACAAGTCTGTCTACCTGACGACCCCAGATTTTCTGCACTTTGAGTGGTTCATAGTGTAACCACAATGCCTTGATTGAAAACTGTCAAAATTGGGTAATCATGCAGATGCATCTTGCATTCTCCTATTTGTGACTGTTTCAGATGCGAAAATCTCAGCGAGAATCTGACACGAGTATTTCTAATACTATAAGGGCTAATGGAAATTTTGTTTTGTTTTCCTAGTTGTTTTTAAATGAAAGCTTAAATTCTGTGAATAATAAAGAACCCTCAAAGTCAAAAGCTGTGTAGTCTACTACCTGCTCAGTCAAATTTGTGTTCACCAAGCAACTCAACTTTCCCAAGGGAGAAATATAAGCAGTGCCTCCCAACAGAAATTACATGTATGATAATTCTGCATGTAAAATCTTGTCTGTGAAAAAAGGGTACTTGTAGATGTAAAAATACTTTTGCACATAAAAATGTATATGTAACTAAATATGCACAGAAGTTTCATTTAATTAGATATTTAGTTTGGGTAGCATTAGTTTTTTACTGGTAACCCTTTATGTTATTCTGGTATTGCACATGAGAACAGAACCACTATTAGTCTATGTTTCTACATAAACACTTATAAATGACAAATAGAATTTCAATTCTACTATTAAAAAATAAGCTAGTAATTATATTAATTAAAGCTAGTAATTCACTTCATTAGCATGGCAAAGAGACTAAGTATGAGATAAAAATCACTCATACAAATAGAAGATGTATACTTCTAGAGAACCATTAACACTTCATAACAAAATGAACAGCAAGGGACCAAAATGAAGGTTTAAATATAAACTGAAAGATAGCTAGAAGGAATATGAATTAAAAATGCTCCGAATAACCTCAGAAATGTATCCTCATTCCTGAAGCACTCTCATGCCACCTTCTCTGCAATATTGTGGGGCTAGAAACAGCCTCAGTGAGAAAGAGCTCTCTTCTGTTGACTGGTGTCGCAGATCGACACTAACAATCAGGCATGGACGCAGGTTTCATACACACGCCAAGGTCTCGGGCCAACGGGCAAAAGGCCTGGCCTTCGTTTATTCTCACACTTATACACATATGTACAGACAATCAACAATGGGATGAAGAGGTTAAGCCTCTCCAAATTGATAGGATATAAATCCAGTCCATCACCTTCCTCCGCCTCCGGAGAAGGAAGGCAAAACAATTCTAAAAATACAGCCTACAAAAGATTCGTTACAAAAGCATGGGCATTGTTTATCTTACAACTTATGAGAAAGTCCTTCACTGCTAACGCGAACAAGGCATGCAGTGAAAAACCAGGGCAATAGACTGGCTCCCATGAAGGGGCTTTTGAAAATTGTCATGACACAAAGTTTAAAAAATCAAATAAACAAAAACCCCACGAAAAAGCCAATGAAAGAAGCCAGCTACTGGACAGCCTAATAAAGGACAAAGTGAAAAGGCACTGTATAACCAGCTTGTCTTGGTCACATCAGACCCCAGTCCAAGCAAATGTTGGCTGTACTGGGAGCCAGAGCCTAAATATCAGGACAGTATTGTTTTCCTTTGGAGTTTTCCCCATCAGTCTTGAATTGAAAATTCCCCAATTTACATCTGGAGTCCTGGAGCTATATTGAACTGTGGTCTCTGAAAGTTACTACACTACACTGGCAAAAGGCATTAGTAGGCTTCTGCGTGTTGAAAACTTTGGGAGTACATCACTAACTTTGTTTCTAATAGACCTTTTAGCTTTGATCAGCAAGGGTCGACTACTTCACATATACCACAGCAGTTAAAAGCTAATGCTGCTGCTAGTGGTGGATACCAAGAGCAAGCTGCATAGATGTGCTTTTCTGTTACCTGCTCTGTGACAAAAGCTGCAGAGAAGAGGTTGACAATGTCACTTTGACTCTCTTGGACCTTATGGAAATGCAGTTCATGGCATGGGTATCACCCCTCAACAAATGTTCTTGTTGCACTGACAAAAGTTAGCTGCCCCATCAAGCCAATACGTGGAAAGCTCTACAGGCTATGATCTACTCACGACTAATAAATCTGTCAAAGTCATCCAGAGCCACAAGCAGACTCTAACACAACCCTATTCAACCCACAGCTCGTTCTTCAGGGAGCAGTCAGTACGCTTATATTCCATTCAAAGTTTCTAAGATACACTCGGGAGAATTTAACCCCAAAAATCACATCTAAGCTTTCAAAAAATCAAGCAGTTCAAAAGCAAGGACAATTCCCTGGTGCTGTAGCAACACGGTTCATCTTGTAATACATTCTCCTAACATATATCCACTTCACCTTTTAGCACAGAAGGAAAATACAATATACTGATTAGGAAAATATGCTACAAACAAAAGATCCCATCCATGATAGCTTTTTTACTCTTAAAAATGCATAAAGGCATCATTTTCTATGCAGATGTGCACTGGGGATCCTGTTTGCTATTGACATGCCTTTGATAGTTGGCAATGAGCAAAACTACCTTGTAAATTGCCTCCCAATCTTATTGAAATAGCCTGATACAAACTGCACCCTAATTGCTAAATTAGGACTATGTGCTTTGCTGAGCTAATTTTCTTTCTAAATGGGCACGTGGTGTGGCAGTTAAGGGCTTTTTATCAGATTATAACAATGAGGGATTATACAGTTCCAATGTAATTGAATTTTAACGAGGACAACTCTTAAGCAAATACACCTCCATAAATGATGCAGTGCTGGTGTTACGCTGAGAAACTGAAGATGACAATTCAGTGCAGCCAGCTGGACCTAGGGGCCTCTTTGGGGCTTTAATTGAAAGAAGTGAGGAGTCCTCTCTTTTTTTAAATACATTTTTTAAACACGTTATTTTTATCCTTGTCTCTGTTCCTGGCACAGCCAGAGAATCCAGGGGAGCTGAAGAAGGTTCCTGCTTTCATTTCGTTATCTCAGAACTGCTGAATGGGACTCTCTGCTCTAAAGTCCGACTTGACTGTCATTCATTCTTTCTTAGATGCGCCCAGGTAACAAATTCAGCAATTAAGCAATTCACATTCATCAGTCTTATTGGCTGAAATAGATAACGAAAAACATAGAATGCATTGCATAAGTCTTGTCCACATGTGATGAGAGTTGGCTGAATTCTAGTGGTTTGTTTCAGGTGCTAAAGCTTTCCTGGAGGAGCAATAGGTGTGTTTTCTGTACCTAGCAGCAGCAAACGTCTGACTTCTCCCAAAGACACAATTTCTTGCTGAGGACTGAGGCAGTGGGAAATTACTAGGACTATGGAAGAGAAAAATATCAGCCTCGAAGTATGTTCTGATTGAGAATAAGATAAATCTCTCTCAGCTCTGATGATTGTTCAGCAGGGGGAGGAAGATACATGTGGCATTACACAGCATCTGTGATGGGATGTCAAACCAACCCAGACATGTACACTTCAGTGCCAGAAAAGGAAACCCAAGAAGTCTGGGTTTACAATAGCATTACTTAGCTACTCTGTACTTGTACTATATAGTATCAGTGCGGGGCAGATAAGTGGCATATGACTCATTTCTGACGAGCAAAAACATTTCCAAAATGCTGTGAAATGTAGCGCAAATGGACAGAGATTGGGAAGTTCAAAATCCCCCGAGAAGTAAAGTAACTAATGCATTAGTTGAGGTGTCAGTGTTTGTCAACAGGGATTGCAGCTATTTCCACTTAAAATATGGAAACAAACCAAGCAATCCCACAAAGAGAAAATGTCTTGATAAGCTCTATAGTTAT
This sequence comes from Oreocharis arfaki, assembly GCA_013398015.1. Taxonomy (NCBI): domain Eukaryota; kingdom Metazoa; phylum Chordata; class Aves; order Passeriformes; family Paramythiidae; genus Oreocharis; species Oreocharis arfaki. The sequence goes on from VZRR01005733.1 coordinate 1,056,440, forward strand.
TGTGTTTTAATTGCTGGTAAGTGCCAGCTCAAATAATGGCATCTGCTGTGTACCTGTGCAATCACAGTGCGCTGGAATGAGCTAATGACTGCAGAGCAGAAGGTTGGCCTGAAGCCACTGCACGTGTACACCTTAATGAGGGTCTTGTGGGGAGAGGGAGGCATTGAGCAACAGACTTCTGAGACTGTAGAAGCTGTTGGAGTGGAGAAGGGATCAATGTGGGCCCATTTTACCCAGTGGAAATATGCATACACTTCAAGGATGTTGTCTTGGCAGCTGTCTGCCTCATGTGCACACAGGCATAAAACCGTCCGCGATGTCATGACATGCTCAGATGCAGAAATTTGTCTGATTACAGTTACCATAATGAACATATTAGACACTGCTCATTACATCCCTGAAAAGCAACCAGGCCCAGCTCTCTCTGAACCACAATGAATTCAACATCAAAGTGCTGATATGGAAGAAAACATGCTGATGGCAGCTGCTTTTATCTTTACATTTTTCATTGCTGGGCTACATGGCTGCTGAGAGTAAAGGATTAACCCTGTCCTGGCCCATCCGTAACCACATGGCTCTGGAGACTCCTCAAAGGACAGCTTTGGAGCACAATGATAAGAGAGCTCCTGGGGAGGAAGTAAGAATGTACTCAGAATTGATAAAGTGATCTGACTACCTCAGGATTACTTCAACTATTAAGACACTTGAGGCATTTCAAACACCTAAACATTAAACTAAAGGTGATCCCAAATCACAAAGCAGCACCGTCACTTAGTGATGAGAACATCAGGGAGCCCAAATACTTTCTGTGCTACCCACAGGTCGTGCACCCTAAAAAGAGTCCTTTAACACTCACTGTCCTTCTTTCATTCCTGCTTTACTGTTCAGGCACATGCTGAGGTTCAAGCTACCTGCCTATGTGACCAAGGTGCAAATGACACTCTGCTCAGGTTTAGAGAGGAATAAGGGCCTTCTGCTCTCCCAGTGTGCTATTTACATACCACTTGCTATAAAGGGAAAGTTTTTCTAAATCTTCCCAGTCAATCTGTCATTTTATATTCAGGTAGTAAAACCTCCCTAGGTCCTTACCAGCTTCCTTAGGCTACTTCGTCCCTTCTCCCTTTGCTTCTTATGGCCTTTCATGATCCACCACTCTTATCGGGTCCTTTTCCCAGCTGTGTTAATCCTCATCTGCTCCTAATATTTGATATAGTGAGTACTGCATGTGTTAGTGAAGCTCTTTCTAGCTTTCTGGATCAATAACTTTCGTTCTTAAACTTCCCAAGAGAATAGGATGTGTGGGTAAATATGGTATGTCTGATCTGCCTCGAACCTGTTTTTGTTTATGTTCCTAGTGCTTGATATCTACTGACTCCTAAAAATGAACATTGAGCACATGCATAAGCAAGAGGCAAAAACCAACTCAGCATATGGTGCTGAGTGTTTCTTTGGAGCAGAGTTTCCGATCTAGACAATGTTTGCAGGAAGCATCATCATTGCCATCTGAGGGCTTTTTGGTGGAGTGAATTGAAACCACAGTGTCTAGAAGGTATAATCTGAACAAACCTCCCATATGGCAGGATTTGAGCCTGAGACCTGCGCTGTAAGTCACTGCTGCCAAACGTTGTGTTAGCACAACATCCTTTCTTTTTGTCAGCTGCAGAGTACAAAGCTTCTAGTGATGCAGTGTCTAAAAGAGAGCACCATGTTGACATTTACCCTGATTTGCCACAGACAATTTAATCAGAGAAGCAAATGAATACACAAGGAGACTGAAATAACCTCTTAACCCTGAGAGTGCTCTTTCCAAGGGGAAGAATTAGACACCTCAATTCAAGGCTCTGTGCTAACTTTGTATTTCACTTACTTCGTTGTTATTTAAAGCACACTCTAAAACCAGATATACAACAAATAGTTAACAATAACAACACAGCAAAGGCCTGCAGAGACATTCAGCCTATAAACTCATTTACCAAAGCACACACACCTCTTGCCTTCTCTCCTGTCCTGTGCAAGTGTCACTGCATCAAACATGTTGTCTGTATTATGTTGCTGTATAAATAAACTTTCTTGTTTTGGCAGTTTGGTTACATACACACATTTACCCTGCATGTAATTCTGGATTCTCTCTCCAGCTCAGCTGGAGTTGATTGGTCACACTGCTGTGCTACAGAGAGGGATCTGGGGGAGCAGCTGAACCTCGCAGCTCCTCACAACCTTGTTCTTCTTACTGAGCTCAGTCTGTGGGGCTCTGCTCCACTCTCATATGAGCCAGGAGTGCTAATCAATAACAGCATGTAACAGCATATGCTGTTCTTTGACCTCTCCTTGCCCAGCTAAATAAGAATACGCATGTCTACCAATTTGTTTGGTGTCAGTTTCTAATCTGTTGTATGTGTCTGGGGACAGATACTCAGTACTGAAGAATTAAAGATGGCAAAAACTTCTACTGACTATGTCACCTTCTTGGTAGGTCTAACCCTACAGGTATTTGACAATTAGCATCTTTCTGCTGGCCTAGTACAGGGTCAATACCACCTGCCATTATTTCCCATCTGTGTGGGCTAGATTCAGTTGATGGTTTTGGGGGGTTTTTTGGTGGGTTTTGTTTTGTGTGGTTTTTTTTTTTTTTTAATTTTTTTCTTTGACTTGTACTTGTTAGAAGACAAACCTAAACCTTCAGTGCTGTCTCCAGTGTTTTAGAGGTGTTGGCCAAAGTATATACCACAAGATTTTTGAAGTCCCCTTTTAACAAGGCTATACCATTCCTTCTATGAAAGGCACCAGTAGTGTGTGAAAGACTCTGATTTCAGACTAATTGAAAGAAAAATTAGTCTGAAAGCTGAAGTTTACTGAAAGGATGCTTATTCCAAGTATTTCTAAAAGGCTTGGGTTCAGGCTGGTATGGAAGGTTCAGCTTAAAGTCAGTTCCAAATACTTCATTAAGATAACTTCAGGAGGTCTCTGGTATGTTTAATACAAATTGTCAACATTTTAACTAACTAGATGTCTAGGTATTTAAATGGGACTAATCTTTGTGAAGACCACCAGGGATGGTCCATTTAACTTAAATACATCAGTTTTGGTACACTGAATTTCCCTGTCTCAGTGAAGAAAAATTTGGCCCTCTACTAGAGGGCCAGTGTCTTCAAGCACCTGCAAGGTAGTCTGAAGTTAAGTTCCTGTACAAGGTGGCTGGATGCTTCCTCCTTTTGGTGCAGAAAGCCTCAATTATATTCAAAATTTAATTTTGTGTTGTGAAGAAAGCTCAGACAGACAGTTCAACTTTTGATAGAATGCTGATTTATGTGTTTGGAGATGTTCCTTTCCTGGTCAGGAGGCTTTATATATTATAAATCCTGCTTTATCCAGTACCATTTATCTGGGAACTGAAAGCAAATATGATCAGTGTGGTCAGTAGAGATGAAGTTGCCCTGGGTTTGTTTTAGTGTAATGATGGATGTACACAGAACTCGGACATAAAGTGGGTTAGGTTTACTTTCAGAGACAGCTCTTTCTCCTCATGAAGAAAGATGCTCCAAACTGTGAATGTACTTTCTTTGGTTTAGTTTTAAAGTTAGATAGGAGGAAGATTGCTTTTGGTGCTTGAATCACTTGAAAAATAGGTGCTGTATAAATGGGTAGGCCAGGTTCTCACATTGATAACCTTAGTAATTTGAGAGGAAAAGCACAATTCATGCCTTTCTTGAGAACTTTACCTTCGTACAATGAAAAATTTTATAAGCTGGACCAGTCTTATTTATTATAAAGCATTAGCAAAGCCTTGTGTACTACTGATGATAGGGAGAAAGAAAAGCTACTTCAAACAAGATTCTGAATGACCTCTCATGAAAGAAAAACCCAACCCCCTTCTTGTTTCTTTTCTCACTTTGTTTTAACATTTTTCACCTGAATATCCCAATTATGTTCTGCCAAGATGGAAAAAAAATCTTCCCAGTAAAAGGGAGAAATAGCACACTGTCTTTCCAGTTTTTGGTTCAAGCACCCCAGATGATCAGCGTTAGTCACAAGCCATTAGAATGGATAGCCTGGACTGCTCCCTGGCTGCAACTGAGCAGGTGCTAAGGCACTTGAGGCAGAATCAAGTAGTGCAAAGCACAGCAATGCTGACAAAAGCAAAATAAATCCTCAAGCCCCCAATAAATATTGTTTGCATATATATCTCACCATGGCTGACTACCAGAAGGAATAAAACGTGGAAGCAGTGCTCTTAATTGAAGGTACACAGCTTGACTTAGATAATAAAAGATGACTGTACAAGATCTGGAGCAATAAACACCATATTTTAATGAATAATTTTTTGAAATAACAGAACACAAAGTCATTATAAGGGTTATCTGTTTCCATCAGCAATCTGTTGTGTTTGTGACAGTAACCTTGGCCTGTATTTGTGTGCGTTATCTTTATGCCAGGAGCTTTTAGAGGGGTTGCTATGGTTCGTGATTGCAATACACTTGGAAAGTGGATGCCTGCTAGCACCTTTGCATCTAAAAGGTATAAAAGAAGTAATTAGGAGGGTGATATATGGAAACAGGCAGTCAGAACTCGTTTCTTTTAGTCCTCCATGAGTGATTGATGAGAGGGTTCTTCAGGAGCTCCAATAACCTGTCCATAGTCTGAAGCTCCTTCTGAGCTTAAGAATTTCAGAAAATTCAGTGGAAGTTCATAGTAATACAGTGAGTAGTTCTCAATTTTCTTTGATCTAGTTTAGAGATTTCTAAATTTTTTTTTATTTGATGTTGTCTTGGTGGGATTTAATTTGGGATCTTTGCTTGTTACTGAAAGGTTTGCTGTTTTGTCCAGTGAGATTAGAAAGCCTGGCTGCCTTCCTGAGAGAGTGTCCCCATTCTTGGTAGCTACTAAGTTCCACAATGCGTTTTCAAGCGTTCATGTGCTGTCTTTTCATGACTTTGGCCAGAAATTCTTACTGTTGACTCAGGAAGGAGGAAGATTTAAATGCAGGAATTCAGTGTGGGTAGCTTCCTCCTCCTGAGCATATGGTCTGCTTTTCCTCCAACATCCCCAGTTTGGGGAGAGGCAAGCAAAGAGGTGCTGTTGTAATCTATTTTCTAGGCTCTCACAACAGGTCTTAATGGAGAGAGGATGATGTATTTGCTCAATAAGGGCCTCATTTTTCCTGTTGTCTTTGTGCAAGTTGTCTCTGACATAGGGCGGAGCTGTCGTGTGGAGGGGGAAGAAAGGGAAAGTGGTCCTTGCCTCAAACTGATACTTGATGTCAGGATGTGTAGTTGCAGAGGGCACATGAGCTTAATATCTTCTGCACACGGATCCTTGCAATTTGAAACAGAGTGAATATGTATGATGAAGAAACAGTATTTTGCCCAGACCAGCTTGGCTGGTAATCAAAATAAAAAGACTGGTCTATTTGCAGAATGGGAACTTTGTTCTTTTATTTTTCTTCTCTAGGCTCACACAAACTGAAAACCCTGAGAGTAAGCATTGAGAGGGCTGGTAAGGGAAAAGCTTTCCCCTATTGTGCTTGTCACCTGAGAAGAAGGTTTGGGGTAGGTTTCTTTTTAATTTTTTCTTTTAAACTGTTTCTGAGGGTGAGGAAAGAGGACAAGTGAGGGCTTTGGTTTTTTTGTTGTTGAAGGGCAATCCATTCTTCTTTTCCTTCCATCCCTGCTAGCTCTGAATCCAACCTGAGCCCGGAGATGATAATAGAGAGCTTTCACATGCAAATATGTCAATTTACTTCCACAATAGCATACCACTGAGGGCTGAAAGGGAAGCCACTGCAACTCTGACAGTCACATTGTTCCAAAACCACTCTGCTCCTCAAATTCAGGGAAGGAAGTCTAATCAAAGGCCATTCAAGTTGCCTTCCTCATCTTCTTGATGCTTCTCATCTTTCTCAAATCTTTCTTCACAGTGAAATCACTGACAAGCTCACATGGACAGCTCCATCTTACCATATTACATCAAACTGGCAGAGCTGAGGATGTTTTTCCCACAACCTGAGAAATGACTTTAACCTTCTCGCTCAGTGGTGTCACTGGAGCAAAGAGAAATGGAAGGCAGGGACATGCATTTATCTCCATGGCTTCCCTGTGTCTCTGACCATAGGGAAATGCATTTCAAGAAGATGGGCAAGCTCCAGAACTGCAGTCTTTACTTTTAGATGTTATTTACAAACATGCAATCCTTTCTCTACACACATGTAAATAGATATGGATAGAATGCTCTTCATAGACTATGACAATAAAATCTTTGAATCACTTTGACGCCACGATGATTTTTTGCCTTTTCTTTTATATACCTTTTATATATCTTTTTTATAGCTTTTATGTATCCTCAGCGCTTTTAGCATGCGTACTTGTAATTCCCTAAGCCCTATAATTTAGCATAGTCCCAATATTCTGTTAAACCAGGAGACCAAACATCCTGGAGACTTTGTAGGTGGGGCCAGAAAGCCCTATGCTATCCTGAAGAACCAAGGTCCTCTCTAGAACACATCCTGTAAACTAAGATAGACCCATCCAGGGGGGAATTCCTCGGGATGGGGGGATATCATGTTAATCATTCAAGTGTCTCATTGGGGGATTTTTTGATAGATATGCTAATTTGCAAGGTCTATAAGTTGTATATGTGATCTATTGTGTGTGTGCATTTCGGCGCATTCCACCTGGATGAAGTGTCATGCCTCAAGAATCCTTAAATAAATACTGAGGTAAAAATCCCTTTTTTCCCCCTTAACCATGTCTGGGTCTTAATTTTAAGACCAGGGAAAAGCAACACTTTCCTGAAAATACTTTTGCTCTTTAATGGACTTGCAAATGCAAAGTAGGAAACAGAAGTTCCTATTTTAGACCATTCAGTTTGACCCACTCAGAGACGCTGAGGTGAAATGACAATTTTCTCTGATGCAGTGAGAGCTCAGCACAGCACAGAGTCTTTCTCAACTCTAGAAGCATGAATGCGGCAACCAAGCGAGACACTCACGCCTGGTAGGGCGGGAGTGTTTCTAGGTCTGACATGTTGGGCCAAGGCAGCAGAAAGGGCCTGTGCTCGACATATCTGTGTCAGTGATTAGCAGGGCTGGAGCAGGCCTGGACCCATCCAACCGCCTCCAAAGGTGAACTGCTCAGGAAAGTGCAGGAATGGAGGAAAGAGGAAAAAGAACTTCTGGGAGCTCTACAATGTCCGGTGTTGCAATGCAGACAGTCCTTAATGCTCCTAGAGGGATTTTATTTGTGTATTTCAAATATCTTTGCTTGTGTGGGGAAACCTCTTGCCCATAGTAAATTTTAGAGTTAAGGAAGACACAAAGAAGAAGGCTGCCTCTACTGTTACTCTGAAGCCACTACTCAAAATAGCCTGCACAGTAATAAGCAAAATACAAAGTCAGCCTTAGTTTCCCACAGTGTCAGTAAACCCTGCTGATGGAGGATTTTTTAGCAATGCCTGTGGGTATCCATTCTCCCTGTGCATTGAACATGTCTTTGTGGATGCACCTTGAAGCAAGGTCAGCAGCCAGCCTTCTTCTCGGAGGTTTGGTTAATATGCCACAATAAAAACACAAGAGAACCCATTTGGATTTCAGCTGTGGTCTTTTGTTACTGCATCTTGAAAACAAATCTAAAGCTTTCAAAGTCTTGAGTTAAGCCCTCTGGGAATTTTTTCTCAACAGCTGCAATAGGAAAGCGTGCAAACCTCTCACATCAGTGTCCCTCTGGGGTCTGTGCACTGGAGAATTGTAGAAGTGGAAAAGCAGCCTCTAGCTACCTTTATAGTGTCCAAGTACCCACAGAAACCAGGAAGCTGTTTTGTTATGTCAGATATTGGTAAGCAGGAGTGTAACTTGTAATTTTTAAAAAGGCAGCTAGTGAATAGGGGTGAATTTCAACTGTGTGAAAAAAATCTCACCTTTATTCACACAGGAGCAGACTTATTGTCATCAGTGAGTGTCTTACTTCCTCCCACCTGAAGAGTCTTTTTTTCTGTGAGAGAGAAAATGTTTGAGAGTCAAAGTGGTTTAAAAGGTGATTTCCTGGTGGCCAACTCTAACAGTTTCCAATCATCCATCATATGATTATGTTTTCCTTTATTGCAATATATTTATTTGCAAGTTTCTTTTTGCTGAATTTTTGAGTCTAATACCATTTTTAATGCAGATCACAGTATATCTACAATATATGTATGGGAAATCTTCAGTATGAAAAGTAGTTTATAATAGTTCCTCATCTAAGAAAATTCTATTTCTGACGATCTAAAATATCTTTAAGCCACAAACTTTTTCAAATCCAAACTTTCTGCCACTTTCCTCTGGCCTGAGATCCACAAAATATCTGTAGATTGTTTGTTATATGTGTAAAGAAACCAGTAGCAGTTTGTCTGAGTCTGAGTGTAACAGAAGCACAATACTTGAAAGCATCTTCTGGAGGATTTCTTCTGTCTTAGTTGTTATGGATTGTGGGATTTCTACAAACTCATTTTTTTAATTAAAAGTGAGTTATTTAAAAAAAAAATAAATATTTGCTTCCAGTCAATTACCGGGAAATGGAGAAGCATGTGCTACCTGCCAGAATTAGTTAGTCTACTGGTGGCTTCCTAGCTCACAAAAGCCTGTATTCTAATTATAAGGAGACAGAGTCTGCCACGAAGCATTAGTATCCAACCGCTGAGGTATGTACGCAGTGCCACGGATTTCCTCTGCTGGGTCAGCTGCCAGAAACACAGATGGTGAAGACCCATGAAGTGATCTTGTCCCATCCTCCTGGTCAGCACTGATTTTCTCACCTATAAGAACTCTGTCCAGCCTGCACTTAACCGATTAAGGAAGGGAAAAAGACCCTTTCACAGTTTCAGAGGGAAGAAGTGCATCTCAATCTGTGGGCCATGACCTTGCAGCTCTGCAGTTCATGGGCAGTTTATCAGTGCTGAAAACACTGTAATAATCCTACAGTAAAGAAAATAGATTGCTCCACGTGGAATCTGGGAGAGGCAAAGCTTTCCAAATACGAGATGAAATGTGGTGGTGCTTACCACAGCCAGACATATTGCTGTCATGTTAAATATTTGTGTGTTGGCTCAAGGAGCAGAAAGCGGAAATCTAAAGTAAATACATTTTGATTTATTTTTCAGATCTCACAGATTTTAAGTTAGCATTATGATCTCAAAAGAGGTAAGGAGCAGACATAAGTCTTGGGTCTTGTGGACTGATTGTAATAAAAGCAAAATGAAATCACGTGTAAGACTCCCGAAGTTAAATAAGGAAATTGAAAGTTTAAAAATATTTAAGTTTTGCTTTTTGATAGAGGCTGGATTATGCTGTTTTTTCCCCCCGTCTCACTTAACTTTTCAGCTAATGCTGACAACTCAGTATCCATCTTCTAAGCTCACATCATTATGTCAATCAGATAAACAAGACACATCCTTGTAGCATTCTGGGAAGCAGAACGGAAGTATCCTTCAAGACCCAAAACTATTTTTCCAAAGCCAGTACATTTTGTCCCACATGGTAAGCAAGAGAAAACAGACCATCCAAAACAAATGAAGAAAGCTCGCTTTCCTTCAAATGTCAGTAGTGTGTAGAGCTACTGGCTGTAATGGTAATTGCTCCTGCCTGGCAACTGGTAAAGTATTTAAGGACAGGAGCTGAATAAAACGGAAATTAATTTTTCATTGCCTTTCAACTAGAATGAGTGTTTGTGCATTTACTGGATGCTGGGTACTCTTACTCTGGCCGTATCAGTTCCAGAGAAAAGCTGAAGTTGGTGCAATAAACAAAAGCAGCCCTTATAGGTCAGCTGCTGTCAGGCCTTTGGGTGTCACAGACCTTTTTCTTTCATATATTCTTATTGATATTGCACTTAACCTCTTGGATATCTATAATGAGGATCTCTTGGTCATTCAGCTGGAGAATAGAATCAGCTTCTGTCTTCATTCTGACTCTTAAGAGCCTTTAACTGATGCCTGGCCTGTTCATTGAATCACATAGTATTTTGGGCAAGAAGGCACTTCAAAGATCTTCTTGTTCCAACACCCTGCCATGACAGGGACACCTTCCATTAGACCAGGTTGCTCCAAGTCCTGTCCAGCCTGGCCTTGAGCATTTCCAAGGATGGGGCATCAACTACTCCATTGGCCAAGCTGTTCCAGTGCCTCATCAACCTTGTAATGAAGAATTTCTTCCTAATGTCTAAACTAAACTTAACCGCTTGTTCTATCACCCCATGCCCTTGTAAAAAGTCACTCTCCAGCTTTGCTGTAGCCCCCTTTAGGTACTGGAAGGTTCTATAAAGTCTCCCCAGAGCCTTCTCTTCTCCAGGGTGAGCAGCCCCAGCTCTCTTAGCCTGTCTTCATAGGAGAGGTGCTCCAGTTCCCTGAGCATCTTCATGGCCCTCCCCTGGACTCACTACAACAGGTCCATGACCTTATACTGGGGGGTCCATATCTCTATCTTTCTTCTTCTGCTATTGCAGTCCTGCTATCTCCTTCAGCCATGACTTAGTTTCCATCCTTAATCTATTATACCTTTTACAGTATTGGACTCTAGTCTTATTCCCCATTATCTTATTTTTAGCTCTTGACTTGTGGCTTGCGCTCTGATTCCCGTACAGCTTTACAGTTGCCTTTGGTCTTTATATCTTTCCATTCTTCACATTTTTTCTAAATTTAGAAGTGAATATAGAAGTGCTCGGTTCTGAAGCCTCAGTTGCATTGAGGCTGTACGGACTGGCATTTTCCTTTCCCTGCTTCGCTGGCTATTCTTCTTTTTTTTTATGCATTTGAGAATAATCCAGGAGTATACAACTGATAGCCCAAATCTGCTGTCAACTGTGTCAGGAAAACAAAGATGAGGAGTGAATGAAAAATAAACCCCTTGAAGCCTCTGGAGTTGCCTTTACTTTTATTCTGAAGATTTTAAAGGAGAAGAAAGAAAGCAGAGATTTCAAGGGGAGATCAGAAAGGCAGTTTTAAATCAGAGAAGGAAATACAGACTTAGTGATATAGTGTTCTGCTAAAAGTCTTAGCAGTGGCTGGTAGTTTTCTTGGAGAAACTTGGCCAGATGATAGTCAGATTTGACTAAAGCATGGATAGATTGATCTGTTTCATTCATATTATGTCTGAAGTACTTAAGGGAATTGTATCAAATGGGATTAGTCCTTCAGAGATAGTTCAAGTAGCCATAAAATTAGTCAAATCTACTTCTGTGAGGAATCAAACATCTGAATATCTGTGTGGAACTGCTGTGTAATGTGTCTGTTTAAATAATGTGATTGCTGTTTAAATTTTGACAGTGGGCCTGACTGGTTGGTCAGGTGTCCTCATACTATGGAGGTTGGAATTGGAAGTCTCTATAACTTTTTAGGTCAGTATAAGTGAGCAGATTTTCATTCCTAAAAAGCATCCGGTCAGAAGTGAAATTAAAGGTAATTTTGAGGGATTTAATTGGACAAGAGCAGGGCCAGAAGTCATTCCTTTGGGGACCACACACCAATGGAAGGGAAACATAGGTTCTTTGACATCAAAGCTCTGTATTTTTATTATCGTATCATTCTACTTCATAGTGAAAAGCTGATATACAAGCACCCTGTGGGATCTTAAGCAGAGTGCTGGGTAGGCATAATGGTGCTTTGTTGGCATTAGCTGGAATTTTCATGTTGGAAGAGCAGAGGTCTTGCACACAGTCAGCTTCACTATGCTGACCCATCTGCCTTTAAGCAGACAAGTAATTTCAACAGATATATTGGTTTAAAAGGCCATCCTTTCCTGAATCTCCTAGGCTTTCTGTTACTGCTTCCCTAGTTCAGTTAATGGGAGCTCTCCACAACTTCTCCCATGAAAGGTCAGGCAGGTTAAGTTACTCCTCATTTGCCTCAGGAGCAAACCCTGTCTAGCTACGTGCACACTAATAAATTCAATGTGCTCGGGTAAGTTTGTAGGCATGGAGTTCATCTGTCAGGGAATGACTTTTATGCCCCCTGTTGTGTGCTCTTGCAGCCTCTGCACATTGCCTGTGCGGGAGTGTATGTGGGGAGTGATGCCTCAGATGATGAAGAGGCTGATCAAAACTTGGGCCCCGTATGTGAAAGAGCTAATTAGCAAGGGGCAGCAGTGTGGAAGGGACTGTTCTTACTGAGGGGCAATGAATTCTATAACTGTATTTGGCTTGGAAAAGTCAGCTGGATTGTGGAGGGTTTTTTGCTATAGTTATATCTCTTACATGCTATAAACCTGAGGCTATCATTCATGGAACAATTTTCATTTATTGTGGCATTTATACAAAGCTTACCCATGTTCACATGCTAAACTCCCACTAAATTAATGAACTTTGAATGACATTCAGTTAATTATAATTCCATGACGGTAACACAAAGTTGAGTTTGTAAATATTCTCTCTACAGCATATGCACATCACAGTGGAAATCATTTAAGGAGGACCTCTTGGGACACTTTTTCTCAGGCTTTTGGCCACTTTGAATTCCTTTTAAAATAGGTTATTTATCATTAGCATCCTCTTTTCTCATCCTTCCTTACCCATCTTTAGTTTTCCTTATTTTTGTTTAGTGCTTAGGCATTGGAATAGGCTGCCAGGGCAACTTAGAAACACGCAGGCAAGAAATTTACCTGCAGTTCAGAGCTCTTTCATGTGCACTTGGAACAGGCTCACCAGCCAGAAACAGCTGCTGCCATTGCAAGAATGCAGCCTTTCTCAGGTGTTGCTGCACGAAGGGGAAAACAGTACCTGCTGTAAATAAAACAGCATGAAAGATGAACATTGTTAGGTCAGCTATTCTGACCCCCAGGCAGTTTTTGCACATTGCTCTGCTGAACTCTACATTTTTGAACTCTACTAGATTTTAGAGATTGAATTTACTTTATGTTACCCAGGCTATCCCTAAGGGGAAGGTTAATATTATTCCTGTAATATTCTTAAATCCCACCCACCTTTTTTTTGAGAGATCCAGGCTACCCAAAGGAGCTGAAGCACAACTAAATATTTCAATAATAATTGTAGGAATTGCTACGCACAGTTTCATTCATGTGTTTATCTACTTGTGTTGCTGTTGCCTTTGGACAGGGAGCTTGTCATGGTTTTAAAATAAATAAAGCTGTCCTGTTTGTGATATGAGCTTTCCTGCTGAGCAGGAATGCATGAGTCAGCTGGTGACCAATTCAGCACTTCTCTGCAGAAAGGTTGTCTGCTGCTGGAAACTGTCACTATATTAGTGGATTAATTTCAGTGAAGTTTCCTGAAAAAATGAATGTTTTACTGGAACTGTCACTAGGGAGACATGAAAGATGAAAAAAATCAAAGGAAACTGGATATGGGGAAGCAGTGGAAAGAAAAGAAGAAACAGCACAGCTGTGTAGAGCTTCTTTCAAATTCTGTACTTTTCCTAAAGATTAGACCTATTTGTGCCTGTCAGTTGGATCCAGTCCCATACATAAAATTAATTTTGAAGCTGTTCTCAAAAAAATCTTAAGGTTTTAGCTGGTTGAAATGACCTCAAAATATTGAGATACAATGCTTCTAATTTTACCTCCTAGAGTTTACTGGAGAGGTATTTGTAGACATAGTGAAATACACATGGGCCAAGGATCTACACTTCCTCACTTGAACTACACAGGGGCCAGTAGTTTCCAAAATGCTAATAGTGCCTTGAATTAGAATCTATTCTTTTCCAACAGATCAAACAGTATTTAGCAAGTAACTTTTATTACCTCATTAACATGCACTCCAACTTAGGTTGAGTACAGTCTAAATACAGTCTATGTGCATGTACTCTTACTCCAATAGGAAAAAATTATTTATTTAGAACGAAAGAAGAAATAGCAGCATAATGTGTAGTCCTATTAGTGAAAGAAAATAGTCTATTGCTTCAAGGTTTCATACTCTGCCTTCTCAGTGTACAAGCCTTGTGTTTATAAGCTCTTTCAGCTGCATTTTGCATCCCTTCATGCAGGTACAACTAGAAATGCAACTGTCTTGTCACCTGTTGGTGCTACCAGCACCGTTCTGTAAGGAGAACATCCATCATGCTACTGCTTTATGTGAAGATAGTGTATGTATCTGTACACCATAAGACTAAAATGCAGCCTGATATTTGAACTACTGATGTTAATGTCCTCTTAAAACTATGCAACTTGCCTTGTTCAGATTTGCTCTTGGTATTTTAATGATACTGTTGTAGCCATCTTTAAGGAAAAACAAGCAAAGCCCTCGGATGTGTGATTTCTCTCTACAGGTGTTATGACTGTTAGGTGCTTCTCCCTTAAGAACTGCTTTAAGTCAAATTTTAAAAATTAGTCTTCTGAGTCAATAGGGCTCAAGAGGGTGGTAACACCACATGGTGGCTCATTGCACAGTGTCAGCAGTTCAAGTTCACCCACCCCAGCTCACTGTCTAAACACATTAAAGAAAATGGAGTGTCTCTGCTCTGCCAGCTAACTCATAAAATATGCATCCACCTCACCATAGCTGCTAATTGTCTCCCTCCTGGTTGTCAAACTCAGTAGAGAGGTTGAGAGGTGAGGGAGACTATGAAAAATGAATTACACTCCCCTGCTTGTAACAATCTCATCAAAGCATGTTGGCCAGGATTTAGGTATGTGTAAGGAAGGGAAATCCTTCACCATTGTTGTCTTTACACCAACAGTCAATACTGGTCTCTTGATTTCTTAGACTAATTTGCCTGTAGGTGTACTATGTTAAATAAATATTAATATATTTCTTTTCCTATGGAAGAGAACTAGTTAATGGGAATAACTGAATGGTGCTGCATTGAGATCAAGCATAAATGTGTTTGTCCACATGACTGAGCTGTGATGCAGGTTCTGAAGTCTTGTGGTCAGTGTGGGTGAGGAAAACACTCAGAGGCAAATATTCAGGTTAGCGGCGTGAGGTCTCAGTATTCTCCCTTGCAACAGGAGAAATGCTTTCCTAATTACTCTGGTTTCAGACCAGACCAACAGGGTTCATCTTATTACAGCAAAACCAAATATTTGTGAGCAGTTTGTGGCAGGCCTGAGTAGGAAAAATCTGGTGTAAGAATGGAACAGAGTATTGCTGTACTGGTCAAACAAAAGATTTTTTTACTCAGTACTCTCTTTTTAGCTGTAGCAGTACAAATTGGTTGCAAATCAGCAAGAATAGGGTGAACATTTAGTACTTCTTACCCCTGTTAATTTCCAGACCTCTGATTTCTTTTAGAACATCACTCCTATTTTTCAGTGCATTTCCTAATCCCTAATGATATCTTTTTTGGAACGGTTCTCTATTTGGCACATATCCAGTTTGGCTTCTTTTGTCCAGGAGTTTCACAGACCTGCTACTTGTAGTAAACCACATTTTTCTTTGCTTTGGACATGGCTCCTAGGATCCCTGTTTGGTTCCTGTTAGTTCTCGTGGTGGAAGAGATAAGGAGCACTCAGTCTTAATACCTCTTCTTTGTATATCGCTCCTGATTTATGTATTAAACCCCTCCCAAGCCATTTTGTTTTTCGGACTGAGAGTCCTTTAAAGAGAGGTTTTGACAGATGCAGGCAGATCTCAGACCCTGTTTAGTTTATCTCATGCACTCTTTGCTGCATGCTCTCTGTGCTCCTCTGCCCCTCTGCAAGTCCATCCTGCGAGACCAAGTGAGATGGTTTGAAGCACATGCATCAAATATGAGGCCTTGACTTTTGCTTCACCACTGAGGGCTAAAACAATTGAATATCTACTAAGCAGCCTTTAGTTGAAAGCTTTTCTCCCCGGGGAGATGGGTTATTCCATTAGTATTTCAGACAGGCTAGGGGTTTTTATCAACTGGACCTCTGCATGCATTTCCATAATCAGATAGATGCAGGCCCTGGTTTGGAAGGCAGAGCCTCCAGATCCTGATGTGACTGCTAAGCTAAGCAGAAGTGAGCTGACACTGAGATTCTTGAGCTTTCAGTCACAAGCAGGTTTCTGTCACTTGGCACTAGGGAAAGCAGTGAGAGGAGTGCCAAACATTTGGGGGCACTGGAGGCAGTCAAGGCTTCTGCCTACTGCAGTATGAAATGGCCCAGATAAAGCCATGTCTGGCAGAAGCTTTACAGACAGGAACAGCTCACTGTTTTTGCCTGAATGATGAAGAAAAGCAGGAGAATGGGAGTCAAAGCTCTTCATTTCTTCTGTGACTTTTGCCATCGACTTGAGTAACTTGGGACAGATCACTTCGCTCTTCTCTGTACCTTATTTTCTGAGTCTAGTTGCTGCATATTTATAAACATACAGGGCTTCTACAGCAGCCCAGTGATAGGCAAGCAGAAAAGCACAGATACTAGATTGCTAAGCAAAAGGAGAAATTCAATACTTAGGTGTAGCGCACCTATGCGTGCAGTGTCCGGTCCTTGGTATTTCACGGCTGCTACGTAGACTTATTTTTTGTCTTTAATGGAAAGAAAGAATATAACATGTCAGGGCCTATACAAACTTCTCTTTATTTCAAAGAAATAAAAATTGCTGGTTATTCCTTCCTCGGACATCAGGACTTCATGGGATAGGTCAAGATGCAGAGGGATGAAGGTAGTTCAATTCAGCATAGTTCGTATCCTGATAGTTTGTGAATTTACATTTATGAGAAGAAATAGGAGAAGAGGGAACTAAGACTCATCAGAGCCATGTTCAATCAAAGCAAGAAATTAATAACAGGAATCAATCTCCTCATGCAAAACATCTCCAATCGATTTTGAACTGAAATTTTGAAGGCTGACTTTCTGAATAAAACTATTAGAGTGATGCTTCAGGGAAATGGGAGGTTTGGAAAGTATTCAGGATTCAGGCTTTAAGAATGGAGAGAAAATTGCCTAGAATGTGGGATAGTTTCCGTCATGTCCCGTTTCTGTCCTCATTCACACTGATCACAAAGATCTTCAGGGGATCTATATTCCACCAATCTANTTCTCTGTACCTTATTTTCTGAGTCTAGTTGCTGCATATTTATAAACATACAGGGCTTCTACAGCAGCCCAGTGATAGGCAAGCAGAAAAGCACAGATACTAGATTGCTAAGCAAAAGGAGAAATTCAATACTTAGGTGTAGCGCACCTATGCGTGCAGTGTCCTGTCCTTGGTATTTCACTGCTACGTAGACTTATTTTTTGTCTTTAATGGAAAGAAAGAATATATCATGTCAGGGCCTATACAAAATTCTCTTTATTTCAAAGAAATAAAAATTGCTGGTTATTCCTTCCTCGGACATCAGGACTTCATGGGATAGGTCAAGATGCAGAGGGATGAAGGTGGTTCAATTCAGCATAGTTCGTATCCTGATAGTTTGTGAATTTACATTTATGAGAAGAAATAGGAGAAGAGGGAACTAAGACTCATCAGAGCCATGTTCAATCAAAGCAAGAAATTAATAACAGGAATCAATCTCCTCATGCAAAACATCTCCAATCGATTTTGAACTGAAATTTTGAAGGCTGACTTTCTGAATAAAACTATTAGAGTGATGCTTCAGGGAAATGGGAGGTTTGGAAAGTATTCAGGATTCAGGCTTTAAGAATAGAGAGAAAATTGCCTAGAATGTGGGATAGTTTCCGTCATGTCCCGTTTCTGTCCTCATTCACACTGATCATAAAGATCTTCAGGGGATCTATATTCCACCAATCTAGAAACATCCTACCTGGAAGAATCTTGTCTTTGTTGTTATTGTGGGAGAAGGATCTGGTTTAAAAAAAAAAAGAATAATTCTTAATTCGCTGCTGTTTTTCGTAGGGGAAGGATCAGGTGCTGCTTAGCTTTCTGTGTTTATTTAAAGAGTTGTGGCATAATAGTCAGCCTTTTAATTTAACTATGAAATGGCAAATCTGTGCTTGCTCAAGGAAGAAAGAATCACTGGCATTACTGTTTGAATTCATAATAATGCTTCATCTTATGTTTTTTTGTCTCTCAGCCACTTGAGATGACCTCCTATGCTGCAGTCTGGTGCTTTTCTAGCCAGAAAAGGTGATTTCCTCCCCACATCCTTAGATGTAAATTGGAGTGAAGAACTCGAAAACTCTTTGAATAGCATTAGTCTTGTAGAGGCATCTCTGCTTCTTGACAGGCATCAGCAGTGAGGTGGGTGGAAACGCCTCAATTTTTTTTAAAATTCAAGTTGAGTGGAGAAAATGCTGCCCCTAGCCCCCTCTTCCCAATCGAGAAGTGAGCAGCACAGTGAGTGAAACTTAGTGAAGCTGCTACACTCTGCCAGCTGGCAGCAGACCCAGAAGACTTATGCAATTAGTGAAGTTTCTTCTGAGTCATCTCCTCTGCTCTCACATACCCAGCACCTGGTGTCTCTGTTTTGCAAGTTACTGCAGCCACAAGGACAGCCTGGGATCATTTGCTGAACTGGACAGGCTGAGGAGGAGGCAAAGTTGAAGCCAGTAAGATTTAGGCATTGTTCCCATCTCTACATGTGCACACAATCTCTGTGAGTGCAAAGACAGGTGGGGTACCCTGTGCGTACAAAATCTTGGCAGCTACATGCCCTGTTGCAGCAACCGGACTGGTAAATCTTTGGACACTTGAAACACTAGAAAATGCACAAATCAGAGAAACTCCATCCCTCAGCCATGCACCATGTGTTTGTAACGGTGGATTTGTATTTCCTAGGTGTGACAACTGTAGCACATCAATAGACTAGAAAGTAAAATAGCTTCCTGAAGATATTGGTGTGGAAACTCCCGGTTCACTGTTTGAATACAGGATTTTCCTGTAATTTGCACTAAGGTATGCCTTTTTTGGATCCAACAGCACTCATCAAAAGTTTTCTTTAATTAGCTTTCTAGACCAAATNATAGGCAAGCAGAAAAGCACAGATACTAGATTGCTAAGCAAAAGGAGAAATTCAATACTTAGGTGTAGCGCACCTATGCGTGCAGTGTCCTGTCCTTGGTATTTCACTGCTACGTAGACTTATTTTTTGTCTTTAATGGAAAGAAAGAATATATCATGTCAGGGCCTATACAAAATTCTCTTTATTTCAAAGAAATAAAAATTGCTGGTTATTCCTTCCTCGGACATCAGGACTTCATGGGATAGGTCAAGATGCAGAGGGATGAAGGTAGTTCAATTCAGCATAGTTCGTATCCTGATAGTTTGTGAATTTACATTTATGAGAATAGGAGAAGAGAGAACTGAGACTCGTCAGAGCCATGTTCAATCAAAGCAAGAAATTAATAACAGGAATCAATCTCCTCATGCAAAACATCTCCAACCGATTTTGAACTGAAATTTTGAAGGCTGACTTTCTGAATAAAACTATTAGAGTGATGCTTCAGGGAAATGGGAGGTTTGGAAAGTATTCAGGATTCAGGCTTTAAGAATAGAGAGAAAATTGCCTAGAATGTGGGATAGTTTCCGTCATGTCCCGTTTCTGTCCTCATTCACACTGATCATAAAGATCTTCAGGGGATCTATATTCCACCAATCTAGAAACATCCTACCTGGAAGAATCTTGTCTTTGTTGTTATTGTGGGAGAAGGATCTGGTTTAAAAAAAAAAAGAATAATTCTTAATTCGCTGCTGTTTTTCGTAGGGGAAGGATCAGGTGCTGCTTAGCTTTCTGTGTTTATTTAAAGAGTTGTGGCATAATAGTCAGCCTTTTAATTTAACTATGAAATGGCAAATCTGTGCTTGCTCAAGGAAGAAAGAATCACTGGCATTACTGTTTGAATTCATAATAATGCTTCATCTTATGTTTTTTTGTCTCTCAGCCACTTGAGATGACCTCCTATGCTGCAGTCTGGTGCTTTTCTAGCCAGAAAAGGTGATTTCCTCCCCACATCCTTAGATGTAAATTGGAGTGAAGAACTCGAAAACTCTTTGAATAGCATTAGTCTTGTAGAGGCATCTCTGCTTCTTGACAGGCATCAGCAGTGAGGTGGGTGGAAACGCCTCAATTTTTTTTAAAATTCAAGTTGAGTGGAGAAAATGCTGCCCCTAGCCCCCTCTTCCCAATCGAGAAGTGAGCAGCACAGTGAGTGAAACTTAGTGAAGCTGCTACACTCTGCCAGCTGGCAGCAGACCCAGAAGACTTATGCAATTAGTGAAGTTTCTTCTGAGTCATCTCCTCTGCTCTCACATACCCAGCACCTGGTGTCTCTGTTTTGCAAGTTACTGCAGCCACAAGGACAGCCTGGGATCATTTGCTGAACTGGACAGGCTGAGGAGGAGGCAAAGTTGAAGCCAGTAAGATTTAGGCATTGTTCCCATCTCTACATGTGCACACAATCTCTGTGAGTGCAAAGACAGGTGGGGTACCCTGTGCGTACAAAATCTTGGCAGCTACATGCCCTGTTGCAGCAACCGGACTGGTAAATCTTTGGACACTTGAAACACTAGAAAATGCACAAATCAGAGAAACTCCATCCCTCAGCCATGCACCATGTGTTTGTAACGGTGGATTTGTATTTCCTAGGTGTGACAACTGTAGCACATCAATAGACTAGAAAGTAAAATAGCTTCCTGAAGATATTGGTGTGGAAACTCCCGGTTCACTGTTTGAATACAGGATTTTCCTGTAATTTGCACTAAGGTATGCCTTTTTTGGATCCAACAGCACTCATCAAAAGTTTTCTTTAATTAGCTTTCTAGACCAAATACCTATATTTTTTGTGTCATTTGCTCATTTGTGTTGCCTAAGGCTAAGTCACCTTGCCTGGAAAGGATTTGTAAGAGATGGGACATAAGTAAGAAAGAATTCTAGAAAAACCTAGAAGTGTTGAATAAGGCAGGCGTAGTAAAGTGAAAGAGGACTTCAAGGGCAGACAAGGATATATTTGGCACCAAGCACTTCACAAATAATACCAAACAAGGAATGGATCAGAAGACAACATTGTCAGACCAACAAGGACCGGTTTTTACAGAGATGAGTTGTTTGCAGGGAGCTGCCAAATGGCTTGCTTATTCAAATTGGATTAAATGGTTCAAATTCCCATGACTGCTGAATCTCCCTTGAAAAACTGAAGGAGCCACTTAGAATCTTCTCAAGATTCTCAATCTTCTCTGTCCTTGCCCCGAGTAAATTTGCTTTCAATCCGTGTCCAGTCAGTCTTTTGGCAGTATAGGGCAAAATAAAGCAATGTGGCTGCTGTACATCATACATGTTGAAGTCTTCAGGGTTTTGAGAGGGGTCTGTGTTTGAATGTTTGAGATATCTTCTAATAAAGTCTTAATCTCTTGGAAAGAGGAGAATCTGCTCCAAAATTTGAGTTTAGGTGGCATTATCGAGACACTTTGGGGTGTAAGAAGCACAAGAAAAGCCTTGGCAGCTGTTCTGCACGACTATATGAAAAATCACTTTATGAGCAACTGATTATAGTAGGAGAGGGCTGCACACAAATGAAATCAAATTCATCTTTTGTTTTTTAACGTTTTTGTCTAGTATTATCTCAATTCTGCACAGCCAGTTCAGCTACTAATGGATTTTTTTCTTTTCATTTCCTTTCAAAGTTTTTTTTGACTGATTGAGGTTTGATATCTCCATATTTCTACATAAAATGTGGCATAAAAATATTTATATATCTGTACCAACTACATATGCAGTGCAAGTTCCTCTTTCATAACTTACACTGTAAGTAACCTCTAGGCAGAGCAGTGCCTGCAAGCTATAGCTACCAAACTGGAAGAAATTATATTTGGCTGCACCTCTCATCTCTTATCAAAGCAGTAGGAATTTAAAGGCCATCTCATTACTGTTTTCAAGGTTCAGCAGGCACGTAGCAAGCATAAAGACCAGTTTTTTTAAAACAATCTAATTCTCCACCTGACTGCTCTTCGTGCTTGATTTGTGCACACAGCATAATAATGTTATTAAGGGTGATCAGTACTGCCATTGTTACTCAGGCAAAGAAAGGCTACTGCACTATTGAGCAGCTCTTCACACAGGAGTCATGTGATATAATATAGCCCATAGAATATTCCTGTGCTATTACAAACACTGATGAAAAGCTCAGGTTAAAGCTGCTAGGATCTGCCAGAACACACAACTATTAATTATAAGTTATGGTGCATAAAGCCATGGGCAACAGCTTTATTAGAAACCAGTGCCTTGTGTCAGGATCTAATTTGCCAATAACTGGTACTGTGTGTCCCTGATATATGCCAATACAAGTATTGATTTAACAAGCAAAAGTGAGATGAAATAGCAAAGTAAATCTCTTGGGAAATAAGGACTATGTGAAAAATCTGTGATTAATGTAATTTACTTGTCATATGGTGCTTTCTATCTGCATTGACAGACACATAGCACATATGTGTCTGGGACACATAGCAGAGGCAATGTAGGTAAAAATTCCCACTTTTCATTCGAAATTTTACAAGGTTCTTGTTCTTCAAATTGACTATTATTTTAACAATAAATTTCAGAAAAAAACCCCAGGAAATTGTAGAGAGAAAAATGTTTTCTTTTGAAGGTTTCCATTTGCTCTGTATTTTAATCAAACTGTATGAAAAATTTTTTGTCTCTCAGAAAAAATCCAATGGAATTGAAAAACAATTCTAAATTTTAAAAATGTTTTGGTAAAATGTAATCATTACCAATATCGTGTATAAACTGGGGGACAAAAAATATGAAAGTAAACAGAAATATGACATTTGCCCAAATACAGGCTTCTCATGTGTTTTGTAGCTTTTGATAAGAGTTTAGCTGTATGATGCAAGCTGTAGCAGTCCAGAAAACCTTACACCTATACAATAATGCCTAGCCTTTTTTATTTGCTGGTGTTATTAAAGCAGTGAAGACCAAGGGTGGTATTCAGGCCTCCTTATTCCTGGTGTTTGATATAGCAAAGACATTTAGAACTGCTTAATTTGGTAATTCTAAACTTTATTTTAAGGTAAACTTTTTTTCACACATTCTGATTGTGAAAAGAGGTTAAAATTCATACAAAATGTGGGAGAGAACATATTTTATGGGCGGCTTCACTCAGGAAAGTAGTGCAGTCCTGGGCTGACTTCCAACTGAGGAGTATTAGGCAGGTAACCACCAAAGACTACTTTCCCCATCATTAGAAGTGCCTGTTTTGAGCAAACCTTTCTGATGGTGACTTGTGCAGCCCTTTCTGGCTCTGCAGGGCTGCTAAAGCCAAATGCACTCATGCACGCACTTCTGTCCCCAGAACTTCACGAAGTGGAATAACAGCCCCTAAACCCACTGCCTTGTTATTCATACTTGTCTTTGCAATGACTGTGTCTAACCCACACCACATATTCATCAGATCCCAAACATCCGTCTGGAGAAGCAGCTGCCTATCTGAGCACCTGGCGACCTTTCATCCCTCCCTGATCTCCCAGCTGTGGTGGGACCGATGTGGGGCAAGAATGGTGCCTTACTGGGATACTGGGTCAAAATGCAGCCGTTTGGCAGCTGCCACGGTGAGCCCTGCTCTAAGTGCCCTGCAGAGTTAGCAGCGCACAGCAGAAGATGTTAGTCTTACAGAGGTTATCTCTCATAACCAAGGGTCAAATGTAAACCCTAAAATAACAGATTTGTGAACAATACAGTGGCTGATTGTTCATAAAGACAATACTTCTCTTTATTATAAATTGCGAGATCAGACAAAAATGCATCTCCCCAGTGAGGGACCCACAAGCAGTTTGGGTCTGTGTGAAAGAAGGTTTGGTTGGAGTTATAAGGCTGATGTCATGTTTATTTCCTGAAGATAAATGCGGCCAGACTGTTTCTCTGAACAGTCTAGAAACTCTCTCTGAAATGGTAGGGTCAGCTGACAGACGACTACATGGTATGTGTGCCGGAAATCCTGGCTGATAAGCCTGGAACTTTGTATATGGGCTCCCTGCGTAAGCATTAAAGTCAAGGAAAGAACAGATAATGCACTGGTACTGGCACCTGCAGTGCTAGGATGGATTTTTAAAAATAGAAAAGTAAATACATAAAAAAAACCCCAAATCCAAACAAAACAAACAAAAAACCCCCTCAAACCAGACCAATAAAAGAGTACTATTCCTAAAAAACTACAGTTTCTCTGCAAGAAACAAAAATCAATATGCCCTTTAAACAGGCACAAGCTTAGTGGTACCATTAAAACAAGTAGGAAAAAGAGTCCCCAGTTTCTTATATTTTGTGATTACTGAATAAGACACTTCATCAGGAAAATGTCTCCACAAGTAGAAAGGCTGCAGTGTCATTTCAGTCTGTGCCATGTTTGCTGCTCAGCTGTGTCTGATAATTTAGGGCAATAAAGTTGTCAGATCTCATAGTCTTAGTTCAGCTGCTGTGTCCACAATCATTCCTCCTCTGAACTCAGCTGGTGAGACTGCCACTGGGGGCCCAGCTTGGATATTTCTGGCAGGCTGCTTCTTCTGGATTTAGGGGCCAGAGTGTCAAGAGCTTGCTGCCGTGAAGGGGTTTAAATCTCTTCTCAGGAAATAAGCTAGGGCACCATGTCATTTCTCTCTGGGCTCTTCAGATTATGGGTTTCTCCCAGACCTGAGGCCTGGATCATCCAGGTTGAGCCTAGGTTTCTCACAAGTCTGCAAGTTTGATTCCGCAAAGTGTTGGGAAAGCCGTACCTTATTGTCCAAGGGATCTGCCTTGTGCAAGCTCACAGAGCCATCAGTTGTTCTTAATGTTGGCCATTTGGCTCTGCTCCTCCCAGGGAATGATATGAGCATTCCTGTGTTGTATATCTGGAAACAGGATTACACTAAAACAAAGCACCAGTCTAAACAAGGTGTCTACAGCACTATGTGTAGTGTAAACATGGTAAGAAAATTCTTGTTCCTGCAGTGGTTACAACCTGCACAGAAAGAGAACAAACAATGGAAAAGGAGGGACAAATACTAAAAATTACTTGACTTTACACAGCAGTTCTCTCTCTGGCAGTAGAAATTTTCAAAGCCAGAGTCCAGTGGGTTAGTTTCAAGAGTACAATTCATAGAATCATAGAATATGCTGAGCTGGAACGGACCCATCAGGATCATGGAGTCTAGCTCCTGGCCCTGCACAGGACAGCCCCAAGAGTCACACCATGTGCCTGAGAGCATTGTCCGAATGCTTCTGGAAGTCGGACAGGCTTGGTCCTCTGACCACTTCCCTGGGGAGCCTGTTTCAGTGCCCAGCCACCTTCTCTGTGAAAAAGTTTTTCCTGATATCCAACATAAACCTACCCTCACTCAGCTTCATGCCATTGCCTTGAGTCCTATCTCCAGCCACAAGAGTGAAGAGATCAGTACCCACCCCTCCGTTTCTCCTCATGACGGTGTTAAAGACCCCAAAGAGGTCTCGCCTCCATCTCCTCTTCTCCAAGCTGAATAAACCAGTTGCTCCCACTGAATTTGTGCATCATTCTTTAGAGAGCCATTGCTCCCCCTGGTGTATTGGAACAAAGAGGAAATTTTCTGATAGCAGCCTGGGCTCAAATTCCAACTGTTTTTGGGGAAGGCACTGTTTGGGCCAATGGCTGTCTTTTCCTTTTTTCCTCTCATCAAGAATAGTATCATCATCCTTCTACTTTCTTCTCTCTGCTCCTCATTGCCAAAACCTGTCATTAATACCTTGGTTTATCAAAGTGGCAAGGCCCAGAGAATTCCTCCCATCAGAAATGGGTTCCAAGCTCTCTCTGCACTGTATTTTGCTTGCTACAGCACAGTTTGGAACCCGTTTTTAGTATTTCTGTCCAAAGTAAAAGAGTTGAAGGGTGGAGGTGGGTGGGTCCATGAAAGTGCAAAAAAAGAACAGGCTGAAATATGAACATAATAGGAAACAGCTCTTTTGGAGGCAATCACAAGGTAGTGTTACAGGAGTCTGAAGTGATGTGCCCAGTGGGAAAAATCTGAACTTATTTGTTCAAGTTCAAACTATTCTATTTGGACATTAGATGTCTTTAATGGAAAGCACACCAACTAATTATCTGGTATAAATCTGCATAATTTGCCATTATACATAATGTATTTAATTTACTTCAGGCTAAAACTTCCAATCTATTCACATTAACACATTTTACAAAATACAGGAGGAGGGCACTTGGGCTATATGTGTGCACATCTCCTCTACACCTCTGGGTTCCTGTGCCTTTGGGTAGCAACTCTTAGCAGGCAAAATGTCCTGGGGGTGTGGGGAAGTATTTAACACCCAGCCAAAACCTCTGCTGCTGCTGCTTTGGAGGTTGCAGGTAGAACCGTGCTACAGCAGGCAATGTTTGAGCTTCTGTGTTGAGTATGAATGCAGACAGGATTTTAGCAGGAGAATTAGCCGGGTGCATCCATCTACAGTCCTGCCCAGGCTGGGCAACACGTAGAGACTCCTCTAAGTGTGCTAACTAATGGTGCTGAAGAGGAGGATGAAGAGGAGTATGAGTATGGAAGAAGCCTCCTTGAAAACACAATGGTCACTCTTCACAGCATTCATCATAAGGTATTGACACCTTCTGTAGGCTGAGCTTGTCATGAGAGATCATAGGAGCAGTGAAAGCAATGAAAAATGTGCTTTCTGGGTACGGTATGAGACTAATATCTCTTGTCCAGCTCTGATTTCTGAACTGGTTCTAGTTGCAAACCACTGGGAAATGTCTCCATTTTAAGAGTATTCATGTTTGGATCACTTTTATGGAAGCTGTGGCTTTGATACATTTTTGCTGTTTTCATTTCTGTGATAATTTTGTGTATACTCTTCTAATAAACTCATGTATCTGGCATGTTTTAGATTTTAGTTTCAGATTGAATCTCTACCCATATTCATGTACAATTACTCAGTCTTATGAAAGTATGATTAACAAAAAAATGCTGTCTCTGGATTGACAGCAGTCATTATCTCTGTTAGAAAAGATAGGCAATATCTTATAATGGATGAAGAAGACCAAAAATCAGTCAGGTGTTCACGAAAAGAGCAGAGGCAAAAAAAGGTGTTTGCCTACCCACAGAATTTCTTCCCCTCTTTTAGCAGGAATACACCAAGACTTTTCCAGTAGGGTTTTTTGGAAGAGGGAGAAGGAAAAATGGAAACAAAATTTAAAAATATCAGGAAAAACCCCATGGAAATAAACATACTTTTAGATGTGTATGTGTATATATATATATATATATGCACACAGACATCTATATGTAGTCAATACCAGTCAAAGAGACTCCTTTTTGATTAAAGGTTTGCCTGAACATAAGGAATTCCAAACTCAGGATTGTTTCTCTGCTTGATGCTAGTCCCTGGATCTCTTCAAGGAGCTGACATGAGTCTATTTTTCAAGAAATTCAGTATTGGATCTGAAGGTGTAGGGAGGAGAAAACAGAACCAAACCTTTTTTTCCTAAAATTTATGTTTTGACTAACTACTTCTGTGAGCGAATAAAAAAAAATGGAAAAAAAATTTCAAACTTACTGTACTTCCAACAGCTCTATTCAATACATGTTTGGTATTCTTTCACAATATAAGGCAATTGGAATTTTTATTTGAAATATCTTTCACACACATTTTTGTTTTTCACTGATTTCTCATGATCCGCAGTGTTTTTCATAGGTGACACATTAGAATTGAGGACATCTGTAAATTCTGATACAGCTGTGATGCTGACAATACACGGAGTTGAAGAACAGTGAGGTCTGGTCATATTTTCCGTAGCTGAGAATATGTTACACTTTATAATCCACATTAATTAGGCAGCCATTCCAAAACGTAGGAGCTAAGGAAAGTGTCTATATCCTCATTTTAAATCAGTAACCGAAGTTATGGTATTCGGACTGCCATCAGCAAACCCATGTTTAATTCACAGGACCATATAGGATAGAAGCCAAGTTCCAGAGCCAGTGTGAAGGAAATTGCATTAATTATGGTGAAGATATTGACAGTCACCATGATGGAAGTGTTACCTAGCCTAATTTTTCAGGTTCAGAAAAACTAACTTGGCAGCTAAATTAGATTTGCCTTAAACAATAGCCAGGTGGAACAGAAAACTGCAGGAAGAAGGAAAGGCTTGAAAACAACCTACAGCGCCAGCAGGACCACCCGTGTAACCTACCGGACTAGAAAAAATTAAGACTGAAATTGGAAGACTGTGTCATGATAAATATTTCTGTAAAGCATGTGTTTTCTCCACTCTAGAACCATGGTCTGGTTTTCATTTTTGTGCTTTCATTTTTGGTTCTTCAGTGTTATTGCTTTGTGTGAATTGTTGGCCTGTCAGGGATATAAGTAGGGCTCAGGAGATACTGGTTGAATTCTTGTCTTCTTGAACTTTCAGTGTGAATTTTAGAGTCTGATTTTTGTATCTATAACTCCTGAATGTAATAAAAATGAAATTCCTCTACTTCATCATGACATTGAGGCTAAAATACATCTAACAGCTTTGGGATGCCCAGATATTTGGGTGGTAATACCCCTAACAGTGGCTACCACAGAGAACTACACAAATATCAGCTACCTCAGTTCACCACCCCCCCCACCCCGATATTTAATTCAGCTGGTTAAGTTTTGGAATTTTATTATGTCATGACTCATTAAAGTAAAAATTGATCACCTGCCCACTTTTCCTCATGGATGTTCCTGCCTAATAAATTCATCTACCATTCATGAGTCTTATCAGTTTCAGAAACTCCTAAAGCAGAAATATTGTTTCAATCAGTGCAAAATAAAGCAGACCTCCCTACGCTTTTCACTGTATCATCTTGGAGATGGAAGAGCAATTTGCATTTTTATATTCTTTCCTCACAACCCTTTGTTTTGGGATCAAGATTAGTCACTAGATATAACCTGGCTTGTACTGTCAAGTATCTCTGGTCTAGGATTAAATCCAACAAAGTCACATAATAATGGGGGGGGGGGGGGGGAGGAACTCAAACCCTTAAATAATTTAAACTCATTACTCTACTAATCCTTCCATTCTCCTAGGCTCCCTGGAGGTATATTAGGAGGTAATTGAAAACACTTTAATACACTGAAAAGACATTTGAGACTAATGTAGGCAGCCCCTGGTAACTCTACTTCTTTGGTTGTTTAGTAATAAGGAAGATCATCTCAGTAAAAGGCAAACCCCCCCCACATATTAAAACAAAAACACCTGGAGATAATAATGTGCCTTTACTGTCAGTAAGCACTAAAGCCACTTCACGGTGTGTTTGCTGTAATGAGAATTTGCTGAGCATTAAAAGCATATGTAGGGTAGGCGAGTGAAGAATCTGATGTTTAATGCAGGGCACTGACACAGGGATGCCCCAGGGATCCAGTCTCCAGCTCTGTTGCCCTGTGCACAGCCCTGTGTGACACTTCTGGAAGTCTGTGTGATTTACCTTGTGGAAAGTGCTGTCACCGTGTCTTTAACTTATGGAGCTTTAATTAATTATTGTCTTTAAATGACTCAGAAAACCTTGGAGAAAGTTGTCATAGAAGTTGAAAGTGTTGCTATTGCTTCAAAATTCTACAGTAGGAAAGGCATTTAAATATCGATTCTGATAGGTAGTGCATTGGTACTGGATTGCACTGTGCCTGTAAAGCACTTTGTATTAGGGACAGTATAAAGCTTCACTTCCCCGAGGAGAATCTAGGGAGGAATTATTTTAGTTTTTACTTCTAGTTAATAATGTATTTGACACTTGGCAGGCTATGTTTGGGGATGGGTGTTCTTTAGAGAATCATTGGACACTGTAGTGTGTGAGAACCGTGATTTTCTGTTTGCAGCCAATTTATGATTCAAAGAGACAACTTCATCCTACCTATAAATTTATTCCCATGGTTGTGCTGCCTCTGCCAATTTGCTAATGAAGTCTGTTCCGAGACAGTTGAGCTCTTCTTGTTTTGAAAGCAATACTTGACTAAATAAAACTTTCCGATTTTTGTAATATTCTCAGCAAAGGCACCAGAGAGAACAAGGAGTCAGTGTCGGGTTACAGGCTTTGGCTGCTAGATCATATGATTTTAAACCTTGCCTTGGAGACTAGCACTCAAAAAATTCTTGTTATGGGAAGACTGGCCAGTGGCTTACTCAAAAGGAATGTGCCTTGGCTTCAGTCCTGGGACATTTGTGCACCCAGGTTTCATGGGCTGTCTTTGCAAACCTACAGGGATTACAAGATATTTCAGAGCAGGTCTTGCTTCTCATCCACAAGTGGCCAGTTGGTACAGCTGGCCAGCAAAGAGCAGGGAGTAATTTATCTCCTTATACATCCTTATATCATCACCACTAACTAACTCTGACAGCTTTAAAACTCTGCCACTTAGTGTTGCATAAGGTAAAGCAGCTGAGTTATACACAGTGACAGCCTTAGAAATTTATTTATGTAGGGTCTCTCTTGTGCCACTTGTTATTTACACAATAACATCTGTTATTTACAGATGTTAATGCATTAAGATATCACTACGTATTCGAGCAGGATTATTGTGAGCCTTCACAAAGACTGAACATCTCCCTGAAATGGACTGATGCTCCTAAATCGTGGCTTGGATTTTGGGTAAAATCTGAATTCCTTTCTATGTGGATATATGGGGAGAAGTCAAATTCCATTGTTCAAATACTTTTAGAGACAGGAGTGGCTCCCAATTCACTGCCCCTGTATTCCCATGTAGAAGCCTAGAAAAATGGAGCCACCACTGTTTTCCTGCTCTGGGCTCATTGATTCTCACTCAGTTTACTTCTGCTGCACCCACAGTGTTCCTTGTAGCAAGGGAACGAAAATGCAAACCTGACAGACTTGGCTCTGCTCTGGCCCTTTCAGTGCTGCTTCTTACTGCAAGGAGAGAACCAGTACCCACCTTTGTCAGATAGATGGGCACAAATATCTGTGGGGGACAGATAAACAAGATTTACATGTAGCTTGCCAGTGACCAGAAAACAGGACCCAATAAGTGATTTCCCTTGACTTTCCTTAATGATTAATTTCCTTTATATTCACAGCCATGAAACTGTTTCCTTGAAACCCTTTGGTGTGTTTAGAGCCTCATTCATGCACCTTTCCACTGTAAGGAAGAGTGTACAGCATAGCATAGGTCCCCAGAATGTCACAGCTGCAGCCAGATCTGTGCAACATGTCTGAGGCAATCACAGCAATCTCTTTTGAAAAGTATTTAAATGCTATTTATTTTGAAATGTTTTGTAATAGCTGTTAGGTAGGTAAGACCTAAGTCTTTGCAATTCATTTACTCTGTGTAAGCTCCACACAGAGCTCCAAATTTATCTCCAAATAAAATTACCCACTATGACAATTAAGGAGCTCTCATTTTGTAAGTGGAGGCTCTCACATATGATAATGGTTTTATTCCTGTTTTGATTTCAGCAGCATTAACAAGTTTTATGCCACACGAGGACCTACCCTCCGCATTGTAACACTGATGAAGGCTGATCATATTTCTCTACTGCAATTTCAACAACTGTAGAAAAGAAAAAGTGATAATAATAATAATTATATTGACTTGTGTACCTTCGAGGGATTTTGAAGGGATTAGTAGCATTTATAATATGCTCTGATATTAATGCTCTATGGACTATTAGGAAGCTGCCTTCCTGAGAGCTTGACATATTTTCAGACAGTAGCAGAGCAGCTGTATTAAGCCATTGAGCAAACAATCCCATATAAAACATCTAAATAATAGAATTTACCAGAAAAACCCCATCAAAAGCTCCTCTCCTTTTTGTGATGCACTGAGATCCATTTCATATGTCTAATACATCATTCATTGGTCTGGACTTCCAGCTGGAAGGCACTGGTGAAGAGCTGAGATATCGGCCTCCCTGCTGTATCAATGCTGAGCACTGTTGCCATGCACAGTAAGGGCAGTGCTGAGATCCTGGCAGGTATTCCTCTGCAGAAAATGCTCAGCCGAATCCAGCTCTTTCTTGTCTCTGTGTAAATCTACAGTAACATTATGAAAATGAAGAAAGATATTGTGCTTTGCGTCAGTGTGACTGAGATATGACCCAGATTCATAAATAAGCTTGCAGAAATTCGATAATAATTTAACCGTCCACTTCCGTGGCTAGTGAGGAATTGCCTTGCCATGAAAAGGGGGGAATGGCAAGGAGGTGAAAATTCATGACTTCTAAACAGTGTACAGATGGTTTGCTGTTACCAAGAAAGAGCTATTCTATGCCATTGCTTAGCAGCCTCAAAACTCCACCATCCATGTAGTCGTGACATTGTTTAATTTCAAAATTTGCACGTAGTTCCCATCAAAGAAATAAAAAAGCTGAAGTTCTTCTTTAATTATCTGGAGTATGGCTGACAACTTGAAGATTGCACATAGCTGTTTGAGACCAAGTTTAAAAAGTCATTTCACCTTCACTTCTTTTTTTAATAATTCTAAAATGCAATCAAAATTGTAGATGCAATTTTACTCTGAATTTAAAAATACAATAGAAAAATTAAAATTAAAAAAAAAATACAGTTTTGCTTCTAGTTACTCTTGAGCCGATGCATCAAGTGAAAACACAAATTTATGAATTAGCCAATTGTTGAAATATACAGTATTTAGGTATTGTCATCCCCTCTTTTTAGCCCTCTTTGGCTAAAAAACAATTATTTCATATCTACTGTAGGAATTTTATAACCTCAGCTACTCTAATTTCCACTTGGGCTAGACAGCCCAGGAACAAAGAAATTTATTTGGCTAATGTCAGTCTCTCAGTGTCTTGTTTCTTCCTCACACTAAGCTGGCATCTGGGGCTGGGGAATGTGTACAAACATGTACATATACAAAACCTTTTGCTGTGAAAGTCTGATACTTTTCACCTCTTCATTTATTTCGTTAGACCTACTTCAGAGAAGACTGTCAAACTCTTAAAGTGATATATTTCTATCATGGAGAACTGTGCTTCTCCTAGTATTTCTTCTGCAGAAAGAAGCTGGCTAGAAGCCACTGTTTCACAGGCCTTGTGTAGATGTGAGCTGTTCTGTGGGGGGTACAGAACTATGTAGGTGGACTCCGATAATGGACGTTTTGGCAAGATATGTGAGGTGCTTTACTTATTCAATTAAGGATTTTTGCTTTAATAATATACTGCTATTCCATAGCACCCATGCTGCAGGATGCTCACAAAGCTACCATGCAAAAACATTATCTGGTGCAGGGAATAGCTGTAACCTTCTGCTCAGTTTCATGTCCCATGGAGAACATACTATAAGTCAATTCTATGCACTGCATTACCTGCCAACCAATTTCTGAATGCGCTTCTGGGACCTGAGTAGTATCTATGAGAAGCTGAGACCTGGCTGCCTTGGAAGTGGCTTTTTTTATCCCCATCTCCATCAAGATAGTCATGCAGGATGTTCTTTTTGGCTTGTTCAGGAGCTGAAATTTGAAGTACCTTAGAACCAGTTTTTTTTTTTTTTGTCGATGCACCATGATACTTCAGATATTCACTCAAGCAGAATCTTATCTCTTGCCTCCAGGACTGGTCTCTCAGAAACAGTCATGTCTGTCCAGGCATCTTGCAAAACTTGCAAGGATTTTGTTGAGATTGATGACGGGGTCAGAAAATACCATTTTTGTCTTCTGAAGTATAAATGTAAAAGGCAGATTCTAGTTGTCTGGAAGAATGCATCAAAATATATGACCAAGTAGACAAATGAAGATACAGCTGGGTAAAAGGTATGTATGAACAAGTTTATCAGGAGAGCTTGAGTGCATTCAATGTTTTTTGAACTTCACAGAAGTTGCCAATGTGTTTTTGGTTTTTTTAGTAACTGCCTATAAACATATGATTCTAATACGATGTCAACGGTCATTAAAAATGTAATGAGGACCTTTGCCTGTGGGGTTAAAAGGAAATTTCAGGCTACTGTACAAATTATTGGTCTACTATACATGGCTTTTCTGAAAACTGATTTATCTCTCCAAAGTATTAAAGAATTTTATTAGTTGTTCTTTTGTCAATTAAATTGTTAGAGCTTTGTTTTGCTGTAGGTTTTACAGAATCCTCAGTTGACATCAGTGAATTTAATCTTTTCCTGTAAATAGAGGGGTTGTATGTACTAAAAATTTATTTGTGCTGTTCGAAATGCAAAAAAACTGTTAGCCATTATTGTAATAATATTGTATAGATTTCAAGTCTAAAGATAAAAGGCACACACTGATATTGTCATCCTATTTGTTGAGAATCAGATCATGCAACTTCTCTTATCCAAAGGCAGCTAAATTAGGAGTAATTAAGACCATAAATGATGAAGAGCAAAAATTAGATTAATTAACACTGTTTAAAAACCTGAACTAAGGATGTTATCACTATTTTAAGTAGAAGTATTACGGGGATAAAATCCTGTGATACTGAAGTAGAGTATGTGGTTATGTACTTCAGGAAAAAAATTGTGATTTGACAACAGCAATGGACCAGATGAGATTTATTAATAAGTTTCATACAGTAATGATTGAAATACAAAGCATCCCAATAAATATCTCCTGTATGGAGTAAAAATTTAAAAAAAAAAATCCCCTTTCTCACCCCAGAAGTTTTCCATTTTTTAAAATCTTTTGGTTCCAAGGTCATAAATACTAAATTATAGCCTTTAATATAAAGCACCAGTTAACAGTGATAAATATTAGAATTTTTCATTTAATACACAGAAAATATGGAATTATGCTGTGTAACAGCTGAGGTTGCCTGCAAATGACAAAAACACTTCTGCCTCCACAAGTGCCCATTCCCCTGCATTTTCTCATACAGGTCTGTAGACGAATAGGAAGGCAGTGTATTCTGCAAGACCATCTGCCTTGGGATGTTATGCCAGATGCTGTTGGGTGCTATGGGTGAAATGTCCCAGTGAATTCACTGACAGAGCTACTTTTGGCTTTTTCAGTAGGGATCAGTGGATCCTGTTTCTGTTGCCTTATTTTGATATTGTGGGATAAAAGCCTGGGCATTAATACTTAATGCTTGTAGTAATACTATTTGCAAGTGTGTACAGAGACATTTTAGATCATGCAGGAGACTCCTGATAGGCAGCCCAGCTCCCCAGAACTCTGAAGGAAGCACCTAGGCACAACAAATGCTATTAAAATAGTAATATCCCTCAAGTCCCCTAACTTTGTATATTATATGTTGGTTCTAGCTTTGCATTATAAAGGAGTATTTGTGTTGGGACTTTGCTTAGGCACTTGTTTATACAATTCTCTTCAAAGTGCCATGCACAGATAAATGAAAATGAAGATACCTGGTTAATATTCCCTCCCTGCACTTCATGTGCTGTAAAATCCCAGTGACCCACTGCCTCTCGCTACTCTGTTGGGAAATTTGGTGCAACAGGCCCAGTTTAGTGGATTGAAAGATCTGCTGCTGAAGATCTTACACTTACATAATGGGAAGTTTAGGGCGTGCTGGTCTGACTACAATTAATCTTGTCTATTGTTACGCTAAGGGTTTGGAGCTGTTTTGATTCGCTGTTTATGTCCATATCAGATGTGGAATGCATCTGGTATAGGTCAGAATCTGACCTTCTGGCTCAATTTCTTCTGTAAGAATCTCACTTGTTTGCACCAAATAAGCTCTGTAAATGTGATAGTGGTGAATGGGTACACATAGAAAGGTCACCAAATGCCCTGAACCCTAATGCTACTAGTAATGTAGGTACAGCTTATGATTCCTTTTCTCGCCTGTATGGGGTCTAAACTGAGAGTAGGAGATGGAAACTTCGCACCAGTTTGAGCCTTTTAATTAATTCTCTGTAGATGCCAAAAAGCCAGAGGGATACTTGTGCTAATAACCATTCATAAGAGCAAAGGTGGTTCTGATCTCTACTGGTAATACACAGAGAAATAGCTGCGCTACTCTTCCCTAGTTCAGTGAGCCATTCAGCCCTCTGTTCAGCTGGGCTCCACGAAAAGGAATAATTAAGAAATAAAAGTAAGTTGTTACTACACATTTAATTAAACTTCTGAGCTAATTCACAGTGCAGCTTTGGGTCCTAATAACAACAGATCTAGAGTCTAATTACTGTCATACCAGGTGGCCTGCTTTACATCTAATTGCTTCCCTTGAGCCTGACATATGCCTGGAAAGTCAACTCTGTTTCCAGTAGAATACGATTTTATTATAGATAAGAAAAGAAGGACAGAAATAAAGACTGCTTGCAGCTTACCTGGCTCTTGTGCCTTGATTGTGCTCTGAAGCTTCCTACTGGAATTCTGAATGACAAAATATATTGACACCTTTTCAAACTCACTCCTTCCAAACTTGCACACAAGTTTTATGGGAAGAGGACCTGGGTAGATAGCTCAAAAATAGATAATGACAAGTAGTGTTTAAATTAAGGCAGAGGGAGGATAGGTGATGCTAAATTTATTGGTGGTTCAAAAATACCTGCTCATATTTGTTACCCAGGACAAAACTCAAATATTCTTGACTAAAAGCATAAAAGGAAGGTTTTCAGCAATACATAAATTAGGTTCAGCATCTTCAGTCCTGGTTTCTTCTATTAAACAAGCAGGATGGAGTTGTCTCCTGCTTGAACATGTGGAAAGCTTTAATGCACACATCCACATAGGGTTGAAGGGTTATTCTGCAAAAGAGTCTGCGCCTGTAGGAAAGCGTGTTAAAGCAGAGAAGAAAGCTCTAGCACTGATCAATAGTACTTGGAAGCACAAGGATATGTAAGAGCTGAAGCCAACCACTTATTTTCCCCATTATCTGAGATGTTTGGCTTGTATAAAGAACATTAATTTAGTATATGAGATTAAGTGTCAGCGATGAGGCAGACTAGGGCTGGACACAAAACACAGTTGTATCAAAAGACACAGCTACAGCAAATGAAAAAAAAAAAAATGCAGTACTTTAAAGGGCCTTGGATCAAGTCCAAGAGTCCACTGAGCCAGTGGGCTTGTAACATAAGATTTTGCAATAAATGATTAATTATTATACCTCAAAGAGGTGTATTGTGTGAACTAAAAAAACTCTAGCTACTTCACTGGCATCTGTTAATAATTTTGCTGTGGGCAAATCAGGGAAATTCCTTTTTTCTTGTCTTTATTTGGTAGTGCTATTAGCTGGACTTCATAACCTACTCAGGATTCTGCTCAAGGCAAATGCAATTGTGAACAATTTTTGGCTTGGAATACAGTGAATTTAAGCAGCAAGCTTGGTATTAATTTTCAAAGAGTCAAAAGATTTCTAATGGTGTATTTTGAAAGAGGGTTTAGAAAAAAAAAGACTAAAAGAAGTCAATTGTAATCGTACAGCTGCCATTAAATGTGACTATTTAAGCTTTTTTTACATTATGGCTAACTAGTAAACAATTATTCCTCAAGATGCAGAGTCTGAGGGCAGACCATGTTTATACCACTTAAAAATCAATGGCAATATGCTGAGTTCCTGTTAGGCTATCTGAACACAAACATCTTTGTAATAAACTTACTTCTCTCCTTCCCAACCACATCCTTTCAGATCAGACACATGCTTTAAAAACGTTTCTCTTTTAGCTTAGAGGAAGAAAACAGAACATATGCTAAAAACATAGTGGGTAAAATAGCTGAATAATTATACAAAGAAAGGTTCTTCTTGGCACTTTCCAAAGTTTATTATTCAGTGCATTATACAGATGAGAGAAAGAGCTTACACAGCATTGCATAGGAGCGCATGTGTGCATGCATAGACTGTGTTCACATGGAGGTGGAAAACCTTGGATTCTCTGAAAGAAACCCAGTTTGGATCATGTTGTCTCAGAGGACCACTCAGTGAGAGCACTGCTTCCTAGGACTGGGAAGGAGGATATCTCACCACCCCAGCTGGGGGCAGTCCAGCCCCACACATTGAGGACTTCCCTGGCACAAGGCTGAGGCTGGGCTGGGACTGGAAGAGGCTGAGACGCGCCTGGCTGCACCTACCCCTCTTTCAGGAAGTTGTTGAGTTGAGCTTCCTTTTTTCCAGACTAAACACCCCCAGCTCCCTCAGCTTCTCCTCACAGGATTTGTGCTCCAAAGGCTTCCCCAGCTCTGTCGCCCTTCTCTGGACTCGCGCCAGCACATTAATGCCCTTCTTGCAGTGAGGGGCCCAGAACTGGACACAGCACTCAAAATGCTTCCTCATGAACACAGGGGAACACCCATTTCCCTGGTTCTGCTGGCCACACTATTTTGGGTATAAGCCAGGATGGCACTGGCCTTCTTGGCCACCTGGGCACACTGCTGGCTCATGTTCAGCTGGCTGTTTACCAGCACCCCCAGGTCCTTTTCTGCTGGGATACGTTCTCTGTTCATGCTATTCATGCTAAATAATTTTCTAAGTGGCCTATTCCAGGGAATAGATTTGTGGGGTTTTTGTTTGTTTTTTTAATTTTGCTATGTCTTTGTAGAAAAGACAGATCAGCAACCTGTAAAACAAGCTTAAAAAAGGGTAAATTAACATAAACTCTAAGGAGAGGATCTTAAGGCAAAATAAGTGGGGAGGATGACCAAACATTTTATCCTAGTATTAGTACAAAGAGAACAAATTTAGAAGATGCTTGTGGGTCTCTGTGCTGTCACATGGTGAGCCTCTGGCTTTTAGGTCAGGTTGCATGATAAAACAGTACATCTGCAGCATTGAAGTCAGTTGCAGCAAAAAAAAGCTCTTGTTGGTCCTAGAGATGAAATCACCTCTTCCTGTTAGCTTCTTGCCTTGGAGTTAGTTTTGAAAAGCACATCTTTCAGAGTTCTGAAAAGCTGGAATAAAACCCCAATCCTTAGAAGCTGAATTAGTGCCACCACAGACAGCCTGCCTGAAATATGACCGTCGCTGATGTCAGTGGCTAAATGTGTAGGGCTGGATGTTCAGGCAGGGAGTACAGCACAGGGTGCTGGATACCAGAAATATGTGTTCCCATTCCAGCTCTGGATTTTCTGGGAGCTGTTAAGCAGGTCACTTGCTTGCCTTCTGGTTTGCATTTTTCATGTTATTTGACTGGTTAATGCTCATAATCTTGTTGGAACAAGTAATGTATTCCTTTATTGTCACTGCGTATTGTTATAGATGATTCACTGAATCATTTTTGTGATGGCTTTTCCTTTGTTTCATCACGTTTTGATTCCTTTATCTGATTACAAACTAATTAAAATAAACAGATATTCTTGCTCGTATCTGTTCAATAACCCTGAATTCATAAATGGTAGTGTATTGGTAATGATCTTTCTTAGTAATACAGCAGCTGACAGGGCTGAAATGATGAAAGAAATTATAATGTAAACAGAAATGCAGGTTAATATACTTTTTAGCAGGCAATGATTACAAACATTTCTTGCTTGAAATGAAGACAGGTCCCTGATTAGGAATACGGGAAGCTGGGTACTTCCTTTTAGATTGGAAATTTAGCACTGGCATAATGACTAGCTAAGAACACCCTTGGGTAGTAAGAAGACAGAAGTAAGAAATATTATTTTAATGATTTATTTTTATGTGGGTTTTTTTCCCCGTGTTCGTAAAATGCAGCCCCTGGGGCATATGTGTTGACTAGAGAAGGTTAGAGAGGAGCCTGTACCAGGTTTTGGATTGTCCACACAGGTATTTCAATGTTTTCCTTTAGCATTACAGGAGAAATCACTTGTCTACACTAAGAGCCATATTCTGAGGGCTGAATACAGAGGAATGAAGATTAAAATTAGAAATAATCCCTTGTGGAAATTGAACAGTAAAAGTAAACAAAATACTCCAGATGGGGAAATAGTGTTTTTTCCTCGGAGCAACTCCTTGAAGGCAGCAGTGGCAGTCAATCACTAACATGTGGGCAGTATCTCCAGGCTGTATAGTACTGTGAAAGATTTTCTAGGACCTTCCAACTGGCATCGGGCACTAGTGGAGAGCCAACAAGTCTTTTAATCTTATGTATGTCTTTTTTAAACAGAAAGCATACCATTGTTATATTACCAGACCTTGTCTTGCTGTATAATACATCATAGACTAACTGGAAATAAAATATTTGCAGGCAAATACAATATTAAGGAAAGCTGGTCTGTGAAGCCAGACACTGTGATACTGGTGTAATGTGTCTGTCCCTGTACCAGGTACTCACATTTCTAAATGTACCAGTAGCAGTTGAAGGCTTTGCATCATACAAAAACCACAGTAGTTTTATAACTTTGCAAGCCTATGATTCACCAACATAAAAATGGTGCTTATTTTTTCTTCTTGGATGATTATTACAAGATATTTCCTCTAAAATCCTTGTCTTTGACATTTGGGTCATATTCTCCATTCTGACTTTTTTTTGCTGAGTGTGCATTGCAAGAACATTCCATGCTCTACATTTTTTCATATATTCTTTTTAGGTCATTCTCTAATTTTCATCAGCAATGCTGAACTGCTCTCGAATAGGGCTAGAGAAACTTGTGGTGAGAGGACATTTGAGTCTGTACCATGGACTTGTGTGCCTATGGAAAGATATTTGAGATACGGGGAGTACTGATGTCTTTAGACTTATTGCAAAAGTTTGAATTGGTCAGCTGATCTTTTATTCCTGGCAATATTTTTATATCATGCCATACCTCAGATCAAGTACCTCACCTGTAAAAATCCCTACATGTATCTATTTTGTTCAACATGAATTTAAGAAAACCGGTTTTGTATGAAGTTAGCATTTAGTTCTAATGTTGATGAAGATTTTTCTGTGATGCACGCAGATGAATGCTTTCTATAAATTGGAACTTCAGCAGGTGTGTATGAACGTACCTTCTTGAAATCAATGTACTTATCCAGATTTAAACTAGTCCAGGGCTATCCATCTCTTCTGATATCTGCCAGCAATTTTTGAAGACTGCTTATTTTAACAGATGTATCTTCAAAGGTGTGAAGATCTTGAGACAGACATGTTTAGCACAGCTCGCTTTTGAATATATGGGCAAATATAGGAGCATGTCACGTAAGGAGACAGTTTACTATTTTTAAAGAAATGTAGACAACGTAGATATGGAGTTTTGACGGAGAAGGCTGCCACCAGAATATAGGTACTTCCCTGATTCTGATTGGGTCAGAAAGAAACAATTCCTAAAGTCTTTTCAACAGATGTCATGAAGAAACTGCAGTGAAATTGAAAATGGATGACAGCAAGGGTGTCCATGACACTCACTGATACAGATTTCTTTAAATGACACACTTAACCTCCAAACCCCTTGTCTCTCAAGGGCTTCTTGTGGAATCCTCTCACTCAAGATGGCTTTGCAATGTATCAAATTGGATATTGCTGCTGGACACCAAAAACTTAACAGGAAAAGAGAATTTTTTCTGCTGAAGATTGCATGCAAATGCTTGATGAGCATTTGAAAATGCATGCTGAGTTAATACACCGTGCATGTTGTAAAATTCTGACAGCTATAAATTGTCTAAAGCAGGGTAGAAAATTAAGGTTGTCCCTAACTCCCTATTACCAAATCTAACTCGTGCATTTAAGAAACTCGGGCATGTTTTATATTGCTTAGAAAGCATGGGAAGTGAAAATGGAGTTCTTGTCACATTGTTGCCAGAGGCGTATGCTTTGCACACAAACTGAACAAAAAAAACCCCAGTGTGTAAACTACAGAAGTCTTGTCTTCTGAATAATGGGATCTACAGGTAGGTAGAGGAAAGGCAGTGGAGCTCTGTCTTCTAGGTGTGCAACTGGTATTTTGTATCATGTGGTAAAAGTAATTTAACCACTCCTAACTCTGTTATATGACCCAGACATATGAAAGAAAATATGCTAGAATTTTTCTAAAGCCATGTGTTTCATCCTTTTCTTCAATTTCCCATCAGTGAAATACAGAGAATATTACATACAGAACAAAGCATAGTTCAGAGGTTCTGTGAAATGACAAATTCAGTAGCTCTGCTAATACAAACTGTGATATTATCTGAATTTTCATAACATGCCTCAAATTTTACATTACAATGAAATGTGATTGGAATTCTCACTGAATTAGAGCAGCATGGTATCTATAAGACAATGCAAACTATGTTGCCAAAAAAAAAAAAAAAAATTAAAGAGGGGAAAATTTGAGGGAAACTNAGAACAAAGCATAGTTCAGAGGTTCTGTGAAATGACAAATTCAGTAGCTCTGCTAATACAAACTGTGATATTATCTGAATTTTCATAACATGCCTCAAATTTTACATTACAATGAAATGTAATTGGAATTCTCACTGAATTAGAGCAGCATGGTATCTATAAGACAATGCAAACTATGTTGCCAAAAAAAAAAAAAAAATTGAAGAGGGGACAACTTGAGAGGAACTGTTCTTAACATCGAGGTCCTGCTTTTTCACTGCATTTCATGGTGTAGCTAGCTTTAATTGCACACCTCGTTGTCCTTCAGAATCCTCTGGGAATACTGGCAGGAATCCATGTCTCAGTCAATACTGAAATTAAACTGATGGCTTTTGTCACCTCTCATTAAAGCTGCAGACTTACCACTGCCATCAGTACCACATGAGGAACAAATTTTTTTGTCTTAAAATATCCAGACTTTTGTAGTCCTGGTCAGGCATTAAACGAATCACCAACCTTTGAAGACGTTCAACTTGATTCGTGCCTCTATATAAATCCTTTTTCACCATTCTGGTTGGTGAGCTGGAAGCTCAAACTTAAGCAAGAGTCGCAGTTGAACCTTTTGCTATCCCTTTATGTGCTCAGGACTGAATGAGTCCTAGCATTAATGAGACACAATGTTTTAACTTTTATCTGCATTAGGAATCC
Source organism: Oreocharis arfaki (assembly GCA_013398015.1). NCBI lineage: Eukaryota > Metazoa > Chordata > Aves > Passeriformes > Paramythiidae > Oreocharis > Oreocharis arfaki. The sequence continues at coordinate 1,099,015 of VZRR01005733.1, forward strand.
AACCGATGCCCATGACATCATTGGATGGAGGATCGTCATCCTCAGCAGTAGCTGTATCGGTGCCTCTGTGTCCACTCAGGACAGAAGGGAAAACAAACACATATTTTTAGCTTTTTGAAGTATAAGCATGTTAGATGCTTTGTACTGAGATCTGGCTTCCTTTGGAGTAAAGGTTGGATTTTTCAGTTTTAAAATTATCACCATTTTCATGTCATCAGCGTGTCTTAACTTTTTTCTTAACTTCCTACTCCTGTTAGCCAACACCAATTCTGCTATTCAAGCTGGCACAAGGGGGCACTGGATCAGTTTGAAGGTTGGGTCAGCCAGAGACGAAATATAAACTCAAACTTCACAGTTGTGGTGATTATTAAACCACAATTTGATTTTTCTTGCAAGCGTAGTAACTGGTCCATCTTAGTCCAGTTCAAACATAGATCATTATATTTGGTCTACCAAAAATCTTCTATGTATGTCTGGCAGCCTTTGACAATCACTGAACACAAAAACAAGTGTTTGGGATGACTTTCACTGTTGGGAGGGAAGAAATTCTTCAGTACAGCATGTACCATGTGGAATGTTCTCATAGCAAACGTAGAGATAGTCACCACATTTATAATTGAGAAGATAAGGTTCAATTTATTTACTGGCAATTAGTGTGGCTGGCAAAGCATTCTTACAAAAGGTTGAAAACTTCTTTGTCCTTATAATAAGGGGCAGAAAGGCCAATGTATTTTATAGCTGCTGTAGCTTTATTTCATATCAGGTGCACAATTTTCTTTCCTGTAATTGCAAGCAGTAGCAAATGATGACTGTAACAAGTTCTGAAGTACAGAGACAAGAATAAATCTGAGTGGCCAAAAACTCACCAGGAGTTCCTTAATGTTTGTAGAAAATATGAAGGGTAATTTTTAACTGAGATGAAATTAAGCAGGTGAAAAAAAATGTTTCTAGTAAAACAGCATTCCTGTCTGCTGTACCTGAGAGCTGCTTCCACATGGGAGGGGGAGGAAGAAAACATCAACTATTATGTAATTAGAAAAACAGTTGTGAAACAATGGTGATGATGGCATTTCCCTAGGGAATTCTTTCCTGCCTTAAAGGACTTGTAGAAAGTAAATTTCAGTGAGACACAATAAGTCAAATTAAGAAAAAATGCAATTTTTGCTTTTTCCTGGATCTGCAGCAGTGATTCGGTCTACTGGAGGTGATAACTTCAAGGCTGGCTGGGTGGGAAAGGGCCACAAATGCAACAAACAATTGTCCTCTCAAATTTACAAGTTTTTATTCTTCAGCCTAGGGCTTGCCAGTCTGGATTTTCAGTAGTAACCTGGCTTTGAATGCCTGCATTGGTTACGATATTCCCTTATCAGTAATTATCAACAGTCTGATGATGAACTAGGAGTTTTTGCACGGCACTGAGGGTGTCCTGGGAATGTGTACAGGACATTAAAAGATGAAAAATGAGTAATGGGGAGGAAAACTATGGTGTTGCTTGAGATATGTTTCTTCTTTGCTCTTGTTGACCTAGCACCAGCGAAGCAAAGCACATTACCACAATCTCTGTCGATGCCCCAAGTATATGGAGAGGTGACCAGGAAATGTTCTGCTGAAAACAATCTGAAGCCATACCAGGCTTTATAAAGCTGATTTTTAGACCGATTCAAAATATTATTGTCTTTGATCACCAGCAGTCTGGCGTGAACGTGAAACATCCGGGCTGAAGATTTCCTAAGCCATCTATTTCTACTTTCTTTGGTGTTTATTCTATTTATGGTGGATTGCTAGGATTTGTCTGGCCAGTAGTTAAAAGATAGGTATTTTATTGTATTTTTGCCCCTGCTCTTCATCATTTATCTTTCATTTTGGACCTACTGACTTTTCCTGGAAGTTCAGAGGTGGGGAAAGAGAGAGATGGGCATGGGACAGATAAGCTGTCCTCAGCTAGTCAGGAAACTCTTACATGAGTGCTAATACCCCGGGACCACGCAGGATCTGTGGTTACAGCAAATCTCTTTGGTGGTTAATTGGAAAAAATCCTCCCTCCATATGAAATTAAATGGATATGAATGATTGCTTTCTGAGATGGCCCACTCCAGACCTTCAGGAGCATCTGTCAAATATGAGGGAGTTCAGTCTCATCTACTGGTACCTCACTCCATCTGCTCATGCTTCATTCTGGGGCAACTAGAGAGGACTGTTTATGTGATATGGACAGCATTCATTTAGCACCTGCTTTTTTTCCCATGAGATTTTCCTTTTGCTGACTATAAATGTTATCTTTTTCATAGATATTTGCCAGCTCAATGGTGACTTTGAGCAGGTTCCAGGTGGCAGAAAGCATCTTGCTTGCTGCACAGAGACACTGCTGTACAGCAGCGTAGTAGCCACATGAGGTATTGATTGAGGATGTCAGAAACAGCCTCTCTGAAGAGCTTTAATGTTGCCAAATGCAAGGGTAATTCCCACTTATGCTGAAGATCGACAGCTTGCACATGACACCAGCCAAACATCAGTGAATCACCAGGAGAACAGACTTCTGAATGATTGCTCCTAGATGTGTTTTCCTTTGGGGTTTACTATCCAGAAACCGACTTCAGATCTGCAAAACTCTAAGAAGGATGTGGCTACTGTGTGAAGTGATAGCACTCCAGTTTGGAGTGCATCTTCTCTTTTTTTCACGGCCACATGTGTTAAACAGCTTTTAAGAGAATTGTCACTCCTTTTCACTGGATTTTTATCAGCGTCTTTAATAAAACAAGTATGTCCTAGTAGCTCTAATGGGTCCCAGAGGAAGCTTTATGGGAGAAGCTTTAACCTAGAAAAAAGGTAAAATCCAGGGCAATGTTTAGTCATCGCATGCACTAGGATTGTTTGACTATCCTGCCTAGTCAAGAGGACATACGTGGGAGCCTTTTACTATGTCTCTATGTATTATATGTAAATGTGAGCTTTATTTTTGAACAGATATGTATGAATTATCTTTCTTTATCTCTACAAAAATGTTATATTCTGCCCAGCTTTGCTCATTGTTTTTCCTATGTTATGACTCCATCCTTCCCTACCTCTCTCTCTCTCCTTCCTAATTCTCTTTCTTTTCTTTGCAAAGATTTATTCCTGACAGGTCTGATTGCACAAGAGCCTGGAAAAGGTTCTTCAAACTCTTGCTAATACAGGTGGTTTGGCACCATTTATTGGAAGCAAAATCACATATAGCAGTTGGTCACTAGCAATTAGACTCTGCATGTGATACACCAGAGTCTGGGCTGACTCACTTGATACAGCAGTCTTTAAAAGGAATAAGGATGAATGATTACACAAATATTTTGTTGCATTCCATTATATTACTTTAGCTCAAGATGGAAATTTTCGTGCTTAATGATTGTATAAGTATCCCTCTTCCAATATTGGTGTAGACTGAGATAGAGAATGATGAACATTTAATAGGAAAAACATTGACCATTACCCACATCCTCCCTATCTAGAAAAAGCACCTTAGAAAAAAAGCAGTTGATTAATTTTCTGTTTACCTTTTCTTTAACGCAACAAACTTCCATTTGAGGTTTAATTGGGACTGTTCTAGCATGCAACAAAAAGTTAGTGGAAGATAAAAGGGCATAGCAAGAAAAAATATTCAAAGTGAATAATTTAAGATCACATCCATAATTAATGGCATTTGGAAAGCTTCCTCTAGTGCTCTAATCATATCTCAAAATGTGCTAATTAGAGCAGTTTGGTACAAAACAGTGTATGCAGGTGTTGAACAGCTTTTTTCTGTTCTTTTTTCGGAAATGTAGCAGTAACTGGTTCTCCTGGCATTAGCACTCACATTTAATAAATGTTTCACCATTTAACATATATTTGACAGCAGAAGAGTGTGCGCATAACTATTACCTTGTTAAAATAGATTTGATCAAGAATGCAGAACAAAATCAGATATTTTTAGAACAGCAACTTAAGCTTGTAGTAAACAGTGAAGCATCCTATAATGTTCTTTGGGGCTATAACTATCAAAGACTTGAAGCTGAAAGAAAAAAAATTGCCTTGAAAGGACAAAGTATCTACATTCATCTACTTGAAATTAATGTTATCTCAAAGCAGTTCTGATACTTCAGAAAAGCTAATCATTTGCTTACTGCTTGCACTGTATTTAAGTGTTGTTATCTTTTGGCTGAGAAGGATTTTGCTGCTCAGTTCTTCATTTATCTTGTAAATCAATGACAACTGACTTCACAGGTCCCTCTCTCTAACCCCTCTCCAAAATTAATCAATATGATCCAGAAAGAAATGAGCCGTGCATTCAGGTCTCTGTGTGTATACATTTTGGCTTGTATTACTGTTCTGCCAGAATGAAACAGGAAAACCTGAGGAGGTGCTTAATGCCCAATTTACTCAGAATGCTCCTGACAGCTTTGCATTACTGAAACACAAGCTGATTCTCCGGGGCTGTAGTGGCCAACAAGCAGGTGTGAGAACACGGTCACATAAATAGGCCTGAAGTTCACAGATTGTATTTGAAATGAATGTATCATGACTCTGCAGGATTTGTTTTATGCAATTATTCTAATAAAACATTTTATTTTATTGAGGTTCTACAAAATTTCACAGGATGAAACAAATAGTTCCATAACCATGTATTATTAATAACTTATTTCCTTTAAAGTTGAGAGCAGAGCTATTCTATTACATGTTGCAGATTCATTTTAAGATACTTTATTGGAGAGCCTGCAGTCTGAAATATTAATCTTGTGAAATTGAACACATGGGTTTAAACCTAAGATACAACCTATTTTTCAAGAGGCTCAGCAGTACCTTGTTCCATTTTTCCCAAGCAATCTGTAGACTTACTGCTGTGTGTGAATTAGCTCTAGTTCTATGCTGCGTTCTCGTTGTTCCTACCCATTAGCATTCAACCCTCTTCTGTCTTCTGCAGCTAGATGAATTATTCCCTGAGAAGAATTCATTTGACAGTGAAATTTGCCCTTTTTGCATTTGTTATTTCTCCATGAACACATCACAATTTGCATTAATTAGTTTATTATTTGAAATTGTTTGATGAATAGTTTGTTTCAACCCATTTCACTCATGTAGCTAATATTAATTTGAGTGTTTCATCCCAGTGATTTACCATTCAAACTGTGTCCTATTATATCATGTGGTGATTGTTCCTGCTCCTGCTCTGGATGACATAACTGGAATCAATCAAAAACAGAAATATGGTTCATGAAAAGTTTCCAAAGAAAAGTTTAGTTCTATTCTCTTACTATTTTCCACTATTACTGTTATTGCTGAGTAAACCCTACATTTTTACTTTTGTATTTTTCTCTCTTTTCCAGTTTCAAAACTGAAAAAAAGGGATTTAAAGTCTTAAAGTCTCATTTTATTTCTTTTTTTTAAAATTCCATGTGCAAGGAGACTGAGTAAAATAATTATTTTCTTCAATAAGAAAACATTTTTTTAGTTGAAGACAATTTTTCCTGAAAACATGTTCTTTGCAAAAAAAATATTTTTGACTGGTCCAAGTTATACATTTTCTAAACAGCTTCTGCTTTCCCATGAGGTATGATTCACCAATTAAAAAATGTACTTTGCCATATTTAATGGCATTCAAATGTTCTTCTGCTTCCTCCTTTGTCTGAGAAAAAAAAAAAATACCATTAGGAAAACTGGAAATATGTGCACAAGAAAGTAAAATAAAGTTTCAGCGTCTCCAAGAATGACCATGAATGCTTTCCTTCTGCTCTGTGGTGAGTTCTGGTCTCTTCTAAACTTCAAGTAAACTTTAGGGTAGAATCACCTAGTTTCTGCTAAAATAGGTATTAGATCTCTGTACAGATGCAGTCTGAAAAACATCATCTCAGGATACAAAGAAAGCTATGGTGTTCATCTTTACGCACAAATATATACCACCCCAAAAGAAGCAGAATGCTGTAGTAATTTATTGGGGATTATAGTAGTAATGAAATCCCCCACATTTTAATGTTGTTCAAAAAGGGTGTTAAAAACCAGAAGTTGAGTACTGTTCTCTGAAAAAAGGAAAAGACTGGGTAAAGGACTTCCTTAGACATGGATTATTTTTTTAAACAAATCTTGGAAAAAATGGGAATGTTCCAGTATATAGTTATGCGTGTTCTAATCCTAATCACTTAAAGGGCTCAGCAAATTTGACCAAGAAACCACGGAGTGTCTACTCACGGCAAAATTAAGGAAGGGCAATGATGGGACACAAATGGGAAAGCAGAAGGAAATGGCAGTATAATTAATGCCGTCAGCATGCTTTTATAGAAGATAGATTCTGTCAAGCAGAGAGTTCCGGTTTTGAGATCTTGGATGTGTTCAGTGAATGTTTCTCTGTGATATAATACATCCAAGGCATTTTTGAGACAGGTAATATACTGACACAGTGTTCTGATGAGAAAATAACCATTAAACAAAATGAAGAGAGCCCAGAGAAGCAGGGTAGGGACTAAGCAAGAATAAATTTAAAGTTCAAATCACAGCCCTAAAAATCTGTTTCTGGGCAGAGGCTGCCATTGTTTATTCTTGACTAGGTCTAATCTAGGAGGACTGCACTTGTAAATATCACATTTGTATTTCTGATGACACAGAATTAGTAAATGAATAACAATGATAAATTGCATATGGGAAATAGAGGCTGCTCTGGACCATTTGCAGAAGTAAACAAGCACATACTTCAACACAAATGTGTTTGTGTCCTTATCCTATACAGCTGTATTGCCAGGTATGCAGAAAGTGTGTCAGTCTTAGGAAAATGGAGCTTCATCCTCGGAATTAATAGCTGAAGAGTACCAGAGCAGCAAAACAACACCAGAGCATTGAACATGAGTAGGCATTCTCATGTAGCTAAGCCTCAATACAACTTCTGAACAACTGATTGGGAAGTATCATACATGAATAAGGAAGTACTACTTTTTTAGTTGCCATGGCATGAAGAAGGACTAGCATGTTTCTTTCCAGCTGTTTCAATTGCTTAAGTGAGAGGTATAACTGCTGTTATGAGTCATGAACCTCTGGCACGAATGATATGCTCTTGTTTTGAGTTCTAATAGTCATCCTTCAAAAAAGGTTATGAAGGATTGAAAAGGATTGAGAAAAGAATAATAGAAAAATATACTATTCTACGGAAAAACTGAGAAAATTTTATCTGTTTAGTGCATCAAAGAGAAAATTAAGAGGTGATCGTGGGAAGAGATAGCTTATTGTAGGTGGTATTTCTGTCAGAAAGATGAATCCATGAGATCCAGGATCTTGAAGCTAAACTTAGGTAAATTAAAAGAGAGCAATTAATCAGCGGAACAACTTTCCTCTAGTTATGATGGGTTCTCTGTCACTGGCAGCTTCTAAATCAAGCCTCAGTGTCTTTATAAAAGACGTCTAAATGCTCAAAATAAGATAAAACTCCCAAGAAGTCATTTACATGAGATTTTTGGCCTCCTGTATAAAGGAGGAGAGGAAAAAGATCTCCATCCTTAAAATATGTCCATGGGACTTTCATTTGTGGTTTACAAATGCTATTGGTATTGAAGTCTTCAAATCATTTTGACATATGTGTACAAAATGCACTACTTCTGTGTCACTACAAGCAATTTGGATTGAATCTCAGAAAATTATAGATGTGATCATGTCTCTAAACACAACACGGAGATCTGTTGGCAAAGCACTTACACATCAAGTCTTTCTGGAGCATCAAGTCAGAGAACCTGAGTGATGACAGCCTCAATCTAAACAGTTTTATCAGTGTACGCAATATTGTCTGAGAACTGTGGACCTCATGGAAGTCTTTTCTTGTCAGCAGTGAGGCAGACCATGTTGTCTTGCTGAAGGAATTCTGTCTGCATGGTGGATATTTCTGTGCTGAAATGCCACAGTGGGATATTGTTTGTATGGATGAGGAAATACAGTTACTTCTGATAAAAGCAATGGCTCAACACTACATGCTGCTTTGACATAAACCTCTTTGGCTAATGTATTTTTCTCCTGGTCTGGAGTTTAACATTTTCACATCTTTCTGAAATTGTGTGCATTGAAAATGTTGATAGAAAACAAGAAGTCCAGCATCCAAGCACCAGTGTATTTAGGGATGACTGGAAAATACCCAGGAAGATTCCCTGAGATCTCTCTTTGGTAATTCAGAGTAGAAATCTGTCCGTGTTCAGAAAAAAGAGAATGGGCAAGCCTATCTATGCCAGCAGACATCAGAAATGCTTGCTTCGTCTCCATTTCTCAGACCTGTCAGAACCAGCAAAAAAAGGAGGAAAGGGGTGTTACCAGCTAACATGGCTTTCTGGAGTATCACTTTATATGAGATATCCAAGTAATGCCCCCTGGGGCGTAGCATGAAATCTAGGCAGGAAATCACCTTGGGTATGGCCATTAATCTCTGGCATTGCCTTAGCTTTTGTGAGGGTAGAAATGGGCTGGAAACAAGCAGCAGAATAAGTGAGGTAAAGTGATAAAGTGCAACTACTTCTCAAAGCAGAAAAAGCCAGAACTACTTTTTCCCAATTTCTGCCTTGACTGTGGTGTCTACAGCTATGATACTCTTCTTTTTTTGTTGTTCCTTTAATTAAAAGAAACCTCCCTGCCTCTCTGGGGCGCATCCCTGAGGAGAGATTGGTTTTGGATGAGAAGCATATATTGCTCTTTCATCCTTTTCAAAACCCAGAGTTTATTTTCTTTCTGTTTGTCAACCCGCATGAAAAAGCTTTTTTAGCTCTTAGTTCACCGGAAACACATATGAAAAAAAAAGACAGAAAGCTTCAGGCAGTTTAAATATGGGGGAATGCAATGCTGATGTAAAGCTGCAGCAGATGCACAGCTTAATTAGATGTTAATGAATAGACAGATGCATAAAAGTGAGCAGCTCTGAGGATGTGGACGGAAGCAGAAATATGGGGCAGTAAACACTTTGATGTTGCCTGGCTAAAGGTACATTTCAAAATTACTCTGCTTGCTGCTGTTTCTTGTGTCTAGCCTGGATTTTCCTATCACTGTGTGGCAGCAAATCATTTTGTGTCTTGCTGGTATAGTGACGGAAACTGAAACATGAGCTTTCCTTCCCACAGCCGTGCTTTTGATTGCTTCAGTTCTCCCACTCCTGGGAAGAGTTTGCAAACCTGAGGTGGCAGAGATCCATGTGGGAAAATTTTTGGCAAATCTATAGTGTCAGAATCATGAAGGAATTTAAGGGGATAGATGGAGGAAACAGGATGTCCTCTGGACTTGGAAGGAACAGGTGAAAAGTACAATCAGAAATAAGCAGGGTACAAAACAAGATGCAGAGACAGGAAGAACAAGAAATTATTTCAGGTACTGAGATCACAAACCTTCTTTGACCATACAGATAAATTAGTTTGCAGAGGGGCTAGTCAAAGCCGCCATAAACACACAAGACAAATCCACCTGTGAAATAGGGTTAGGGAGGTGTGTACAAAAGAAAACCAAATACTATCTGTTAAAAACAGCAAAGAAATAAATAACACGGTAATAAAAAGGATGGTAGGTTTAAACACTCGCTATGCTGCTTGTTGAGAGGAATACTTATTCAGTGCATATAAACCTCCTTGGATATATTTTTTGGAGGGTACTTTAGTATGTAAAATGAGGGCATTTTCATTGTCTGTTCTCAGTGCAGCATGACGAATCTTATTTATCGATTAAAAGGAGCTACAGGCTCTGCAGTATTCCCAGCTAAAGGCCTTTTCTTTCCTGGAGTTTCTGTAGCTGTTGAAGGCTGCAGGTCTGATGTATGGTATATCTCCAACCCCCTGTAGAAACCATGCAACCTTCCAAGGCCAAGGGAGTGAGAGTAGTCCCAGAGGAGAGGTTAGAAGAGGAGATGTAGATGTGAATGGGGACACAAAGCTTTTCTCCAGAAAGAATTGAGGTGTGTTTTGGGAGGCTGTGTTCCCTCTTCTCAGAGGTACCATAGGAGGCATTGTGTGCACCCTTCACGGTCTGCAGCAATGGACCTCACTGCTGATGGAGGATCCAGAGACTGAAGTCTAGTCTTGGATGGGGATTGCAGGCAGAGATGGCTCCTCGTCCTGTACTCCTAGAGATGCATGCTGATCATGTAAGAGTATCCTTTGCACATTGATTTCTTTGGAAATATATGTGAATTAGCTTCAGTGGAAATATAATCTAGTTGAGCTCTAAGTATTTGGACTAATGGTCTGACTATTCTGTGTGTCTGCCTGCCTGCCTCTCTATCTGCCTTTTGATCTATCTACAGTTTTTTTAGTCTCTCTGCTAAAGTGGGACTCCCCTTCTTAACAGCTCCTCTGTTTGAAGCCACTGTAACTTCACTATGACAAAGTAGTTTTATTCCTCATAATAACTTTTTTTGTACTTTACAGTGCTTGAATGTCTCAGTGCCCCTTTTGAAACCCATTATCTCCAATGCACCTTTCCTTGACCCTTCCATTCCATTAGCACCTGCCTATAGTACTAGTAATTCCTTGCTAATTTTGGAGCAGGGAGTACCTCTGCATATTCTGAGGCCAATTTTAAGGCTTTCATGGGGCAGTGGAAGATCCTGGGTCTGGTGCAAGATATTTATACCTGCTATACACACACCTGTCTTCCTCACCCCTGCCTGCCCATGGTGCAGATGCTCATATCCTACCTCTCACAAATAATGGCTCGCTGCAGGGCTGGCTCAGCGTGGAAGCCGAAGGGCAGTGTCAGGTGGTGGAGGGATGAGGACACATGCAAGATGCTGATTGAAGGCCTGAACTGGAGCTACACAGGATTTTGAGGCACATTAGTGTTTTACTGAAGTAAAAATATCAGGCTGGATGGTCTATAGGATCGATCTTGGACATGACAAATAGGTCACAGTAAATAGATTGCATACAAGAAAAATGTAGCTGATGTGCTTAGCTAAAATATTTACATAGTGTTCATGCTATATGTGTTTTCATACCTAACCTTGTTCAGGTACTTCATCCTAAGAACTAATATTGAGTCGAAAAAAGTTTACTAGAGCCTACGTTTCTACATTTCTACACTCTTCTTTGTATACACTACTCATTTTTTAAAAATAAAAAATCTTCTATTTATGCCTGCAACTGGATATCCTTTTTATTGGTTTGTTAGACATATTGAAGACTGCCAGTTCATAGAAATGATCTGGCAAAAGCAAGTCCTTTGGGGAGAAGGTGAGAGAGTTGGGGTTCTTTAGCCAGGAGAAGAGAGAGGAAAAGAAGAGGCTTTTCATTATCTACAACTCCACGAAAGGAAGTTGCAGCCAGGTGGGGATCGGCCTCTTCTGCCCAGACAGCCAGTTGATAGGACAAGAGGACACAGCCTCAGGACAGTTTCAGGTTGGATGTCAGGAGGAATTTCTTCACAGAAAGGATAGCTAAACATTGTAACTGGCTGCCCAGGGAGGTGATGGAGTCACTATCCCTGCAGGTGCTTAAGAAAAGACTGGACATAGTGCGTTGTGCCCTGTTCTAGTTGACAAGGTGGTGATCAGTCAAAAGCTGGACTCAATCTCAAAGGTCTTTTCCAACCTAATTGATCCTGTGGCTGTGATTCAGTGTAAAGGGCAGGAATCCCAGTGTAGCCGTTACTGCCAAGCAAGCTGAGTCATTCATGTTTATTAATTCTGCTGATTCTGTTATTATCATTCATTTTTCAGCAGAGTATAGAAAAAAAAATCTAATCTGCTGTACAAAGGAGGTAATATGTAACAAAAAGACACTGTTTAAAATAAATCTTTTGCGTCTTTTTCATCCCTTGGTCTTTTATCAGATGTGTAGGCAAGAAACCAAGAGATAAGCATCAAGTTAATTTATTGCTGTATCATTTTTCCTCCTCGCTTTTCTCCAGACTTTTCACAGCTGATTCATGCCTAATGCTAAGGAGGTATTGTTATTGTCTTATGGGAGAAGCAGAGTGAGAACTGTAGAAGTAATGCGTTTTGTCTGTAAGGGAAATAAAATCCATAACGATTTAAAGAATCTGCCAGAGAAAAAGAACAAGCTGGTATCCTTCTAGGAACCTCATGTTCAGTCAGGAGCATTTGTGTTCTATTTAAAAATGCAGAAGAAGCATTGACATCTAGTGTTTGTTCCAGTATTTTACTAGAGAGATTTAATGGTCCACAATTCAATTTGAAGTGAAAGTATCCCCCCCAAATGACTCTTTATAAAGTGTTTTGGAGACTGAAGTCAATATCTATGGGCCTTTGGAGATGCAGCAATTGATTACCTGTCCAAGTCAATGAGCATTAAAACCCAAAGAGATTCAGAAATGCACTTCATTGCTGCAAAACCTCACCTCTGATACCACTGATGCACAATGACTGGTCTATGCTGAAGTTCAGTATATAAATAAAACAGCTTGTTCTGAGACCTAATTGAAGTTTTGTAGCATCCAGCAAACTGTAAGTTAGCACCTTCTTCTGTAAGGCTGGTATACCTGGATGTATGCCTTGAGTACATGCTTGGAGCAGGATGAACATAAAGTATATCAGATTTTGGAGCCACTTCTTCCTTTGTCTGCTAACACTGCCACCCTTCGGCCCCTCAGCTTGTAGAGTAACACCACCTCATCTTCACAAAGCTCCTTTCAACCCAAAGACCTCTTACAGCAGTACGTAAGAATCACTTCATCCCATCTAAAATCAAGTGAATTGAGCAATCACTTTTGTGATTCTTAGGAAGGCAGGAGCTGTTTAAGAGAGCCAACAGTTTGTGACTGAAAAGGAGGGAGAACTGAGTTTCCAACTGTAGCTGCATATGACAAGTAAACTGTGAGTGGCAGAAACTGAGACTCAGTAGGGGAAGTAGTTGATTCAATCTTTTGGGAAATAAAAACACTTCTTTGGGGAAACTCCTAAGTTCATGAGTTTAAGATCTAGGTTTTACAACTTACCTGAAACACATCATTTATCAACATTGAATTGGGGATTACTGAGCTAACTGAACTGGAAGTGGGTAATTTCTTGGAAATCTGATGTCATGACTTTAATTGCATTCCCTTTTCTGCTGAATCTCATGACTGAGTTCTGATGATAATATTTCACTGGAGGGGAATTCAATAGGTCTTTTAATTATGAACTTTCATTCAGTACCTGTTGTACCTTACCTGAATGTACACACCATTCCCAAGATGCATTTGACTGACAGTTTTCTATTAAAATCCTACAGATGATGGAGAGTCCACAGTCCTGGATGATAATATATTAGATGCCCAAACAAGATTTTCCTATCATGTTTCCTTCTGTAATTTCGTATCTGCAGTGTGTATGAACCGTGTGGTACATGCCGGTGAACGTCACACCTATAGAATGTCCTGTCCATAAAAGCATGTGAGCTGCACTTTTCCCAAATCACACTTACAAAGTCCTCTGTTTCAGAGAGGTGTCAGGCTTTCTGCACAGTACTGGCCCATATTCAACTGCTTCTTGTTCATACTTAGCTCTCAACAATAATAAGCGCATGCCAGAAACTGCTCGTGTTTCTTGGGAGATCTAGCTAAGTTATGGTTGTTTCTATAAGAGGATTAATGATACAGGGAAATAGGTATTGTAAAGTCTATCTTCTATATAAAAACATAAATGATTTTGTTTTAGTGAGAGAAAAACCCAGATAAATTTGTAGTGCACCAGTGTGAGTCTGGAAATGTTCTAAAGTGTGTAGCTGAGATCCTGCCCATCTTTTAAGAAAGGTAACAAGCACAGTCTGGGTTATAGGCTAACAAGCTGGCCTTCAGCCTCCAAAAAGCTGTTGACCATATTCTGATGGGAGCTGTTTCTGAACACAAAAAGTATCAGAAAGTGATTTGAAGAAGCCAGCATGGATTTACCAGGCTCAAATTTGTGCCTTCTAGGGTGGAATGACTGATGTTGTGCATGAAGGGAGAGGAGTTTGTTGTTTGCAGAATGCGTCATTTATCACAGCCTTCTACGCACTGCTCCATAGCATCCTGATAGCCAAACTGGAGACACATAGAGGAGTCCTACAAGGCAGTTGATGAGATAGAATTTAGAAGTGCATATGGAAATGTGCATGAAATACACATGAAAGTATTAAATGTGACATACTGTCTTTCTCATAAGTGGTTACTAACATTTGTCCATTGCTTTCTGTCTAATATGTCAGAGAAATGTTGTGAATTTAAGGACAAATAAGGGCTTTGTTTTATTAGAATAATCACTTCATTACTAGTACAAAAGCGAGTTAAAGAAGAATATATGTTGATTTTATTCTTGAAATAGATGATATTCCTATTGGATTTGTTACATTTCTTGCATTCAGAGAGATGTTTATTGCTTTTCTTTCTAGTTACTTTTTGATGAGGTTATCAACAAGTATGTCACAAGTGGACTTACACTATGATTTGAGATATTAAATAGTAGCAGCAACCCAGCTTCAGAAATCCCTTTTTTATTAATATAAAATCATAGATAAAGAAGACTTTTTCTTTCTTTAATTAAATACATGAATTTTTAAAATGCTGAAAATTAACAGTAAGAGAAAGAAAATGCAGTGCCTCAGAAATATATTTTGAGGAATTTTTTTTCTTGGACTCTTGTTTCTTATCTTTCCCAGACACTTCACGCATGAACTCTGTTGTATTCCAGAGTGAGTTCTACTTGAAGGTTTCAAGAGCTAAGCCAGCCAGCTCTTTCATGCTCATTCCTCCATCTTTTTTAAACCAAGAAAACAAAAAAATATCCTGATCAATTTTTGTACATGTCCTGATTCACTGAGTAGCTAACTAATTCAGTTAAATACATATTGAACTTTAAATACAGTCATAATCACACCGATTCATTATGGTTATTCGTATGCCTAAAAGAGAGATAAACAGGACTAAATATATCATTAAATCAAGTGTGTCCTCTGTTGCAAAGTTTTAAGCTGATGTTTCAGTTGGAAGAACTCTGGGAATTGCATTGTCCCAGAAATACTTGATATTGCTGTACACATAGACCTGAGTTGGCCTGCCAGAATTTTACTGATTCCATAACAGCTGAAGACTTTTAATAGGCAAAGGGAGGTCGACTATCTCCAAACTCTTTGGTTGTCCATCACTTCTTACAGCTCAGTGAAAAGTATGGCTTATTTTAGTTTTGGCAGTTGGTCTAGCACAAAGAAAATGATTTTTTTTTTTTTTTTAATAATAGAAATAACTTCAAAAATAATTTTACTTATTTAGTATTTTGATGGGGAGCAGGGAAAGTTCATTATCAAATCAGGCCCTCAGTCATATAATCTGATGACATTTATCTTCTCTAGATGCAGTCAGAATTTTTAACATGAAACTATTTGTTCATGGTGGGGAGATAGCAGGTGGCAGTGAAAATGAAATGAGGTTTACTTTGGGTAATATTTCAAGCACAGAAGTGGAAATTCAATTGAAGAATGAAAGCTTTAACTTATTATCTGACCATCATGAGACAGGTGTTTTCCTCTGTTCTGTTCGTTGAGGAAAAGGAATGCTAACTACTTGTCATTACATTTATGGTTAATCCGCCAAACCTTTGTCTTTGAGAAGCACCTAGAGAAAGCAAGATTAACTGATTTCTAAGGGCAAAATAAAAGCATAAATATGAGGTATGATAGATCATTGAAATTTCCTGGGAATGAGGGTAGCTGATAAGTGAATTCCACATAATATTCTTTCCTGAATGCAAATCAAGAAAGTCAATGAAATCGAATTTAGCAGATAATTTTTGACCTCTGGAAATGGAAAAGACTCAAGAAATAGTTGTCTTTTCCAAACAGACATCATTGGTCCTCAACCCAGGAAATAAAAAGATTAACTAAAGAGGAACAACAGAGCCAAATGTGCTTGCTATGTGACAGCTGCGCAGCTGAATGCTCCCAGCCAAATCCTCTTCCTTTGATTCAGACAAAATGTGAGGATTTTGGCTATTTGGGACTTCAAGAAGCTTGATGTTGAAGGGGCATAGCAGCTCTGACAGATTGGTGGATTTCTGCAATGGTGAAAAACTACACAGGTGGCCCTTAGGTGTTCTCTAACTTTTTGGTCTTAGAGGCACTGTTCCTCCTGCAGAGGTGGTAGGTCTACTGAGAAGCTGAGGAGACAGCTCAATCCATATTTTTTCCACGAAAGCTTTTTGGGTTGCTAAAGGAACAGAAGTGATTATTCCTCCTGCCATGCTTAAAAAGCTCTGAATCTTCATACACACATCAGTCATGAACTGACAGGAAAGAGCCCGAAGGATGAAGGAGAGGATGCTAGAGCGTTTAGTCACTCAAATCTTTGCTACTGCTGTCAGCAGAAGAGGAGAAGCTGGAAATACTCATAAGTGATTCTTTTTTAAAAAAAAAGCAATTTGGTGTAACTTCTTTGAGAGAAATGCACACTAGGTATGCCTGTGCACCTCAAGAAACCTCATTTCTTTTCCTCACTACCCATTCCAGAAGTAAGGAACTCTTATTCATCCTTGTTTCACTGTCACTAAGACGCACAAAGTCTCCGTGATTTGACCAGTGATGCACAAGGAAATTTGTGATACGGTGAACAGTTAAACACAGCATCCATATCCCAGACTATCCTGCTTACCTGTAAACAATTGTGTCTTAGCGAATTGATTAAGAGGCAGAGTTCTGTTTAGCAGCCATAAAGCTGCCAGTTTAAACAAGTTAATTACTGGGGCAGAGCTCCACCTGCTTTTTTAATGCCAGACATTACAAACTCTAGTAAATAGAATAAAGATGTATTTTTACAATTACATCCACTGGCAGTGTTTTGCAAAGAGATCCAGTTCGCTTTGTCTTTAGCAGGGAATGCATCTGCTTGTCAGAGGACTTGCTCTTCACCACACACCCTGTTTGCTACGGTCGTAAATGTATGACACACAAGAAAAAGGTGAGAATGAGCTGAATTTCTTCTCTCTGACCTCCTAACATCATCTAACATGGGATGAAGGTTAATTAAAATCACTGCCACTTGACTGAAGTCAGTATGTAGTAGCTTCTCTGATGTTAAAACCACCTGATAAAAAAAAACCAAAAAATTGGAGATTGGAGAGGTAGTAATCCACATGTGGTGGCGGTACATTTTACTTCTGGGAGAAGA
Organism: Oreocharis arfaki; assembly: GCA_013398015.1. Taxonomy (NCBI): domain Eukaryota; kingdom Metazoa; phylum Chordata; class Aves; order Passeriformes; family Paramythiidae; genus Oreocharis; species Oreocharis arfaki. The sequence goes on from VZRR01005733.1 coordinate 1,116,097, forward strand.
AAGTAAAAAAATAAAGCACAGTAAGAAAGATTTTGTGGATTGCAAGGCTGTGACACTGGCTGGACAATCTCTGTGTATCTCCCAGCTGAACTATGGGGTGACCAATGGGGAGCTGATATAAGGTTAGCTTGTGCAGTATCCCAGTACTCTGAGCAGTGGGAGCTTGCTTGAAGAAGCACACAAACATCCCTTTCCTTATTAAAATCAAGTGTCCAGGAGGGGAAGATGGCACTTTATAACAAAATGCAGAAGCTGGAAAATGAAGAGGAAAGTACAGCTAATGCAAACCAAAAACTAAACTCCAATGGCTGTTTGCCACAGGGAGAGAACCTCCCGTTCAAATCACTGTGGATAACTTTACCTCAGCTCTGAGCTGTTGATAGTTAAGTAGGACAAACTGCCTTCAGTAAAAGATTAAATATCAGATTATGCCTTGATATGAAGATTATTGCAATGTTACCAGGATCACTGTGTACATTAACTCATTTTTCTGGCCAGTGTTTGCACAGTAGCCAGGCTTCTCCCTCACAGCTTCACATCTTTAAACCTCTCTTATTCTTAGCCTTCCTCAAAATTCCTACTTGAATGTATAACATGCAATTCTGGAAAGCATCTTAAAATACAAAATTAAGCTGAAATTATGCAAATCAATTAAAATTAAAGATCCCTGTCATTCTGCAAAGCTAGTAATTAAGGCTTTTTCTTCTTTTTTGTCCTCCAGGCTTTGAAAATCTGTGCAAAAGTTTCATTCAGTGGGGATCCAAGGGCTTTCATGAAAGCAGAAATTCTTAGGAAGGAGCACTTAATGGAGTTTCCTTCTCCTCCTCTCCCATCCCAGAAGAGACAGACCCATTCAGAACTGCATTCATCAGCTGTGGGATGAAACTACTGGTGGTAGTTAACTGTTCTAGAGCCATAGAAGAGGAACGGTACCGTTGTCCTTGCTGCAAGTTGTGGATATGTTCCACTCACCTGAGAGATTTAGACTCTGGGAGTTTTTTGAAAGCCAAAAATATTTTGCAATGATGAAAACTTCTGAAAGAAGAGGAAGTTAAATATTCTCACAGGTATGCCAAAATCAGTTTGCATGTCTCCAAGAAGAGTTAAGGAGTGATTTTTACTGACTCTTCTGTTCTATGCAAGTTTGTTTACTCATGCTGTTTCTCTGAAGAGATCAATGTAGACTTTTAACAAGGTGAAATTTGAAGTAGAAATTACAAAATTATTTTCTCCAGTACTTCAGAAAGGAAAAAAAGGAAACTCTAACATGTGTGGAGAAATGACAAGTCACTGTTGTCTAAAGCCTTAGGGGTTTGAGGGCCAAGTCTAGCTTGCATGTGAAAAATTTTCATAAATGTGTGGTTAGAGAACTACAAATTATTTAAGGTGGCAAGAATGTCAGCACCATTATCACCATGAGAAGTAAATGGCTGCATATCCAGTCTGGGATATAGTCAAAGTGCAAATTCTTCTAAACAGAACCAAGAATTTAGCAAAGTTACTGATTCAGGATGGGGCCTAACTTACAGGTTTGGTAGCTTTATTCCATCTCTCTTTCCACGATTTGTTACTTATTCAAAACTCTATCTATATTCCCATGATGTCCTTTTCACTGTGGAATCTGAGTGTTTCATAAGAGTATGTCAGTCTCAGTTTATTCTTCTTAATGTCCAATCACATCTGTTGAATTCTCTCATATTTGTTTTTTCTGTTCTTTGACAGTCCATTAGATATTTTTTTCTCCTTCTCTTTGTCAGCTCCTACATTTGGGATTATGCTGATCCTATGGTGCCTCAGTCCAAGACACTTTACAGGCATGCATTCAGGTTTTTATTCCTAATGTCATTTTAGTCTTTCTGGCCCCTCCTTTATGAGGCCAGACCTGGGTGTTGACAACTTCACTGTAAATTATATCTATTAAAGCTGGGTATTGATGCCCTGTCAAATGAATGATTGTTTCCTGGAAAGGAACTTATCCTGGACTACTGCATTTGAAGGTTTTGGGAGAGCCATGGCTTTCTGTACTACTTTTTATCATAAATCACCTTTTTTTTTTCCTAGTTCTCCTTTTGTACCTCTGGTCACAAGGTATTCATTTAAATGGAAATTAAATCAGATTCTGCCTCCTCTCTGTTGGCTGCCTCACAAAGGCAACTCTTGTCAAAATTCATTTGGCAACCCAAACTGTTCTCTATGTGGTCATCATCAGAACTACTCAAATTTGCTTTTAAGCCTGCAAAATGAAAACCTGGAATATATATTAAAGAAGAAAAAAAACAAACAATTATTATCTTGGAGCTGGTTTCTAGCCTTAATCCCCGCCTAACTCACATACAGAGAAAACATGTCCTTCCACAGAAAACTCACGTACTTAGTGCACCGTGTGCGCTGTATAGGTAACCAGATTTAAATGGAAAACATCAATTATTTGATCAATCCACAGAAGACTTTAATAAATCCAGGTCATCTAGGTTCAACTCTGACAGGGCAATAGATTTCATTTTGTGGCCTTGGATGACTCCGTTGTTTCGTCAACTTTTACTCCTCAGCAAGAGACATCTTGTTGCCAAAGGTTTGCTACCTTCCCAGGGCATTGTAAATAAAAAGCACCACTGAAAATGAGGCTTTGAGGTATTTCTGGGAGCCATGACTATCTAATTAGGCAGATAGGTGAAGTTAATAATAATTTGTAGATACAATCAATGGCATACTGATCCTTCTAGAAATCTCAGTGCCTGTAATCTAACATAGCTCATAAAAAAGAAGATCGAAGTCCCACAGTGAATCATGGAGAGCCTGTGTTTCTTTATCCTGCTTATTTCTAAGAGTTATCCTCCTCATCACTGCTTGATTTAAAAGAAAAATTGGCACACATGGTGGTTGGTTCAGATAAAGGTATGCTAATCACTGACTGGTTTCAGTTCATAAAGGCTGTTAGAAATTTCATCTCTGGTATGTGGCTTTGGAAATGAAGATGATTTAATTGCAGGTGGGACACAGAAACTCTAATGAAAGAAAACCACATTCTTAGGGAACAAAGGGCAAATTACAGAGGGGTTTTTTGTTCTTATCCAGTGGAAGATGAGGTCACAGTTAGGAGCAAGATGGCTCCCAGAGATAGATGTCTGCAGTAACAGATTGGGGGCTTATCAGACTGCCAAGCTGCAGCACTGGGGATTTTTGAAGTGAGTGTATGGTTGAGATGCTCATCCAAATACTGAGGGAGAAAGCAAGCCCTTGATGAATAAAGACAGTACAATTTTAAGTGAATTAGAAGTGATTAGAAGCTAGAACTTCAGGTTTTGCCTACGAAAACTGTTCTGCTCTTTTGTTGAGGACTAGGACCGGAGCATCCAAAAATAGTGGAGTAAGATGAGGGGTAAAAGGGCAAAACATCCCTTGAGTATGGAACTTCTAATATGTCTTGGGTTTCTGTCCTTTTAAGGTGAGGATGGTTTCTTACACTCTTTAAAGCACATTGCCAACAGAAATAAAACACTGCTGCTTTTATGCTTAGTGCTATAAAGATCCACTAAGAAACAGGCTAAAGTGAAAATCTTAATCTCCTATTTAAAAATTGTGTGCAAATGCTACAGTGCCTATACATATGCATATAAATATGATCATTCTTGGGCTGATTTGCAGTTTATTGCATAGAAAAAGCTAACACACAAATGTTATTTACATTTACTAAACTTTCTTTGCAGAGATAAGAAAGTTCTTATTTCACCCTTGACTGAGAGAACCTCTTTACTCAATCAGCCTCACTGATTTTATGCCGAAATTCCATAGGCCAGTTTTATCCTCAGCAGACATCAGCCTGACCTGCTCCACTGCATCCCCAAAGCGCTGTCAAACTGATGGCTGTTACTGAGTTTCTGAAAAATTCAAAAATTTTCAGAAATATGCTCCTGGAGATTATAGTGATTTATGTGAGCTCCGCTTTCTAATTC